>OU898280.1:120749688-120912188 GCA_918026665.1 Diabrotica balteata
CAAAAACGACGGCCAATAAGGCAAAACATTACTATAAATGACCACAACTTCGATATATAAGACCATAATACGACCAACAGTCGCGTATGGAAGCGAAACATGGACGATAACAAAAAGAGAACTAAATAGATTGTTGGTATGGGAACGTAAAATTCTTCGAATGATATATGACCCTTGCAGATACAACGTGACAAACGAATGGAGGGACAGATACAATAACGAGCTAGAGTCTCTATTCGGCAAAGAAAATCTAGTCAGATAATATAAAGGCCAATAGACTCAGATGGGCAGGACATGTGATACGCAGTAACGACAATCGCCTTATAAACAATGTGGTCTGGAAAAAGCCAGATGGAAGAAGGTCTGTAGGGCGGCCTAGAAAAAGGTGGAAAGATGGACTCAGAGAAGATCTAGAGAAGATGGGAGTGCGACAATGGGAATTACTGGCACAGGACCGACAAACATGAAAGCCAATAGTAAACGCGGCAAAGACTCACAAAGAGTTGTAGCGCCATTGATGATGATGATGACTGGTCAATAAAAGAGGAGAAATACACACCTCCTCATAAACCGCAAGGGAAACCTGGCGACGACAGTTAATGAGAAGTTGGTCACCTGGAAAATGTACATGGAAGAACTTTTCTGGGACTACCGAGGTAACCGTTCAGAAATAGATTACATGATAATAGCGTCAATACTAGAAAGCGAGGTGGAAGTGGATTTAAAACAGTCTAAGAATGGTAGGTCCACAGGTTTGGACGAAATACCCATTGAACTTATTAAGGTGATGAGTAAAGTGAGCACGACGGACTTAGCTGAACTGTTTAACGCCATATAAGAATCAGATAATATTTCAGAGGAATCACTATCGTCAACCTTTGTAACACTACCGAAAAAAAAAGATCAGCGAAAACGTGCGATGATTTCCGAACTATCAGCCTTATAAGTCCTGCACTTAAGATTTCTCTTAAAATCATACACCCCAGAATTTACAAGAAATGCAAAGAACATTGAAATTTGGATTCAGCAATTCCATGGGTACAAGTAAAGCACTTTTAACCATAAAACTCCTACTTCAGAGATGCCGCGATGTCAGTTGTGATGTCTTTATTTATTTTATTGAACACTCCAAGGCTTTTGACCGTTGTTAGCACCAGAAGATTATCGTTGCCCTACAAAGGGTAAAATTAGATAAGAAAGACATTTGGATCATCATGAATTTATACTGGAACCAGCGTGCTCAAGTCAAGGTCGAAGACCAGCTGACCGACCAAGTGAAGATAATGCGAGGAGTAAGGCAAGGCTGTGTGCTCTCGCCGACTCTTTTCAATATATACTCCTAGGATATTTTTACTGAAGCCCTCACATACCTAGAGATGGAAATCCGAGTGAACGTTGAACACATCAATAATATCCGCTCCGCCGATGACAATGTGTTACTGGCAACCGACCTAATAATCTACATGTCTTAATAGACTGAGTGAGAACTGTGATCGTAACATACGTACTAGACCTTAATATTAAGAAAACTAAATTCGTGGTTGTCAGCTGTGCAAATTTAGATCCCAGGACACTAATGGTAGATAGCGAAGAGATTCAGAGAATCGAGAGATTTACTTATCTCGGAACTACCCTCAACTCGCAATGGGACTACGTTCAAGAGATTAGATCCAGAATTGAAATGGCATGGTCTACATTTATTGTTGAGATCCTTGCTGTGCTGCAGTGATCTCAGTTTGAGAACCAAGATGCAGATAGTGAGATGCTACATTCTTTCAGTGTTACTACAGAAGGATACTAAAAATATCGTATGTGGACCATGTTACCAACGTTGAGCTTCCACAGCACATGACAAAAGAAAAAGAAGTGCTTAATTTAGTGAAACAACGTAAGCTTGAGTACCCCTGCCAAGTGATACGGAACGAAGAAAATATCGAATTCTTTAACTCGTTGTGCAGAGTAAAGTATTTGATAGGAGAGGACTGGGACGCCGTCGTATCTTGTTGTTAAAAACCCTCCGACAATGGTTTGGGATGACCTCCGCGGAGATGTTTCGCAGAGCAGTCAAGAAAACCATGATAGACTTGATGATCGCCAACATCCGGACCGTATAAGGACAAACAAATGTACTTATCATTGTCATCCAAAGCTTTACTCAAGTCTAAGGCAATACAAGTTGAGTGAGATAGTGTTAAATACATTATCCAGTACAGTAGGGGTGACTTACCGGCTTCACTCAGTAAGCTTTTGATAGGATTGATGAAATTTCATTTCAACCGGTATAGATTCTACACCATGTCAATATGGCAATTATTAGAAAGAATAATGATGGAATGTATTAACCGGTACTTTTTGGGATAAACACTCCGCCTTCTTCTTCTTAACGTGCCCTATCAAGTCCCCTTGACGTTGGCGATTAACATGGCGAAACTATCTCTGTCTCGAGCTATTCTAAAGAGTTGCTCAGTTTTCCTTATTCCTGTCCACTTCCTGATATTCTTCAACCAAGAGGCCTGCTTTCTACCAATTCCTCTGCGTCCTACGATTTTACCCATCATAATAATTTAAAAATTAGTATATCGGTCTCTCTTTACTACGTGTCCAAAATAGGCCATCTTTCTACATTTGATGTTATCAAGCAGCTCGTGAGCAGCATTTGCTCTCTCAAGGACTGCCACATTTGTCAGCATAGCCGTCCATGAATTTTTTAGTATACGTCTGTGTAGCCACATTTCAAAGGCTTCCAGACGATCAATGGTGGATATTTTTAATGTCCATGTTTCGACACCGTATAAGAGGTCTGACCAAATGTAGCATTTAACTATGCGCTTTCGAAGTTGAAGTTGCAAGTTATCATTACAGAAGAATGACCTCATTCGTGCGGGCTATCTCGATTCTACATTTTATCTCTTGATCTTGATCGTGAATACTCCGCCGCAAGATTCATTTTTAAGATTACGAGCAGCATAGTTGAGTAAAAGTGCCCATAGAAGTCAGTCGCTAGCTCTCAAAATATTCACTTCGCTTATTAGTATCTTATATTTGTAACTAAGTAGTTCACAACGTATTATTTTTTATAAGTACCTATTATTAAATTAATGACAAATCGTAATTATTGTTTTTTAAAACCGCATTAGAGTTAAATACTTTTATTCAAACCAGCAGTGTTTCCAGTAGTCCGCTTTTAAGACAGAAACAACATTCCGCTAAGCAATTATACTTGTGATTAGATATAATAGTAAAATAGTCTTAGTGTATAGTTCAGTGAGTACTTGAATACTTTTTATCTAAATAAATAACCATATAAAAAGTGTTTATCTATAACATTTGCTCATTTCTTTTTTCACCTAGTGGATTTCTTGCTTCACTCCATTGACCCTACACCTTTATCTGCTTAGCAGAAAATATATTATACAATCACTGTATTAATCTTTTATTTAATTTTTTTACTGTTTTTAATTTTGAATTAGGTACAATAAACCGGTGGTTGACGTTGCTACAGTTATTTTTAAAGTAACAGTGCTACTGATACCAGGTTAAAGTTTATCGTAAAGGCAGCAGACATAATGAACGTTTATCATGTAGCTTCTAAACATTTCTATGTGCTTGATATAAATCTTTTACATATTTAAAAATGTTCTAATTATTTTATTCATAAATTCTTAATTAAATTTTTCTAATAACTATAGACAGTAATTTTATAGCTTATTTCATGAACTATGAAATATTATATTTTTTATAATTATATCTGTATCCTGCAACAACAATTTTTTTATTATTTTTGTGTTAAATATTTCTGCTTGTAGTAGTCTAATTGGACCTAAGTATTCAAGCAGAAAGCTGCTTTACGTATATTCAGTCTGTTCTTGAAACCAAATTGTGTCTCGTCACTTAGCTTTTTCACCTTTCTAAACATTCTTGTGTGAAGGATGCGAAGAGCTGTGGCTGTTGTTATATATTACATTGAAAAATGTCACCAGCATGTCAATATTGTCATCTTCCAACAGTTTTATGGCTTCCTTAGCATTGTCTTGCCCAGTTTTGCTACTTTTATAGCATACTCCAGGATGTCGATCGGATAGCCAAGCAGGCTGGGCGGCTGGCTTCTCCTTCGCTTCAATGCAAGAGATGTCAGTTCAATCCCCAGCTCGGTGTACAGAAAACAAAAAGGCTAACGCAGCAGTTTAAAATTCTAAATGAATCTGCGGCTTAGTCTAGAATATGCTGGTGTCTGATAGGCCTATGGTGGAGCAGTACGGCAAGAAATAAGGGCTTGCGTCTCGGTGATACTCCTCCATAGATCCTATTCTTACCGGAAGGGCGTGTGCCGCCTAAATACAGGGTATACCGTAAATAAGTGAGTAGTTGACAGAGTCGGTCTATTATCCATAAATAGGGACGAAGCATAGTCTATCCAGATTTTAGCTGATTCTTCCTGGGTATGTATTTACTCCGTCTGATCACTCTTTAGGCAAATCCCATGATGATTCTAGCTGTCTCTCTTTGTAGAAATCTAAATCTAGAACTTTAGTTTCAGGTTTGTCAGCTGTGGGTGCGTAAAGCTGTATTAGGTTAGTATTAATAGGTTGACCTGCTAATTTCAGTATTATTACTTCTTGAAAAAGGTATATAATATACAAAAGACATCAGAATTTTGTTATCAAACACTATTGCAACTATATACTTGTGGTAATTATATGAGTCGTCGCTGTCGGAACAGTACACTGTAAATTTGTCGTTGCGAGAAATACCTGAGCCAAGCCACCTCAATTCAATTACACCCATTGCTTTCTCTTCTTAGTAACGCATTTCTATGAGCATACTATGTAACTTTTCTTCTTCTCCTTACGGTGCCTATCGGTTCCGGATGTTGGCGATCAGCATAACTATCCCAACTTTACTTGCAGCTAATCGGAATAGTTCGGATGTAGATGTATTGAACTGCTTCCTTAGGATTTGATGCCAAGATATTCTTCTTCTTCCTGGTCTTCTCTTTCCAAATACCTTGCCTTAAAAAATAAGTGCAATAAGCCATATTTCTGTTTATTTCTCATAACATGGCCAAGATATTCTAATTTGCGCTCTTTAATTGTGTGTGATATAGAAAATACATAAAATCTGATATTAAAGATTTTGGTACTAAGTGGTAAATCGTGACTTCTGAAAAGATACTTCATCTTTACGTACGCTGATCTTGCTTTCCCTGTGCGTTGTTTTATTTCAGTAGTGTCAGACTGTTCAGAGTGGTCCTGTTTACCCTGCCAATTGGCTGTTGGTTTACTAAAATATGTGTATTTAATATTTCGCGCTTACTAACTACCATTTACTTTAGTTTGTTCGTATTGAAATCCAGCCCATATTCTTGACTTATATCTGATATGCGCGACATTATTGTCTGTAAACCATCTGCTCTATCTGCAAAAGCCACTGCGTCGTCAGTAGATCTTCTATTTTTTAGATGAACTCCGTTGACTAAGACGCCTTCCTCTAGTTGTCCCAATGCTTGCTCGAAAATACGCTCCGAGTGCATGTTAAATAGCACTGGAAACAAAATGCATTCTCCGTCTCTTTCATTTGGTCATCCACTTTTATGTTAGCAGTTCGGTTGTAATATAAATTATATATAATTTATAAGTCTCTGTCATCCAAGTTCGGTTCTTTTAAGATGGATATGAGCCTGTCATGTTTTACACTATCAAATGCATTTGCAGTCGATAAAAGAAATACATAATACATCAAAGTTGTCCGTACATCTCTGTATAAGCACTTGTATAGCGAATAGAGCTTCTCGTCGCCCAAGGTATCGCGGAATCCAAATTGTGTCCATGTCACTTCACATTTTTTATATATTCTGTTATGTATCACTTTTAAAATCGTTTTAAGTAAGTGGCTCTATGCATTTAATTCTCTTGGTATAGTTAAGAAGTTTGTGCCCATGACACTTTTGTTCTTCACATTTTGTATATATTCTGTTAAAAACGTTTTAAGTAAGTGGCTCTTTGTATTTAATTTTTTTGGGATAGTTACGAAGGTAGACTTTAACCAAACTTGGGAAATATTTTCAATTATATATGTTTTATTTAAAGATATGGTCTTGTTCTGAAGCTATTTTCTTAGGGCGTTTTAAATTAATTACTATTTAACTGGGAATAAGCCACAATTAAAGATAAAAATACGTTTATTGACGTTTCAATTTCCACTTCGGAAATCGTTCTCAAAATACAAACAGTAAATTAAACAAATTTTGTTTTTTGTTGCAAAGTGAAAAATTCTTCTAATAATTTAATTTTATCTGACTCATTTATATTGACAATTCAGACATAAATTATGCATTTTAAAGTAGATGACTTTAAAATGATATTGCCAATATTGTTGAGTTGCGCTCCTGGAACGACTTTACTTATAAGATAGTTCATTCGATTACATGAAATCAACTTTAACTTGAGAATATATATCCGTCAGAAAAAAATCAAAGCATGTAATTCGTCTTTAAAAAGACAAACATATGACATGATGACAGTGAAATTCTCCTGTTAGTGATTCCATAGTAAATTATGAGGGAAAAACCAGGAAAAAAAAAACCTCATAATACTATCCCGACATGGTAAGTATTTTTTCGTGCATTTAGTTTACCTTTAATAAACACCAAAATTCTGATTTTATTTGTTTCGTTATTTAAAAAACATAAATGATGTATCCTCTATATATTACCTTATTTACCTTACCTAATTTGGGTGAAACATCAAGGCCATTAAATGTTAGAATAAGTAAACCTCAATCTTGTATTAAAAATAGAGAATTTGATAGATCTCAAATATGTAAATACGCATGGGATAATGAACATAGGGTTTAATGGAATAATTCAAATGTAGTCCTAAAAGAAACGGATGGTAAAAAAAGAAAAATCAAAGAAGCGGCTCTAATTATTGTAAATAAGGCCAATTGTGTCGCAAATTACTCGGCAGAATGTTTACCAATGGTTACCAATATTGAAAGAGGAAGTTATTAACAAGAAAATACCAGTATTAGTAAGTCAGTAATTTACAAAAACTTCTGCTGCAAAAAAATTACAAACCCTTCTTCTGCTACAAATTCACTCAATCGGTATCCTCGCTCATTTCTTTCTCCAAGCCCAAACTGTCTTATGAATTCTCCTAATTGTCCTCTACCAATCTTTGCATTTAGAACACTCATAATTAAGGTTAGATCTTTTTTGGAAAGATGTTTCATAATGTTGGATAATTCATTATAGAATGCTTTACTTATGTCATCTGGTTTTTTAGCGGCAGAAGTATATACCTGAATATTGTTAGTTGTTATTGGGTAGGTATCAAGTGGAAGGAGGATCATTATTTCCAATATGGGTACAGAGTTTTTGAGATGTCTGGCAGCGAAATTATACCTACTCTATTTTCGTGTCTTTCCTTGGGGTTACCTGAATAATAATATATCATGATTGTTAATTTCACATTACCCAGAGTTCGTGTATTTCATTTCGCTTATTCTCAAGATGTCTATTGATAGTCTATCCATCTTCTGATTGGATTATGACTCTTACCTGCCGTGTATAATGTTTTAATATTACATGTGCAGGTGTTGAGCATTTTCTTTGCACTAGATGCACTATCTTTTCTGGCATGGACAAAATATCAACGTTCCATATCGCTACTTTATAAATAACATCTTTGAATGATACGAATTAAATTATATAAAATTTACTAAGGTACAGAGACTGATATGTCTCAGAGACATTACTAGGATGTCAGATAATAGGTGCCCAACGATATTGACATTCTCAAACCCAAAGGGCAAAAGAAGCAAAAGATGACCGCGAAAAAAAAATGATTGATGAAGTGAAAAAAGAAAATTCTTCGACAAATTTTATTGGGAGCTAGAGAAGCTTAAGAATTATGCAGAATATATCTATAGAATCTGAAATAACTTATTATTTTGGTTGCTCTGAAGTGAATTATTATACCACCATACGAGGCTGCTATTTATATGTCTGGCCTAGAAAACACTAAGTACTGCCAAATGCCATCTGGCACTTGCACTGAAAAGTTTAACATTTTTCAGCAAATGCGCATTCGTTTTATACATTTGGACGTATAAGCAATATTTGTGTTTACATTGGTTTAAAAAATTTAACTTAGCGTAAATTGATGCAAGGAAATGTAGAAATGGGATCACGGTGCATCAACTGATGTGTATAACATCTACTCTGTGTCAAAGCATGGATCTATGCATATGATCCTGAATTAAAACAGCAATCGACCGTATGGGTGTTTAAAGATGAATCATATTCTTGGAACAAGCACATCGAAGCAGATGGTCGCTTGTTTTTTTAATATAAATGGTCATGTAGCTAAAGTGCTGTTTAAAGAACGTAAAATGGTCAATTCTGAATGGTATAGAATTATTTGTTTGCCAGAAGTTTTCAGTAAAATTCGAAAAAAAAATAAGAACAAACGAACTTGACGACATTTATTCTTCACCAGGACAATGCAACATAACACATATCAGCACACAAAACGTAGTTTTTATCAATCAAAACATCAAATTAATGGATCATCGGCCGTAGAGCCCTGATTATGGCACCAACTGACTACCGAAGAAGCGGTTAAGGTGTTTAAAACCCATGTTTTAAAGTAACCCAAGGTAACCCATGTTACCTTGATCTAAATGAAAAATTGCTTAAAATGCTTAATAATAATAAAAAAATTTATGTGCTATAAAAATTTATAAAGATTAAAAATAGGTAAAAAATAGTAAATAAGACTTACAATCAATTTAATTTCACTATCAGACGACCGGTTTCGCTTTCTACAATATGCAAAGCATCCTCAGGTCTCGATATAAAGTTAAACAAATGCTGAAATGATAAAAATACCCATATTAGGGTCTTGTCTAATAACGATAAACAAAGTAGATGTTGTAAATTACAATAATTATGCCAATATTACATGTCTGTGGTTTTATTTAAAAGAGTAAGTTGAATAAAAGTATAAAAGTTTTAAAAGTTTAAACAGACAAGGTAAGGCCCACAAATTGTTATAAAATAGTCTATTAGATTGTAATAAATTAATAAAAGAGCAAATAAATAAAATAAACATTACTTACATGCCGGTCTTCTATTAATTGATGGATGGTAGAACATGGTTGAAACTACTATGTATTGTTAAATGGAAAACTTAATTCTGTTATTGCAGTTGTTTGACAGTAAACGGGAAGTTCTTGAGGAGATAGATTTGATCCTGATGAAGAAGAGATATGTGTGTGATTGTTTGTTAAATGAAAGTGATGTGATATACCATTGTATTATTAAAAGTTATTTATACTTATTTGAGAGATATATTTATGAAATGTGTGTTATTTATTGAGTAGTTGTTTCATGAAGGTGACAGTTTTATGACAATAAATAAGTTTAGATGTAAGAATTGTGTGGGTGTGCAAATATTTTTTAACTTGTTGTTATCAAATTACTTTGATAAAGTTCTATTGGCAATTAGTGAATTATTGAAAAGTCAAGTCAAGTAAATAAAATATTAGAATAAGGACAATTAAGGACAATTTAAACACACTAAAACAGAAAACACTTAGAAGGGACGAAACAAACAATAAATTTAAAAGGGGGAAGGACTTTAATGCACTACATATCTGTCTTGGGCCAAATCAGTTTTTTTATGTTTTATCTATTAGATTTTAGTGGTAAATTTGACAGATGTAGGTTAGCATGTGACAGTTCTTCTTCTGTTTCTCAATACTGTAAGTTAAGTTATCTAGTTTTATGAAATATGCTGTTATTAATAAATGTCTATAAATTGTTTCAATTAAGATATCAAAGGTAAATTGATGTGTTTAATATTGGCATACTTTAACAATTTTTAATTAATCAAATTTAATGTAACAATACGGATAATTGAAATACATCCTACAATATAACTAACTCAGTCGAATGTCCAAATTACTGAACAAATTAAAGTGATTCTTTGGCAACTGAAAATGTACATTTTATAATCAAATGTATAATAAGTTTACAAAGTTTTTTTATTTTTATTTGAAATTTTTGCAGGTGTGAGTTATCTGTCATGGTGTTTTTTAAATAATTGAGATATTTAATTCAAATTCTGATATATTAATATATTAATATCTAATATACTAATATGTAACCAAAGCAACAAATGGATAATTATTGATGGTAATTAATTTATGGGCTCAAGAAATTGACTGAATTATAAAGCCTTCAATAATTAGTTGGTAGTTCTAATATCTGACAGTTGGAACCGGAAATTGTTATACGAACAGGTAGAATGATCCTCTATTTAAACCGGTATAAAGTAAATTTAATCTTATTTTAATTTTTCGTGTCATATGAACAGATTTTCCTCACACCGACATGAACAATGGTGAGTTTGTACAATTGTTTTAAGTAACACTTTAAAATTTTTTCAATTAATAGTTGTTTGTGAAAATTAATATTTCTATTTGAAATGTAAATTTGTGTATAATTGTAATTGGTAAAAATGTATTCAAATAATACAGCCAGTCTGAACGATTTACGTGTTATGTTGGGGATACTCAAACCACGTGTTGAGTTTGAAATCAACATTTTTTTTGTAAGATGAGTATATTTCGGAACCAGATGGAATGTAATAATAATTGTGGGCTAAATAAGTTGAGGTACCATACCAGTTCAATACTGATATTTAATGTAGTTTTAGGAAAATATTATTTCTAGTAGTATGTTAAAGAAATTCTGTGAACAAAGAACTGGATCCAAGGGGACCAGATATTAATTTTGAAGTAGAAGATTTAAATAATCTAAGAGGTGTGTCAAATGCATCTGATTATATATGGAATTCTAAAATAAATGTTGTTTGACCATAATATTGAAGTTACTTCTAAAAATATGTAATGATAAGGATAATATATGAAAAACTAATATGAAAAGTTGAAGTTTGTGGCAACAATTAAGTTGAAGAATTTGAGAGTCTAACTAATAATGGAAAACTAATAGCATATATTAAGGAAAGGAATAATTGTAGGACATATATTTATAGGTGCAAAACACAAGAATACTATTTGGTGTAGTAAAGATTGTTCTTCGCCTACCATTTATTAATGTCATCGGAATAATTTACTGAGTTATTCTTAATTTATTTCGGATCATTCCAATAATTCTTTCTACATGAATTCTTAGATGTTCGAAAGATTTGGTTTCTTCCAAGTTAACTGGATGCATTTGGGTTTTTTTCTTCCTAAATTCAGGAATTTTTACGGACGCATGAAATAATTTCACAAATTATTTGTTTAGGAATCTTCTGTTAGCAATAATCACATTCCCTGGAAGCAAATTGTTCACAAAATCTGATTGAATTTAATTTAAAGAGTATGTAAACAAACCTTTTAAAAATTTTTTTCAGTTTCATAACATAAGTGTTTTTGAAAAAGTCCTAAGCTTAAACATTTTGGTCCGTTTTTCAATCACTGAACTGATAATTTAACTCACAATTTATATAATTAATCGAAAACACTATTAACTTTCAATACGACTCAATAGTTTGTTTGCCCTCCAGACACCATATTGGATTTAATTTGACAGCTCGTTGGACTGCCCTATAGATAAAACATAAAAAACTCATTTGGCCCAAGACAGATATGTAGTGCATTAAAGTCCTTCCCCCTTTTAAATTTAATGTTTGTTTCGTCCCTTCAAAGTGTTTTCTGTTTTAGTGTGTTTAAATTGTCCTTAATTGTTTTTATTCTAATATTTTATTTACTTGACTTGACTTTTCAATAATTTACTAATTGCCAATAGAACTTTATCAAAGTAATTTGATAACTACAAGTTAAAAAATATTTGCACACCCACACAATTCTTACATATAAACTTATTCATTGTCATAAAACTGTCACCTTCATAAAACAACTACTCAATAAATAACACACATTTCATAAATATATCTCTCGAATAAGTAGAAATAACTTTTAATTATACAATGGTATATCACATCACTTTCATTTAACAAACAATCACACACATATCTTTTCTACATTGGATCAAATCTATCTCCTCAAGAACTTCCCGTTTACTGTCAAACAACTGCAATAACAGAATTGAGTTCTCCATTCAACAATACATAGTAGTTTCAACCATGTTCTACCATCCATCAATTAATAGACTACCGGCATGTAAGTAATGTTTATTTTATTTATTTGCTCTTTTATTAATTTATTACAATCTAATAGACTACTTTATAACAATTTGTGGGCCTTACCTTGTCTGTTTAAACTCTTAAAACTTTTATACTTTTAGGTAAAGAAATAATAATAAGACTTACTCACAATCAATTTAATTTAACAATCTGACGACCGGTTTTGCTTTCTACAATTTGCAAAGCATCTTCAGGTCGAGATACAAAGTTAAACTAATGATGCCGGTACTCTATTAATTGATGGATGGTAGGTCATGGTTGCAAAAATCATGTATTGTTGATTGGAGAACTTTAATGTGCTATTGCAGTTGTTTTGACAATAAACGGGAAGTTCTTGAGGAGAACAGATTTGATCCAATGAATTAGAGATAGGTATATTGTTGTTGTTTGTCAGATGAAAGTGATGTTCTTTACTATTGTATTATTTAAATTATTTACACTTATATCAGAGATATATTTTTTGGAATGTGTGTTATTTATTGAGTATTTATGTAATGAAGGAGACAGTTTTATGACAATGAATAAGAGTAGCTGTACCGATTGTGTGGTTGTGCAATTTTTTGACTTGCAATTATCAAGTCTATTGGCAAAATTAATAAATTATTGTAAAGTCAACTATGTAAAAAGGTATATAAAAAAGTATATAAAATTATTATAAATTAAGAATGATCAGGGACAAATTAAACACACATTAACAGGAAACAGAAACACTAAATGACGGGACAAACATTGAATTTAAAACTTAAACTTGGGGGATGGAAGAAACTGTAAGCACTACATCTCACTTGTTGGAAGAAATGAGTGAAACAAGTTGAAACAAGTGAGATGTAGTGCTTACAGTTTCTTCCATCCCCCAAGTTTAAGTTTTAAATTCAATGTTTGTCCCGTCATTTAGTGTTTCTGTTTCCTGTTAATGTGTGTTTAATTTATCCCTGATCATTCTTAATTTATAATAATTTTATATACTTTTTTATATACCTTTTTACATAGTTGACTTTACAATAATTTATTAATTTTGCCAATAGACTTGATAATTGCAAGTCAAAAAATTGCACAACCACACAATCGGTACAGCTACTCTTATTCATTGTCATAAAACTGTCTCCTTCATTACATAAATACTCAATAAATAACACACATTCCAAAAAATATATCTCTGATATAAGTGTAAATAATTCAAATAATACAATAGTAAAGAACATCACTTTCATCTGACAAACAACAACAATATACCTATCTCTAATTCATTGGATCAAATCTGTTCTCCTCAAGAACTTCCCGTTTATTGTCAAAACAACTGCAATAGCACATTAAAGTTCTCCAATCAACAATACATGATTTTTGCAACCATGACCTACCATCCATCAATTAATAGAGTACCGGCATCATTAGTTTAACTTTGTATCTCGACCTGAAGATGCTTTGCAAATTGTAGAAAGCGAAACCGGTCGTCAGATTGTTAAATTAAATTGATTGTGAGTAAGTCTTATTATTATTTCTTTACCTATTTGATATGGACTCACACAAGCAACACATTCATGATTTTATACTTTTATTCAACTTACTCTTTTTAATAAAACCACAGACATGTAATATTGGCATAATTATTGTAATTTACAACATCTACTTTGTTTATCGTTATTAGACAACACCCTAATATGGGTTTTTTATCATTTCAGCATTTGTTTTACTTTGTATCGAGACCTGAGGATGCTTTGCATATTGTAGAAAGCGAAACCGGTCGTCTGATAGTTAAATTAAATTGATTGTGAGTAAGTCTTATTTATTATTTCTTTACCTATTTGAAATGGACTCACACAAGCAACACATTCATGATTTTATAAAGACTAGTTTTAAAAAGGAATTTTAATATCCGTAAAATTACACAAAAATCTACTTGAATGTTCTCCTGCTTTTAAATACTGTGATTTACACTTGAATTTCAGACTTGAATGTTATCCTGCTTTTCAATACTGCGATTTAAACTTTAATTTCAGAGAGAATAAGTGCCATAATTATTAGGTTCTAATTAAACATTCCGATATAGTATGTGACCGATAACTGGTGAAATATTACAAAGGATAGAAAAGCAATTTCAAAATTCGGCTGCTGCATCGGTTTATCATTTAAAAAATCATTGTAATCTATTTGTAATTAAACAGATCGTTTAATCGAGTAATACTTAATTAAACAACATTGTTTACCTGTAAATAGGCGTCCCCAGATCTTCCCTGTACCATAATACCAGCAGGACCTGGTCGCCGGGCTCGATTGTTGATATATCACAAGGGAGATATACGGGGTCTCCCACTACAGCGTCGATATGGACAATCGGTACTGAAACAATAAGAATACGTTGATTAATAAACGTTAAAATAATTACAGTTTTTAATAACATTAGTTTAATGGACGAAATTATCTAAAACTATTTATAAAATATGAAATTGTCCGTTTAAAAGATACATAACTTTTTATTTCGATAGTAATTTGCTCAAATGGTTACAGGAACAAGAGCGAGTAAGACACTAGCAAAATGGCAACAGTGTTAGTGTGACCATTATGATATTCTACTGAACAGTAGCGTCGATATCTAATTTTAAATTAAAAAAGGTATTATTTTGGATATTTCATTTTAAGTGTTAATGAAACAGTCGTATGTCTTTAAATTATGTGGGCATCAGTAAATATTTAATTTTACGCAAAAAGTTTCATTTTCTATAAAGTTTAAATAAAAAATATGGATGTTATCAACTTTTTATTAGTCAAGTCAAGTCAAATTTTTTGATCACATGCGAAATTATATAAAGTACATGTATGAAACAAGTCAAAGTTACAGACATACCTACATCTTAAAAGTATATAAATTAATAAACCCAATAAAACATACCTAAAAGTTATTTTTATAATATGGCTCTAGCTCACAAATGTATTGATGTACACACCTCTGAAAGTTTGGCGGATGTAAATTCGTTCGTATTGCTATTGGTAATTTGTTAAAGAAACTTATGGCTGCATAATGTGTGCTACCTTCCAACAAAACAGAACGATGTTGTGGAAGCATAAAGTGATTGTCTCTGAATCTTGTTGAATAAATTGGTTAAATTGAAATTTATTAAATTCAAAAATTTTGCTATGTAAATACATTATACACGAAAATATATACAGACCAGGAATTGTAAGAATATTGTTTTGTCTAAAGATGCCTCTACAATAATCTCTAAATTTCATTTTATACATTATCCTAATAGCTCCTTTCTGAAGTGCGAATATTTGCTCTAATTCAGCGGTACAACCCCAGACTTCAATGCTATATTGGTCTATTGAATAAAAATGAGCAAAGTATACTGTTTTTAATATTGATGTATGAAAGAGACGTGAAAGAATTCTCAATGCATAACATGCGCTACTTAATCTGGATTTCAAATTTGAAATGTGATTTGACCATTTACCATTACTGTCTAGAAGTACCTCCAGCAATTTCATCTAGTCTGTTTTATCTATTGCTGCTTCTATAGTGGCTTGATGGTTTAAAAAATTATTCGACATGAAAATCAAACACTTTGATTTCTTTTCATTTAAAACTAATTTGTTGGATAAGAAATAACTGTTGATGGTGAATAGTATCTGTGTAGTTTAATTTTGCAAATTTTGATCAGACGTTCCTGTGACTAGAATGTTGGTATCACCCGCATAACTGATGATGTTAAACTTAGTCAGTAAATTAGTTACCAAAGCTATATCATCAATAAATACTATAAAAAGTAGAGGAACCAATACACTACCCTGGGCGATATCATAATGGATATACAATCTGTTTGACTCATTTACAAGTTCATTAGATGTTATCTTTACTTTTTGTCTTCTATTCTCTAGGTAGGAAGTAAACCATTTTAGAACTACACCACGAATACCAATCTCCTCAAGTTTTATTAGCAATAAATTATGATCCAAAGTGTGAAAAGCCTTGGACAATTCGAAAAATAAACCACATGCCTTCTCTCGTCTGTCCAAAGCATCCAACACTAAGCTGACGAAATTTGCAAGAGCTGTAGTTGTAGACTTAGAAGATGTAAAACCATGTTGAAAATTATGCAAGACACTATGCTCTTTTAGGAATGCGTTCATTCTAGTACAAACCAGAGTTTCATTTATCTCTGAAAACACAGATAAGAGACTTATGGGACGAGAGTTGTTAAGGTCATCTTTATTACCACTTTTGAATAAAGGGATTACAATAGATAGTTTAAACATATTAGGAAATATTTCTTGTTAAAAAGAGGCATAACAAAATATTCGTCAGTGGATCTGCGAGAGCATGAATGCATTGTTTTAATAACTTAGGGGAAATCTGATCAAAACCACAACTGTATTTGGATTTGAAACTTTCGACTATACTAGTTATTTTCTGTGGGTTAGTTGGATATAAAAACATAGAACAACTATTACGGTTTTTTGATGCTGATGTAAACCCACCTATTTTAATAGGATCCAAAGCGGCAAGTAACTTTGGAACCATTTCAACAAAATGGGGGTTAAATTTGTCTGCCAAATTACTGTTATCATAACTAAGTACTTTTGAGTTATTTTGTTTCCCGACTGTTAAGTTTACTAAAGGCCAAATACATTTAATTTTATTTGATGATTCGTTTGACTGTCTCATGAAGTGACTACTTTTAGCTGCTTTTAATTTATTGGCCTAAGATTACTATTTTGCTGACTATTGCTGACTTATATACCACTATACGAATACGAATAACACTAATCGATTCGACTGAAAAAAACTTAATGTAAAATTATATTATATATATATATATATATATCCGGTTTTTTAGGCGTTACGCCCGTCCGGTAGGGATCTATGGAGGAGTATCACCGAGCCGCAAGCCCTTATCTCTTGCCGTACTGCTCCATCATAGGCCGATCAGAACCCAGCATATCCTAGTCTAAGCCGCAGATTCATCGAGAATTTTAAACTGCTGCGTTAGACTTTTTGTTTTCTGTACACCGAGCTGGGGCTCGACCCACATCCACTAAACCATTTGACAGTGAAGCGAATAAGAGGCAGCTGCACAGCCCGCTGAGCTATCTGACCGACTAAAATTATATTACCTATATATAAAAAAAAAAATATTACCTATATAAAAAAATTGTTAATAACAGTACCTAATTATTCCATACAATTAAACAGTATGACCAAATATTTACATTTAATGAACACAATTATCCATAAGTATTAAAACTTCCTATATAAACTGATAACTTTTATTTTCTTGTAATCGGGAAAAAATAGAGAATTCATTTTTTAAATTAAATACAGGGTATTCTATTAAAGAACCACAACTAGTTTGACATCATGTTAGAGAAGACATAGTATAGTTTATTTGACGAAAAATGGTTGAGTGCTTAATGATTGCAATAAAACCCGACCGCAAGTAACCTAGCTTAGTCAACATTAGTTGAGCAGGTAAGTATTCAGGTAAAATTGAAGCTGCTGTGGAGTGACGTTATCTTGTTTGTGTCATAAATTCCTGGTAATATAAAAACGATTAAAAAATCGTATAAAATTATACAAACGATTAGAATACATTTTATTTTATAAAGTTGTAAACACTTTAACAGTGAGTTTTACTATCAATGGTTGATCTTCTAATGACCACAATCAATTTGTTGATCGTTAGGTATTTCCTGGGATAATTATACAGTTTCCCTCTATTTTGTATAATTTGTAAAAGTATATAAAACCGATGAGAAATTTTTAAATATACATTTTGTTTCATTTCATTTGTTTAATTTGTTTCAAGTGTTACCAGTGTTATACCTATTTGTACCTATAAAACAGTAATATGTGGCGTCCGTACAAAAACATTGATGATGCTACTTCCAGTGTTCCAGCAAAGAAAAAGCATTTATTTGCTGACCCTAAAGAAATCGTAAAAACAATATATAGTTCTTTACTTACAAGAGGACTTACTGCTAATACTGCTGCCAGTGAAATATCTGATTTAATGAAAATACCTCTAACCACAATGAAAAAAATTACATCGAATCCCATTAAGTCAAGAAGGAAGCATAAGGATGCCGGTTCTACCAAATGTATTGACGAAAGTGATAAGGACTTAATAAGACGAAAAATGTATACAATGTACGAAGAGCAACGGATACCTACATTAGATGCTTTAACATAACGGCTTACTAATGATTATACACAAATAAACTGTAGCCCCATTAGTCTCTTGAAGAATTTTGTCTAAAATGGGCTTCAGATATCGTACAAATGACAAAAGGCAAGTGCTTATGAAAAAAAAATAGTTTAGAACAATATCGTTTAGAAAAGTGGCGTACTGAATATATAACTTTCATAAGAAAGGACCGTACAGAAGATCGACCAATAATTTATCTGGACGAGACATGGTTTGACACTCATGAAACACCATCCAAAGGATGGTCCGATTCTTCCAACAGGTGTCATACAAAAGCTCCATCAAAAAAAGGGAAAAAAATAACAATTTTACATGCACGATCAGAAAATGGTTGGGTACCAAATGCCTTATGGCTTTCTGCAAAGAACATTAAAGACTCCTGTGTGGACTACCATGAGGATGCAACGACAGCTTTTTGAGCAATGGTTTAAGAATTGTCTTATACCTAACCTTACTCAAAATAGTCTGATTGTAATGGAAAATGCAGGTTAACACAGTCGTCAATGACATAAGTCTCCAAGTGCAAATAATACGAAAATTAAAATTTAAAACTACCTGTTAGAAAACGATATATATTTTGAAGAAAGTTATTTAAAAAATTAACTATTAGAAGTGTTAAAATCATTTTCTATGTAAAACGTATAAGTTTGTGCCGCATTGGCCGAGGACATGGGACATACAGTGTTACGGCTTCCGCCCTACTATTGTTCATTTAATTCCATAGAGCATATGTGGCACCAACTAAAGACAAATGCTAGGTCACAAAATGTTTCTCCAACTTTAAGTGGTAGTGTAGTCGCATTAATAAGGAAATGTGTTAATGATGTCTCCCCAGAAAGTTGGAAAAATTCAGTACGCCATGTAATGAACGTAGAAAATTCATATGTTACTTTGAATCACATAATTAAACCAACTGTTAATAATCTTGAAGAGGATAGCGACAGCGAAATAGAATTAGGTATTTAGGAATTCATAAATATATTTAGGTTATTTTGGGTATTTTTTTTTGATAATATAAAAGGCAAATATCGAGCACAGTATTAATTTCATCTTGCCCAAGTACTTTAGATCACTAGATCATCTTCAGGGGCATCTGAAATAAGTCAAGAAACGTTTTTCAAATAAAGAAATTAATTAACTTCGATAAAAACTCGAAGTTTATGGTTGATAATAGTTTGTATGTGATTAACGTTTATAGACTTACTTCGTCAATTGCGGCCTATCCGATAAGAGTTAAATGTCATAAACATAAACTGGAACATACACTACACAAGGACGAACAAACACTTTAAAATTTTTGAAAACAGGAGAAGCTACATTGTCTATAGAAGCCGGAGACAGAATGGCTCACGGTCTAACCTAACGGAAATGTTGAGGTCACATGTGACAAATGACAGCTTGGGTGGGTAGTTACAATCACAGATATGTGATCTGCACCATTCAAAATTCTATGAAACTAAGTATTGACCAAAGGTCCAACTGACACTACTATAGGAAATCAACTGATATAATATAAAATTATATAGAATATTTTTTAAGTTTATTGAAGAATCCAGATCCCACCCTCAAACCTGTATATACCAATTCGAATTCGGGTGTTAATGGACGTAACGGTAGTTTATTGATAGACTCTTGTATACACAATAGGATCAACTCAGGTAACCATTAAGCACTCAACCATTTTTCGTGAAACAAACACCTACATAATTTTAAAAGGAGTAAGAGGTCTTAAACTTTTATTGACTTTTTTTATATACATATACCTAGCCGATATTATATAATAACGTAACGAGTACTTTGACTATTTTAAACTCTATTTTCAAAGATATATAAGCAAAACGAGAATATCTACAATTACAATTTAAACAAAGTGTGACGTCTTTTTATTGCTCTAATTTATTTGTCTTTATTCTAATTTATTGTCTATATTCTAATTTATTAAAACTCACGATAACTAATTACGAATTTATTAAAGTCTTTATTAATCCTAATTTATATTACAAATAATAATTTATGTTTCGTTACATTTAAATATCGCGGTTTCCGAGCTTCTTATGACTGACTGCCAAATAAAAATCTTTCATTTATATACACAACTGTGTCATCTAGAGAATTCGGCGGACTTCTTGAATAGTCTCGTATTTTGGTGAAGGCGCTCGACTCGTTTTTCAACCTTGAGACGTGGATGACTCACTAAAATTAGTGTCTAGAGATTTCTGGTAAACAACTGGTAGCTAAGCTCAGGTATATTTTGACCTACAAATTACGAGAATCAATAAAAAAGAATTAGTCATAAAATATTTACAGTTCTATATGCCATAACATTTAAAATCGTAACATTGCCCCCCTCTTAAAAGATGGTTCCTCCTGGAACCTTGTCGGGACTGGAACTGGAACGACATGCTGATATCGGCAACTGGACCCTCTTTTACAACTTCCAGTTGTATAGAAATGACAAGGGACGGTTTTCTCTCCGCAGCAGTAACTATGCGGATTGCAACAGACTAACACCTGGACTTCGGTGTCTTTAAAGATTTCCTCCACCATGTTTCGTATAACCCTCCAATCTAATTGGCGGCACTCCAACTTTGGCATGGCTAACTTTTGCACGTCGGACTCTAGTACGTGCTCTCTCAACTGAAGTAAGGCTTCCCATACATCTCGGTAGGTAGGTTGGTCACGGGCAGTGTCTTTTGTTACCAGGTAGAAAAGGTAACGTGATGCATCTTGAAGTTTCAAGGTTTTACCAGGAGCTGGCACTTGGCATTGAAGTTCTGCAACTCGACCAAACTTCCTTCGAAAGACGGATGCCAACCCTGGTGCATCTTTGATACTGGCCGGGATGGTAAGGGCCAGTGAGTAGTCATCGGGAAGCGCGAGTAGATCTTGCCTTTCTTCAGTGGTAACACCATGTCTTGCTTTACCGGTACCTCCATAGGCATCCATGAATTCCTCAAACGTGAGGTCAGACACATCTTGGACTTGGTTTACTTCCACTTCTTCATCTACGTCGTGGTCACCCTCGAAAGACGCCAGCCGGTTATGGTGTACTATCATCGGCTTTCCTCTCGGAATCTTGCTTATTCGGTAAATAACATCATTGATCTTCTCCATAATGAGGTATGGAACTTCCCAAAACTGCTGCAATTTGGGAGAACAACCTTTTCGCTTTTTGGGGTTATAAAGCCAGACTTTATCGTTCTTCTTAAAACACCCCTTTTCGGCTTGCGTATCGTACCGTTTCTTCATTCGGTCACTAGCGATCTGGAGATGGGAACGGACCAACTCGTGTACATCGTCCATTCTTCTTCGTAATTCGATCACATAATCTTCACCTGCTACATCTTCTCCAGGTCGACACCCAAACTCTAGATCACAAGGTAGTCGCATCTCGCGTCCGAATAGGACTTTGGCTGGTGTCTGGCCTGTTGATTCATTAACAGCAGATCTGTAGGCCATTGTGAAGAACGGGAGATATTGGTCCCAGTCTCGCTGATGATCGGACACCATCTTTGTCAAATACTTGCCAACTGTTCTATTCATTCGTTCTACCATACCATCCGATTGCGGATGATAAGCCGTAGTCCTTGTTTTTTTCATACCTAGTCTATCACATATTCCTTGGAATAAATCGCTTTCGAAGTTCCTGCCTTGGTCACTATGGATCTCCAAAGGCACTCCAAATCGGCTGATATATTCTTGGATCAACTTATCTGCAACGGTGGCCGCCTTCTGGTCTGGAAGTGCGTAAATCTCGACCCACTTAGTGAAGTAATCCATTACTACCAACATGTACTTGCCTCCATTATCACTTTCTGGAAACGGCCCAGCAATGTCCAAAGCTATTCTTTCAAACGGGCTTCCAACATTATATTGTCTCATAGGAGCTCTCCTTTTTCGATAAGGCCCGTTACTCGTAGCACAAATAGTACATTTCTTACACCAGTCTTTTACATCGTCGGAACTGTTCATCCAATAAAACCGTTCCCGAATTCGCTGAAGGGTCTTCTTCACACCAAAATGCCCTCCTGATGGACTGTCGTGTAACTGACGAAGTACTTCGGCTATTCTGCTCTTTGGAATCACCAACTGTCTTCTCTTCTCTGAACCGTCATCATTTTCCAGGACTCGTTTGAGCAAGCCATCTTCCATGATAAATGAGTCCCACTGGGCCCAATACGTCTTAACTACTGAGCCTAGGTTCGATATTTCTTGCCAAGGTGGTCGACGGTTTTCCTCTTTCCATTTTCGGATTTTCTGTATAACTGGATCTCTTTCTTGTTCTTCCCTGATCTTGGTAGGCGTCCAGTCGTCGTGGACCACCGTCGTTCTTAGCACTGCTGCTTCCTTGGATTCCGTTTTGTTGCAGTGAGAACACTCTGCTGGGCATGGCCTTCTGGAAAGAGAATCAGCGTTTCGGTGGCTAACTCCGGCCCGGTGCTCAATCTTAAAATCATATTCTTGGAGTCGTTCGATCCACCTGGCTATCTGACCCTCTGGATTCTTAAACTGCATCAACCACTTAAGGGCGGCATGGTCGGTTCGGATTAAAAACTTCCTTCCATAGAGGTATTGATAGAAGTGCTCTACTGATTTCACTACTGCCAGAAGTTCTCTTCTCGTGACGCAATAATTTCGCTCAGGTTTTGAGAGAACTTTACTAAAATATCCAAGGACTCTTTCCTGTCCTCCTTGAATCTGAGACAGCACTCCTCCAATTCCCACATTACTTGCATCTGTATCTAAGATGAACTCTCCTTCTGGCAGTGGATACCCTAAAATTGGTGCTGTGATTAAATGCTTTTTAAGGTTTCAAAGGCATTCTGGCAGTCTACATCCCAGCGGTATTCTCTTGCTTCCTCTGTAAGTCGCGTTAATGGTTTAGCGATATCTGCAAACTTCTTAATAAACCTCCGGTAGTAAGTACACAGTCCCAGAAAACTTCTCACTTGGTGTTTGTCAGTTGGTTTTGGCCATTCCTTAATAGAATCGATTTTTCCCTTATCCACGGCCACTCCTTCTTTACTGACTATATGACCCAGATAATTGACTTTACCTTGAAATAGCTGGCACTTCTTGGGGTTTAACATCAACTGGGCAGCTTTAAGCCGATTAAAAACGTTTTCTAAATTCTTCAGATAATCTTCAAATGTCTCCCCCAAGACAATTATGTCGTCTAGATAAACTAGGCATGTTTTCCAAGATAACCCTCTCAGCACATTTTCCATAAGCCTCTCAAATGTCGCAGGAGCGTTACAAAGTCCAAATGGCATAACGTTGAATTGCCATAATCCAGATCCTGTGGTGAAGGCTGTCTTTTCTTTATCTACCGGGTTCATTTCTACCTGCCAGTATCCAGACTTTAAGTCCAAAGTAGAAAATAATTTACTTCCAGCCAATGTGTCTAATGTGTCATCGATCCGAGGAAGAGGATAACTATCTTTCTTGGTAACGTTGTTCAGCAAACGGTAATCCACACAGAACCTCGTTGTTCCGTCTTTCTTCTTAACCAGGACCACCGGAGAGACCCATGGGCTCGTAGAAGGTTCTATCACCCCGTCTTTCTTCATTTCCTGAACAATCGTTTCAGCTTCCTCTCTTTTCGCCTGTGGTAATCGTCGAGCTGTTTGACGAATTGGCTTAGCATTACCAGTATCAATTTTATGCTTAACAACGGTAGTTCTTCCCGTCTTTCCTCCTTTCGGTACGAAAATATCACGATACTGCCGAAGAAATTCCCTTAATTTCCTTTTCTCAATCTGATTCAGAGACTGTCCAGCAACCGCAACCATTTGATCAAATTTATCGTTGGAATTATCAGACGTTGTCGTCTGACGGATTATGGATGTGACAGGTACACAAGTTCCTACTTTTGTCTCTTTCTTGATGGTTACTGGGTAGTCATTGACATTAATAAGTCTTACAGGAATTTCTTTAGCCGAAGTCACTAATTCCTTTCCAATTATGATTCCACGGCCAACTTCGTCGTCATGATTCCGAGGCTCCATCATAACAGGTGTTCCTTCATCCACAATTCCCTGTAACCGCGCTACTATTATCGTTTCACTTCTCGCAGGCACGACTGTATCTTCTTTAACGGCTGCTTGCATAGTGTTGTCATCATGTGGATGGAGAAATACCTCCTCGTTACCAACTTTGATGACCTTATTCTTAAAATCCAATTGGAATCCATGCGTATTCATTACGTCCATTCCTAATATAACATCCTCTTCGATGTCAGCAACTATAACAGTATGGACGAACTTTTCTGCTCCAATTCCTAATTGTACCTGGATTTCTCCATGAATGTTGGCATTTTCCCCTGTGGCGGTCCGAAGTCGCAACCTCGTTGGTAACAGTTTCTTTCGGCTGTTTATAACTGTCGGGCGTATAATGGTTCTGGTCGCTCCAGTATCCACCAACAACGTATGCTTTTTACCATTTATTTCTCCATCTACATATACACTATCTTCACGACATTTCAAAGAAGCTATTAGTATCAGAGGGTCTTTGGTAAAGTTCTGGGTCGAAGCTGCTCCCCTAAGGCCGACGCGTTCTGGTTTTGTCTTCGGTCTTATGGTCTTCGTTTTCTTGTGTGTCATGCTTTTTATCATATTAAAGAGCTGGTCAAGTTTATCTTCATCTCCTTCCTCTTTTACAGTCCTAACTTTGCTATACCCGCCAGAGGCCTGCGTAGCTGACTCGTATTCGAGGGCGGCAGATAAGACATCCATCAGCGTCTTGTGACGAGCTAATCGTAGTGTTCTCTGCATCTCATGATCACGAAGACCATCAATAAACGTTTGAACGGCCAATTTTTCCATCATGTCTTCGGGAGCTGTTGGATAAGCATATCGCACTAATCTGGCGATATCTACTTCATATTCTTGAAGAGCCTCATCTTTCTTTTGTCTTCGATTTTTGAGCTGCGACTGATATACATGCTCTAAGTGTTCGTGGCCATATCGCATATTTAACCTCTTCTTTAGTTGTTCGAAATCATCCGTCTCCTCTACGGCTATGGTCTGGAGCACATCTAAGGCATCTCCCCGAAGAGCTATAGTCAGGTTTACAGCCTTTTCTTTTTCCGACCATCCATTCGCTCTTGCAGCTGATTCGAACTGTTTCATGTAATTGTTCCATGACGATTTTCCGTCGAAAGTTGGAACTTTGACATGAACATAACCTCCGCTTCCTTCAAATTTCGGCCGTGTTTCCAACTTACATTTCGTCTCGTCTTCTTTTATCTCTACCGGATCTAAAACTACCGTATTAATTGGTGGTAGCCCTCTCGTGTTAGTTATCATGGTCTCTAACTGTTTGATTTTCTCTTCAACTTTATCAAATGTTTTAGAGACTTCTTCAAACTTCTCACTATTCTGAATACATACTTCGTCGAATCTTCTAGACATATTTTCAAATTTCTCGTCGTTTTGTCTAGCTGTTTCTTTGATAATTTGAGAAGTTTCTTCGATCATTTGAGACGTTTCATCGAATCTTTTGGAAACAGTCTCGAATTTTTCATCAATTATTTTAGTTAAAACGGCTTCTTCCGCTGACTGGAACTGGAATGTCTCTGGGTCGTCTCCATTCTTGTTGAGAACGGTCTTCAGTCGTTCTTGGAGGATCTTCTTGGACCCGCTGCAGTCTTCATCGCGTTCTTCTAGTTGCTCACGCAACTGTTTCACTGAAAGTTCTACTAGCAGCATCTTTGGTCAGGCACACACGTACTTTTTAAATGTTCTTTCGTACAACGATCACTACTGAACTACGCGGATGTTCCCGACGAACAATACCTTTCAAAAGTTCAAAAGTCTTTTTCAAAAATCAAATTAAATTTATCTACGATCCCACTTCTGCACCACTGTGACGTCTTTTTATTGCTCTAATTTATTTGTCTTTATTCTAATTTATTGTCTATATTCTAATTTATTAAAACTCACGATAACTAATTACGAATTTATTAAAGTCTTTATTAATCCTAATTTATATTACAAATAATAATTTATGTTTCGTTACATTTAAATATCGCGGTTTCCGAGCTTCTTATGACTGACTGCCAAATAAAAATCTTTCATTTATATACACAACTGTGTCATCTAGAGAATTCGGCGGACTTCTTGAATAGTCTCGTATTTTGGTGAAGGCGCTCGACTCGTTTTTCAACCTCGAGACGTGGATGACTCACTAAAATTAGTGTCTAGAGATTTCTGGTAAACAACTGGTAGCTAAGCTCAGGTATATTTTGACCTACAAATTACGAGAATCAATAAAAAAGAATTAGTCATAAAATATTTACAGTTCTATATGCCATAACATTTAAAATCGTAACAAAAGGTATCAACTAACTCCTGATTAGAATTAAGCACTTGTTAATCTACTCAGAGTCACTTTTATCACTAGTATCACTAGTATCTTCTAAATTTATAGTAAGTTTGGTTAATGCTGGTAAATAGTTAACTTAGTCATTTTCCACTCCGATTACATATTTGTGATTTCTCTTCTAATTAACTGGAGAACAGTAGACGAAAAAAAAAAAGAAAACAGTTGAGCCCATATTAACACTATTGGGTTCAATGTACAATAATATGAAGAAAATCTAAGCATGATATGCCCGTAACTGCGAACATATTTATCAACAAAATATTTCTTCTGATAGTGTCTACTATGAGCAACCCCCAACAATTACTTTTTACTATATGATGCCTTAAAATACAAATCTTCGTCAAATAAAAATTCCCGATTTTCATAAATCAAATGCCTTGGACTGATCACAAAGTAAATATCAAAGCCCACATGTACAGAGTGTGGCAAACTACTTGGGATTATACTGCCAACAAACTCAAAGAATGTCAGTCAGAAAGTCAAGTAGGAACCAAACTCATCTTATCAAATAATAGAAAAGACCAAGTTATTATCAACCGACTCCGAATAGGACATACTTTCCTTAACCACAATGTATATCTTCAACCAGGGGACTGCTCCGATATATACCAAGTGCAACACTCAGTTGTCAGTGAAACATATAATTGTTGAGTGTCCAGTGTACCAGAACGAAAGAATCGCGTGTGCCCTTAGTGAGAATTTAAAAAGTGTACTAACGTCAAATTTACAGTCTTTATTACGTTTTCTTAAAATGACTAAACTATATACGAGATTGTGGAAAATATTTTTTTTATGTAATAGTATGTATCTTACTGTTTGTGTATGTCCCCCGGTAATAACCCTTAGTGGTTGATGCGGGTATATTGTTTTAAATAAAAAAAAAATCCTGAATTTGTAATTTGTTTCAAGTTATATTTGGAATATTTCTCATTATTCTTAAATGGTATGATGCGTTTCGGCGAAAACGCCGAAATAATACTTTTACACAAGAAAGGAGACACTACTAATATTGAAAACTACACACCTATAAGTTTGTTGTCACACTTATACAAATTGTTAACAAGAATAATAACCAACCGCATAACACAAAAACTTGATTTATATCAACCGGTTGAACAGGCGGGATTTAGAAAAGGGTTTGGTGCTAATGATCACTTACAAACCAGCAGAAAACTAGTAGAAAAAACCACAGAATATAATGTACCTTTACATATGGCATTTATCGATTTTCACAAGGCTTTCGATAGTATTGAGACTTGGTCCTTTTTGTCAGCCCTGAAGGATGCTCGAATAGACTCACGGTACACTAAACTCATTAAAAATATTTATGAACAGGCCACATTCCACATTAAAATCAATGAAGACGAAAAAACTGAAAAAATGCGCCTTGATAAAGGTATTAGACAAGGTGATATTATTTTACCAAAGCTTTTTACCTTAGCATTGGAAAATGTATTCAAACAGCTTGACTGGGAGGAAAAATGTCTAAACATTGATGGTGTACGTTTGAGTCATTTGAGGTTTGCGGAGGACATAGTATTATTTAGTACAGATATCAAGGAACTGGAGCAAATGTTGAAGGAATTAAAACAGCAGTCAAATAAAATAGGTCTCAAAATGAACCTTCAGAAAACAAAAATAATGAGTAATTTACAAACTAATCTTGTTATTGACAACGTCAGTCTTGAAAATGTAGACCACTATATATATATATATATATATATATATATATATATATATATATCTTGGACATACAGTTAAAATCGGCGAAAAAATCAAATAGCCGAAATAAAAAGACGCATACAACTGTCTTGGGGAGCTTTCAGCAAATTAAGCTTTATTTTGAAGAATAAAGATATACCAATGTCTAAAACGTAGAGTTTATGACAAATGTATCTTGCCTGTAACTACATATGCACTGGAGAACATGGCCTTTACAAAGAAAACCTTAGAGCAGCTCAGTAGAACCCAAACAGCAATGGAGAGGGCCATGCTAGGGATTAGTTTGAGAGACAGGATTCGAAATAACGTCATTCGTGAAAGAACAAAAATTACTGATGTCTTAGAACGTATTGCAAGGCTCAAGTGGCAATGGGTCAGACACGTTGCCCGAGATAATCCCGAAAAATGGACACAAAGATTAACAAACTGGAGACCAAGAGAGAACAGGCGAGAAGTAGGCAGACCGCAGAAGAGGTGGACAGACGATATCAAACAAGTCACGGGCAAGCAGTGGATGAGAATTGCCAAAAGTAGAAATCGATGGAAGCAAATGGAAGAGGCCTATGTCCAGCAGTGGACGAACACAGGCTGAAGAAGAAGATGATGCGTTGTCCATGACACACATACACTATATTTAGGTAATTTCGGAAGAAGATATTTTTCAAACCAAGGTTGAAAAATTGAACTTTTCATATACTTATGGTAATCTAAAAACGCGTCTTTAATTTATTTTGCTGATATAAATTATACATCGTCGATCTATTCATTTTCTCCACCACAGTGTAAAATTATAATTTTTTCTCCTTTATTGGGCGGTACTGAATTAAAACACTTTTTGTTATTATTCCTTCAACTTTTTTTGACGGTATCATGAGTATCATACCAGGTCTCATCAAAACAAACCATATTTCGTTTTATTTTTCGACACTTAGTTATCTAGCTGATATAATTATTTCTTAAAAAAATTTCTATTACATTACATTAGTGCCTGGAGCTTGTATAAAGTTTTGTACTTAAAACTATTGGCTTAAAGAAATAATCGAAGTGTTGTTGCTGAACATGAGAGATTGTCCTTTTGAACCAAACCACTTCGAAGGCGTTCAATAGTTAGAAAATATTAGCGGCATACATTTCATATCTTGTTCTGATTATAGATTCAATTAAAAGTGGATCTATTTGTCTGAATTTGCCACAATCCTTTCTCCTTTGTCTAGAAGAAGATGTTTCTCCTATAATCTTGTAGCAGGTTGCTTTGAGCACTCTGGTAAATTTACAGTGGTTGCTATTAGACAAAAAAGAGTTTCTGACATTTTCCAAGTTTTTACATGACATACTAGTTAAACGAACAATCGACACTAAAGGTGAAAATATATCTTTGCTTGATATTAAATGGCTAAGATATACCAAGTTGTTTGGGCTAATTCAGTTTAAGTATACCCTTGACGATGAAGCACAATGCATGCTTGCAATATAACTTACAAGACAAGACAAGACAGAAAGACAAGACAAGATTAGAAACACCGAAATAAGACGCAGAACGAAGGTTAGGGATATTGTGGAAAAAATTACAAAAATGAAATGGCGCTGGGCAGGTCACGTAGCCCGATATGATGACAACAAGTGGACAAGAATTCTAGAATAGAGACTAAGATCTACAACAAAAAGCATGAAAAGACCTGAAAAAAGATGGGTAGATGACATAAGAGCAGTGGCAGGCAAACAGTGGATTAGATTGGCGCAAGATATAGAAAGATAGAAGCAATTGGGAGAGACCTACATTCAGGAGTGGATAGAAAATGGTTGACAAATAGAGAGATAGAGAAAGAGCTTGCCTGCGTTAAAACTAAAATGTACCTACCGTCCAGTAAGAAATAATCGTCTTACACAACACCATTGCAGATATTTTAGCAAACCGAATTGCATGCAACATACAGAAAGTATGATATTTATTTGTTGTGAGTGTAGTGTACAAAACATTGATTGAGATATCTGTTTATTGTTAACTTTTGTTATGAATTTTTTATACTTCATTTAGTTTTTTTTACATAATTTTCTTATTCGTAAACTTAAGGTCGTAAATGATCATAACAATAAAGATAATTAAATGTAAAAATAATAAAAATATACCATATAGAAGCCTCAACTGACAATGTACCAGATACTTTATCGATTAGTACTATTCCGAAATAATTATAAACATAATTTAACAATCGGCAATAAATCCCTAATAGAATTGACAAAGACAAAAATCTAAAACCAAATTGAATTTTTAAACTCGCAACTACATCGTATGAACTAGCACATGTCGCTTAAAATTGGTCATATTATACGACGACAATCATTTACACTAATTTTGGTTGAATTGAAGATAATGCGAAGCTAAATACAGTGGTCGTCGATGATTTACTCTCATTAGCTAAGTCGTTAATTGGTTGGACGGTCTTGTATCTTTACTCTTCAAAATGGGATCGAAAAAAGTAGTGATAAGTGTGGTGTGTTTAATTTTAGTTTTAGGTATATCATCTTGTTTAGCAGATAGTGACGATATTGAGGATTGTGGTAAGCTTTTTAGCCTTAAGATTAATGTTCGTTTAGCTAAATAGTTTTTATTCTCTCATATACATGCATTATAAAATATTAGTTTAAACATTGAATTTTCGGTAGTTAAATTATCTTTTTACTATTCTGAAGCTATTCTCTTCTGACATCTTAATTAAACTTAATATTTTTATTGGGAATAAGTAACAATTTTACTTTCAAATAAGTTTTTTTTGACATCTCGATTTCCAAAGTGTAAATCAAATCGTCAAAATTATTTTATAATAAAATTGTAACTTATTCCCAACAAAAATAGTAAATTATATTGTTTACACATGTTAGTATAAATATCACAATTTTTTGCATCATTATTTTCTAAAAATCTTGTTTATTTTTTGTAGCGTTTTTAAATTTGTAGATTGTTCGTTTTCCTCTTCTATACTATTCGTATCCATAACGATTTTTTTTCGGCAATTTCACATGTTGTCCTTATGTTCTTTTATTATTTTTTAATAATGATAGGAAGCGATGAGTATCAAATTAAGTTTTTTAAAGTTTTAAGACTGTTTTTGATTAGTAATGAGAAAGTACTAATAACTGGAATATGTAACTAGTAGGTTGTTTTCTCTTTTACGTTTCTAGATCAGAGAACGAACGATTTTTTCATAATACTCGTTGATAGAGATATCTTCTAACGTTATAACTAACTCCTTTTGATAAATTTGGTACTAACACTATGTAATTAAAAAAAATATTAAACATAATTTTTTACTTATAAACAATATATAAACAATAGATGATATACTATTTATTTTACTAAACAAGATACTATTTATTTTAAATAATTTATTTTGCTAAGAAAGCAAATAAAAAATATTCAAAATTTTAAAAATACAAAAGAAACATTCGATTTTACGTAAATTTCAAAAATATTGTTCTGAAGCTATTTTCTTGTGGCATTGTAAATTAATTACTATTAAACTGGGAATAAGCCACAATTAAAGATAAAAATACGTTTATTGACGTTTCAATTTCCACTTCGGAAATCGTTCTCAAAATACAAACAGTAAATTAAACAAATTTTGTTTTTTGTTACATAGTGAAAAATTCTTCTAATAATTTAATTTTATCTGACTCATTTATATTGACAATTTAGACATACATTATGCATTTTAAAGTAGACGACTTTAAAATGATATTGCCAATATTGTTGAGTTGCGCTCCTGGGACGACTTCACTTATAAGATAGTTCATTCGATTACATGAAATCAACTTTAACTTGAGAATATCCGTCAGAAAAAAATCATAGCATGTAATTCGTCTTTAAAAAGACAAGCACATGACATGATGACAGAACAATTCTCCTGTTATTGATTCCATAGTAAATTATGAGGGAAAAACCAGGAAAAAAACCTCATAATACTATCCCGACATTGTAAGTATTTGTTCGTGAATTTAGTTTACCTTCAACAAACATCAAAATTCTGATTTTGTATGTTACGTTATTTAAAAAACATAAATGATGTATCCTCTATATGTTACTGACTTACTAATACTGGTATTTTCTTATTAATAACTTCCTTTTTCAATATTGGTAACCAGATCCTACTACATTCTGCCGAGGAATTTGCGACACAATTGGCCTCATTTAGCATAATTAGAGCCGCTTCTTTGATTTTTCTTTTTTTACCATCCGTTTCTTTTAGGACTATATTTGAATTATTCCATTGAACCCTATGTTTATTATCCCATGCGTGTTTACGGATTTGAGATCTATCAAATTCTCTATTTTTAATATAAGATTGATGTTCACTTATTCTAACATTTAATGGCCTTAATGATTCACCTAAATAAAACTGATCGCATTCACAAGGTATTTTATAAATGCAATTCTTTGTCCTTTCTTGTTCACTGTTAGGTTTCGTTTTGGACAAAATAGATCTCAACGTGTTTGTTGTTTTGAATGTTGTTGAAATGTTGAATTTATTTCCTATCCTTTTAGGTTTTTATAACAATACCGTACATAAAAGGACTATCAGAAAAACTTAAAAGGATAGGAAATAAATTCAACACGGATATTCTCAAGTTAAAGTTGATTTCATGTAATCGATTGAACTATCTTATAAGTAAAGTCGTCCCAGGAGCGCAACTCAACAATATTGGCAATATCATTTTAAAGTCGTCTACTTTAAATGCATAATGTATGTCTAAATTGTTAATATAAATGAGTAAGATAAAATTAAATTATTAGAAGAATTTTTCACTATGTAACAAAAAACAAAATTTGTTTAATTTACTGTTTGTATTTTGAGAACGATTTCCGAAGTGGAAATTGAAACGTCAATAAACATATTTTTATCTTTAATTGTGGCTTATGTCCAGTTTAATAGTAATTAAATTTTAAAAAGTTTCACTTAACAGTACTTACAAAATTGAAATTTTTTATCTTAAAAAGCTTTTATCTAAAACAATATTATGCATAATCTATAGGTTCTACGTTAATTCTGAAAGCATCCAATTAAAGAAAAAGGCTTATTTTGATTAAATTAAATAATTTAAAATTAAAAAGTTTATGTCGAAGATTGGTAAATAGGTTTTCAAAAGTACTGTGATTTTAAGCTTATAAAGAATTAAAATAACCCAGAAGCAATAACAGTAGAAAGTTAATAATATCATTTTAATATATACGTTTTTTCTTCCATGAAGTGTTATATACCTGAAGTTTACCGTTCATTATATAATTTTTTTTTAAATGTGTAGTTGGACATATTGTTGTATACCTCTAAAAACTGTTTTATATAATGTGACATTGCATGTTAAGGTCTCTATGAAATATACAAAACAAACACATTGAAAAGCGTATACTATTATTTTATTAGAAATACATGTTATAATAATTAAGTAAAATTATAGACGACAAGTCTCAAAATTGTTAAAAAGGCTCCATATCATCTTTATCTTTTTGGGGTTAATCGTTTGTAGCTACATCGGTATGTGTTAAATTTTGATAATACACATGACAATGCGACGGAACAGAAGTCAGTAGTGCAATTGAGTCATTGTAGTTTTGTTTAAGATTGGTAATTGGATTACTAAGACTTGATTTAATTGGGTCGGAAACGTTACTTGCTGTTTTTGATACCTCATGAAGTCCACCTCATACATATGTTGATTATTGAAATCTGTCTGGTAAAAGAGCTTTACCATGTATTCTTGTTGGACTTGTAAGAAAACACATGTTGACAGTTGAACAAGCTCTTTGTTAACGTTCTTTTTTCTACTTCCAAGAGGAGGATTAGTTGACAATTTCTTATTGAACAGCGTTTTGAAGTTTTTGAAATCTGCAAGTTCCATATTTTGCATTGTGTATTTATCTGATGTTTGCCTAACTAGCTGTTGCCAGTACCATGGTGCCCAAATCCCAAATTGGAGAGTTTCTTTATTTTTCTCTCGATCAAAGCAAGAACACTGTCTACTTCCATATGTGTATGCTCTTTCAGTAAAAACTTTTGAGTGATCTTATTTATTTGAAGGAAAGTATCCAGTATGCAAAAATAGCACATTATAATTTTAATATTATTATTTTGTCAATAGCAGTTATCGGTCCAAAGAGTAATGTTCTCTACTTGACTACCTGTAACTGTATTGTGAGGCCTTTTCAAAATTTGCCAGGCAATTTCATTTGCATAACGGGCCCCTTTCGATTGATCCCATATCATAGACTGTAAAATTTAATGCTTAAAGATTCTTTTTGTAAAAACTAATACAATTGTTTGTTTGCAGTAAATGCAAACATTCTTGCAAAACACCAGATAGTACCATGTATTTTGGCGACTCTTTAGCCATTATAAATTCAACCATTTTAAGTTATACCGAGTTTTAGATTCAATTAGGTGAGTATCATGATCAGCCTGTACACTGGTTATTTCATCTGCAGTAAGATTCTTTTTTAATAGAACGGTGAATGTACTGCATGTTTCGCAAGTATCTATTTTGTGTGTTTTAAACGACAACTTGAAGTATTTATTAAAAATATCTGCGTACAACCACTTTTTTTCTCTTAGCTTTGGATCCACATGCCTTTCATTGTACAGTTGATGCATCTTTTCTATTTTAGATATACAAAGTGTGTTTAAACACGTAACCTTGCACATCTTTAATCGCTGATTTTTCAATGTAAAATGGTAGTGTAGTGTATTATTTTTAGATTTGGTAAAGATTGGGTCTCTTTTTCTTGATCGAAGAGTAGGTTGAATGTCGACATATAAGATGATAAATTGCTTTTTAACATCTGAAATGTGTGTCTCAATCCAGTATGAGTTGATTTTTTGTCTTTCGTATTCTGGCAATCTTTTAGAGCATTTCATGTGACACATACAAGAAGGCTTTAACATTTTTGCAGGTATGTCTTCACCTCTATTACTGAGATACTCTTTTACCAGCTATTTTTAGTTTGCGAATATTACAGGCCCAATTTTGTTCATTCATTACACGTTTTTTACCTTTTTGTTTGCACTTAGTTACATTTTGTACCTTTCTTTTGACACTTTCCTCTTCTTTTAAAATACCTTTCTGTTATTATTGGAATTGCCTGTATATTGTTTAGAGATAAATTGTCCTTAAGAAGATTTTTTGTTATTGCCCCACTAGTCGTAGGAGTAGTATTAGCTTTCTCTTTTACCTTTGTTTTCGCAGGTTTATCTATATGTCTTACATCATTGTCGTCTGAGAGTTCAGATTCATTTTGCACTTATTAAACAACAGATGTGTTGTAAATCTTTTAACAATATAACACGATTGCGATATAAATAAAATGGTTACAATTATTTTCGGTGTTCTCGAATTGAGGACCGCTACCTGAACAGCTAAAATAAGTGCACCGAAATGAGTAAGGAAATACTTAATAACAAAATATTATTTTAGATTTAGTATATTTTGAAATGTCTTAAAAGGTAGTTAAAATGAGTTAAATTAAAATGATCTGAAGTGAAAAGGGAAACTTGTTACTTGTGTTGAATGATTATAAGTATCGTGAAAAAAAACTATGGAAGAAAAATAAGACAATTTGAGCAAAAGCAGTTGGAAAACACAGAATGGCTAAGAAATCAAAAATGAAACTCGAAAGTTCTACAGAAGTCTAAACAAAATGCGCAAAGAGTTTAAGCCAAAAATAAGGAGCTGTAAGGATGTAGAAGGAAACATCCTGAATGTTACGGCCTCAATCCTAAACAGATGGGTTGAATTTTTCGATGCAAAATTTAATGGCCATCATATCGAAGAAGCAGATAACACCCTAGCAAATCGAAATGATTTGTATCCTTTCAACCCAAACGAGAGACCACCTACCATCGGAAACATTGCCCAAGCCATTAAAAAGCTTAAAAATAATAAATCAAAAGGAATTGATCAAATTTGCAGTGAGCTGTACAAAAATGGTGGCGATGCCCTACTACAGACACTGCATAAGCTTTTACTTCTTGTTTGGCATAATAAGACCATGCCTTGTAAATGGTCTCAAGGCGTGATATGCCCGTTACATAAAAAAGGTGGCCAGCTCCAGTGTGACAACTATAGAGGTATGACCCTGTTAACAACTGCGTACAAAATACTAGCAAATATCCTCTACGAAAGGCTGCAAGTTTATACAGTGGGCATAGTTGGTAATATCAAGCTGAATACACTCCAGAAAAATCAACAATTGACCAGATTCATTCACTAAGACAGATTCTCGAGAAAACATTAGAATTCAATATTGAAACTCATCACCTATTCGTCAAGGCCGCATACGACAGTATCAATAGAACAGTGCTATACCAATCAATGCATGAGTTTGGTATACCAGAGAAACTTATTCTACTAACGAGAATGACAATGTCTAACTTAGAAGCCACTATTAGAATACAGGAAGAGAGTTCTAGATTCTTTGAGATAAAGGATGGACTCAGACAAGGAGATGCTCTGGCTTGCCTTCTATTTAATATTGCCTTAGAAAAGGCAGTCCGAGATACACGAATTAGGGATGGCGGTACTATTTACAATAGATCGATACAAGTATTAGCATATGCTGATGACATTGACATAGTAGGGCGTAGCAAGCGAGATGTTGAGCAATATCTCCTAGAATTGAAAACAGCGGCAAAACAGGTCGGTCTACTCATCAACGAAAACAAAACCAAGTACATGTTGGTTACAAAGGATCCGATAGCAAATAAGGAACGAGAAACAGTCTTTGGAAATCATACCTTTGGACGTGTTGACAACTTCACATACCTTGGGTCGCTATTGACTGCTACCAATAAAACAAGCGAAGAAATCAAAAGACGAATAAATTTCACAAATAGGGCATACTATGGACTCCAAAAGCATTTCCACTCAAGCAACATTCAAAGAAGAACTAAAATTATTATATACAAAACATTGCTGAGGCCGGTCCTCACATATGGGGCAGAAACATGGACTCTAACGCAGAAAGTTAAAAGAATTTTGGGAATATTTGAGCGTAAAATACTCCGCAAAATATATGGAGCTATAAACGATCAAGGGCAGTGGCGCAGAAGGTATATTTTTGAATTGTATCAGCTCTTTGATGAGCCAGATGTCATAACGTTCATTAAAACACAGCGACTTAGATGGGCTAGACACATAATACGAATGCCAGAAAATACGATTGCTAAAAATCTAACCACAGGAACACCTGTAGGAAGAAGAAGCAAAGGCCGACCGCGAATTAGGTGGTTAGATGGAGTTGAAACCGACTTACGAATATTAAAAATCAGAAGATGGCAACATGCTGCCCGAAACTGAACAGAATGGCGACGAATCTTAGAGCAGGCCAAGATCCACAGAGGATTGTCGAGCCAAAGATGACGATAATAAAAAAAAACTGCTTAAAAGTGATAAAAAGTTTTGGACATGTACAGTAAATAAATGTACCCCAAAATTGTTTACGCTAGGTGTAGATAATACAATTTCCCGAAAAGAAACAGTGCACAATCATGAAAATGAAAGAAAATGAAAGAAATTAAATAGACAAATTTTGAGTACGACAAGCAAACGGAAAGCCATAGAAAATATCACAGGGCGGCAAACAAAAAATATCCATTCTGTAATAAGGGAAAACAGTTGCTATGAATTCTTTGACAAGAGAAGACATTATCTACGTAAGAAATAATATGTATTACAAGAGACGTCAAATCTAACCGCGTTTACCAACCTATACTTCCGATGCGTTAGATATTTTACAAACATTAAATTTAAAAACAATAAAAAATGAACCGCTTCTCTTGGCTACTGATCATATTAACAATGTTGTGTTATTTTCGTGTGACACTAATTTAAAATTTATGTGTAATTGTGACAAAGTGTATCTTGATGGAACTTTTCGGTATTGTACGAAATATTTTTTACAATTGTCCACATTTCATGTTGTAGAAAACGGACATTATATACCTAAGGCTTATTACCGAATAAACTTCGGTCAACATATGAAAAACTTTTTGTTATTCTTACAGAAAAGTGTCGCAATTCTAATTTAATATTTGCTCCAAAAATTATTGTAGCTGATTATGAATTAGCTATTCATAAAGCAACTTCTGCACAATGGCCCACTACAAAGATCGTTGGATTCAGGATTCAACTTGGCCAAGCTTGGTACAGGAAAATATAGAGTTTAGGCTTGGCTAAAGAATATCAAGAAGAAAATAGTGAAAGTGAGATGTCTTTTTGGACTATTTTTTTTTAAACCAGAGGAGGTTGGATAATGTTTTGCTTTGGATTTGGCCGAATTTCAGCCAAATTATCTGCATAAAGCTGCGGTAGATTTTGCGGACTATTTAATAGGCAATTATGTTGGCGAAAATTCTTTATTTTCACCAACACTTTGGGCTGAAGCAGCTGTAACTACAGAAAATTCTACAAATGCATGTGAGTCCTTTCACTCTCGATTTAAATCAAATTTCTATTCGATGCACCCTTCGTTGTATTTATTTGTAAACGTTTTGAACCAATTTCAAGCAGATACTTACATTCGTATTCAAAGCGTTAAGGAGCCTCTTAAATGTAAGAACAAAATTGTTAGGCGAAGATTAAACATGTTATCTTCTAAAATGTCGGAATATAATAACGGTTTGTTGAAACCAATAGATTTTGTAAAAATTGCATTATGTTTTCATAAACTATAAATATTAAATGTAAATATGTGCACCTCTTTTATTTTTATAAATATTAAATGTAAATATATGTAACGCTTTGATGTTTAAAATATTGTTTCTTAAATAGGCAATAAATATCTACGATTATTGGGATTCGTACTTTAAATATTATGTTATACCTTCTTGAACTCTTGGTCCTTAATTCGTGCGATTTTTTCAGGTATAACAGAAAACCCTTACCATTGATTATAAACCACTACCTGGTAGTGGTTTATAATCAATGCCCTTACTTAAAATTTCATTTTGGTCCTCAACCTTAATTCGTATCTGCCCATTATTTTAGTTCACCACAAGTCTACCAGGTACCAGGTACATAACACTATGTCCGGATGGTAAATAAAAGTGCACTATGCGACGATGGTAAATAAAAGTGCAATAATATTCATACATTTAAAAAAGATCAAAAAGATATTTCCATTTAGAAGGTATAATATATAAAAAATATAGATCAAAAGAAAGTTTTGTGAAGAAAAAATAAATTATTTTATCACAGCAGTGTTTCTGTTACAAAATGAAAAACACAGATTATTCTTTATCTTACTGTACAACTAGTAAACTATAGAGGTCAGACATCAGTTCGTAGGAAATTGTATTAATCAACACTAATTAGAAATTATTGGGCAGAGTTTTCGTCGTTACTTAATTCAAAGAGTACAATCATATTTCCTAGTATAATTAGGTTAATCATGTTTGCAGTTATATGAAACGTAAAAGTTGTAATCGCTGTTGTACTGTCATAAAAATTATGAATAATAAATGACCTTAATATAAGTACAAAAGAATATACTGTTTAGGGTATTATCAGTTGTTGACACAATATAAATAAACTTCATTAGAAATAATGAGTGGTTTTATTGTGTAGGTATTATTTGAGTTAATAACTAAACAAAAAATATAATATATTTAAGTAACATTATTTACTTATAATGCTGTAAAACCAATATATACCATAATATAATAATTATTATGGTTCTTAATGTGTCATACTTATAATAATAATAATAATAATACTTTATTTCCTTTTTGACAAATACAATTTGTATAGGATCAGTCACAGTTTAGAAAACAAAATTGCTAAATACAAATGTAAATCTAAAATTACGCTAAACCTAAGGTTACAAGACAAACACAAATAGAAAATGTAAAATTACAATAGCATATACTTAAAATAATGTCAACTACTAAAATATTCATCAACAGAATAAAACGTATTCTGCAATAAAAAATAAGTTAATTTAAATATTTTCATATTCTTACATTTTTTTATTGGGTCGGGTAACTTATTATATATTCTTTCACCTATTATTGCAGGTGAGTAAAAATGCATATTTCCTTTAGAAAAAGGCACATGCAATTTTTGATTCTGCCTTGTATTTTTATTGTGAATTTGACTATTAGTTTTAAATTTATTAAGATTTAAATGAATAAAAACACAGATTTCAAAAATATATAAGCATGGCACAGTTAAAAGTTTATATCTAGTAAAATAACTCTTACAGCTAGTTATTCGAGAAATACCAGCAATACAACGGACTATTCTTTTTTAAGATAGAAAGACTTCACTGAATTTACAAGACGTACCCCAAAACACTATGCCATACCGCAAACGAGACTCCACCTGAGCATAATACAGCATAATTAGCTGTTTTTCACTTAGTGTATCTTTGAGGTTTCGAAGTAGGTAGCATACCGAGTTTATTTTGGAAATAATATCATCACATTGCCTTTTCCAATTGAGACACTCATCAACATACAAACCCAAAAACTTAAGGCATTGAACTTTTTTAATTTGTGCAGAATATATAAAACCAATAACTAAGATCACACAAAAGTTCGTTAAATTTATTTTCAAGAGATATTTGTGATTTATCTGATATAAGTATTGAAGTATCATCTGCATAAAGTGTAAACTGTACAGCAGAATAATTTATTAAGACAATATCATTTTAGTAAATAAGAAATAATATTGGGCCCATTACAGAACCTTGCGGAACACCCATATTAATGTAAATATAATCTGATTTGCAAACATTTTCTGAGTGCTGGGAACTTAATTAACTCTTACAACGGATTCTAGTATTATTTATTATTATTGGGTCGTGACCACAACCTTGTTGACTAACATGAAACTTAAACTAAAGAAAATAACAACAATAAAGCACTGACAACTTTTGTTTTCAACATTTCCACAAAATTTTCACAAAAGGGAAAAACTGTTTGTCCCAAGTTGGTTATTCAGAATTATGTCTGTATTTTTAATTTCTTACTTTCCATAGATTTTACTATTAGTCCAGTTGCTCAGGGTTTTTTCCTCAGAATTCTTTATAACTCAATCAATTCATTTGAAATTTTGCGTTTTGATAAATAATTACGCAAGGAACAAAGGTTATATAGTGCCGATGTGCGCTTCCAACCTGGGGGTGTTTGCCACCCCTTTTCAAGAGCGAACATTTTTTCACTCAATATAACTACGCTATTCGATAGAAGGATAAATTTCAAACAAAAAATGTAGTAAACATTTTTTTCGCTAGATCAATACTTTTTGAGTTATTCGCTGTTGAAAAGTGTCATTTTTCGTTAAAAAAAAAAAACATGTTTTTCAAAGGTTTTTTAAGAATAGCTCTGAAACTAAGAGTTTTATACAAAAAAATGTAACGACTAAAATTAAAGCTTATAAAAAAAAAACAAAAAGATTGGCTTCTTAATATGTATATTTTCAGATTAATATTAACCGAGTTATGTTATGGCTGTTCAAAGAAGGTTTGTTTTTGTTTTTCAATACGAGTATTTAACGTTAAATAACGGAAAACGGGTATATTTTAAAAGTGCTTAAAAAGATCTTTAAAATGAATTGTGGTAAAAGTCCCTTGCACCAACTGTACGTGAGATACGATCAAAAAAACGATGGGTTTCAAATATTTGTAAAAAAACGCAATAAAACTATCGTCATGTTCACTAGGATTAAAATAAATGGTTTTCCTTATAGAATTAACTTTATTTTAGTGCTTTTTGTATGATCCAAAAGTTTAGCCACTTTAGAATACCCAGTTTTTGAAAAAATTATGATTTCGTTTTTTTGTAAATAATAAAAAAAAATCTTTTTTTCTAATAACTTCAAAACTATAAAAGATATGTAAAAGATGACACAATACAAAAAATAGGTTTTTTTTAACAAAAATTTTCATTCTTTAATTTTTTTTGTAGGTTAAAAAGTAACGGAGATATAGTTGTTTGAAGTTTGCTTTATAGCGCATGAACCACTGGTCTCCGACCCTTTGACCCTTCACCCTTTAAACATGAAGGACTTTAGAATGTTTTAACATTCGTATACTTATAGCCCGTTGAATTACCTGTAAAATAGCTTTTTATGCATGTTGTAGCATCAAAATTAACCGAGTTATTGAGTTATTGTAAAAAAACCTATACAAATAGTACGTTTTAGAATAAATTTTGGAGCATGATAGACATTTAATATATACATATGGATCTATGTATCTCTCCCTTTCTCTCTCTCTTTCTCTCTCTCTCGCTCTCTCTCTCTATATATATACATATATATATATATATATATATATATATATATATATATATATATATATATAAAACAAGTTTTATATAAATATTATTTATTTCTAGTTTTTGGGGAAATAAAAAAATTGTAATATAATAAAAACTAATTTTTTTTTATTTATGTCCATGTCTAAGTTAAGGATTTAAGGATTATATTTTCATTAAAAGGGGTGCTTGTAAGGGTTGAAAAAAGTAGGCTCATTTTATAAGTAAAAAATTACACAAAAAATACAAACAATGCACTCTAAAAATGTTTCAAATCGTTAAAAATATTTTTAAATGCATTTTTGACAAAGAGGGTGGTTGTGAGGGTTGAAATGTTAAAATTATAATAAAAAGTTATTTTATATGCAACAAATTAATTTTCGTTAAATAAAATACACTCAAGAAATGTTTCAAACCAATAAAAATATTTTTTAATTCATTTTTAATTCATTTTTGTCATTAGGGTGGTTTACAACCCTTTGGTTGAAAATTTCCAATAAATATAATATCATTGTATAGTTAAAGTATTAATTTTTTTGTATTTAAATACATAATTTATATGTCTCTAGCTGCTACGACTTTTTTTTCATATTATTTTTATAAAAAGTATTAGTTTTAAGGGTTTTAAGGGTTGAAAATTGTGAATAATTAATTTTCATATTAGAGAACACATTACAATATTTACCTTATGCGAATAAATAAGATTTAAGTGCATAAAATATTTAAATCTGTGTTTTTCCCAGTTACTTCAATAAGGGGTAGTTTTCACCCCTTAAAAATAAAATGCGCAACTAGAGCGTATATAACTTTTGAAGTGGAGGATAAGATAAGTTTAATTTGAAAGTTTCAAAGAAATCGATGTAGTCATAAAAAATTCGGAGGTATTACCATATTTTAAGCCTCAGTAACTGGAGTATATAGATTAAGGCCTTTATTTTTAATGTGTGGAATTTGAAATTCGTCACTAAAATAATGATTATGGTCTAGAACAGCGATACTCAACCTTTTTTCCCTGGGCCGCACAGTAGCTATTGCCACAACTTGCGGGTCGCAATCTAGGTGAAGTAGTATAAATATATGTATATATATATATATAAATATATATATATATATATATATATATATATGTATATATATATATATGTATATATATATATATATATATATATATATATATATATATATATATATATATATTGTTATGATATGTAAAATCGAGAAAAATATTGGTTTGCTTAAAATATTTCAAAGTTCAAAAAATTAAAATAATTCAGATAAGTCGAATAATAAACTACAAACATTTCGAAGAATGAAAGTCCTTTATCTTTGGATTACCTATATTGAACAAAACGTAAGATATGCATAAATTATTTTCTTTGTTAAAATATATTTGAGTGACGTGAGAAGCATAAGTGAAATCTTAGACAATGGAAGCGGGTTTTCCAAATAAATGTATGCAGTAAATAGGACAATAGAATAAATTTTAGAAAGATGTGTTTTTGTTAGTTCATAAGAATTGGTAGAAAAGGTTAGTTTGTAAATAATGTTCGAAAATTTTATAATTGTAGGTAAAAATTTGTTTGTGTTATCGAAATGAAGAAATGGGAGATGTATGACGCGTTTTGATTGGATGAGATTGAAAAAATTGGGATGGTTGGTTTGAGAATGAGACTTTAGTTAGTTTAAAAAAAAAAGATAGTCAGTTGGTTTCCAAGAGTGCAAGGCAAACGGCCGTTGTTCTCGGGTAGTTCCCCAGAGGTAGGAAGCAGTAGCAGTGAAAGTTTGTGAGTTTTCGTGTAGTTAGTGTATCTGACAGAAGCTGATCCAGTAAAAGATTGTAAGTCATATTTTTCTACTTATATTCCAAGAGTCACTGTTCAGGCCAACGAGAGATTCAGTTTATCGTAAAAAGAAAATATTCCAAGAGTCATTTTTTACTCAGGCCAACGAGAGATTCAGTTTATCGAGAGAAGAAGGGGCTAGCATAATTTGAACGATTCGTGCATTTAAAAGAGATCATTAAGGACGATAAACTTGCAACAATTTGTTGTAAGATTGCTGATTACCTAGGGAGCTGCTAAGAATAGATAGTATAGGCTACAAGGAACAAGGATTTGGACCACTCATCATCAGAGAGAGAGAGACGGTTTTGTTTTTCTACAGTTTTTTCTTTTATTGATGACACAATTTTTACAATTACTTTAGAAAAGATATAAATATTTTGATTAGGAGATTTAGAATAATAATTGGGATTTTGAGATTTTAACTAATATTGTTTGTACCATTAATTTTGAAGGTTCACGTACGTAGAACAAAATTTTGAGAATCATTATATGAGATATTGTTTATTGAAAACATTTAAGTGTGAATTTTATTTCATTATTTTTACTTCAATATATAATGTTATATCATATATGTTTTTTATTATTTCGGTATTCTTTGGACCTTACCTTTCAGATGTAAAGCATAGATATTGAAGCATGAATATAACCCTGAGATAAGAGAATTAAAAAGTGTGATAGAATCATAATCATATCATTTAAATAATTTTAATTAATTAATTAATTAATTAATTAGCTAATTAATTGCTTGGCGCACTAAGTTTTTGAATATCACAATATTATATCATTTTTCTCAGACGAGACATTTGTATGTCTCGTCTGTCAATTGCTGTCCTCTTTAGCCTATTCACCATTAGTTTATACCTAACTTTATCTAAAGCATTTCTGTTGTCATTCAGGCATGCAAAAAAATCACAGCTAACATCTCTACATGTTTTAAAACAATACCTGCACGCTAAATAAAGCTTCTCTCGTACCGATGGCGTTCACAAATCCAAACTGATTGGCCGCAATTTGTTCCTCGCATTTTCGGTAAATTCTTTTGTGGATGACTTTTAAAAACAGCTTTAGCAGATGGCTCATTAGGCTTATGGTCCTATAGTCTTCACACACTTTTGCTCCTGGTTTTTTAGGCAATGGTACGAACTCCGATTTGAGCCACTCTACTGGTATTTTTGTGCCTTGTATATTCCATTAAATATTTTACTTTTATTTGTATTTGTTTTGCAAATGAAAATATCTGCATTTTGAAGACTAATAAGCTCTTTTCTCTAATTTTTTGAGCTCTTATTTGATTATAGTATTTGGAATGCTAGGGCACATATCACTAGTCTACTAGCAGAAGAAATACATCTTTAAATCTCTCTTTTTTTGCATTAAAACGAATTTGTGTGTCTGCAGTAAAGTTTTTATGCTTGTAGTGTTGCTGTAGTGCATAGCATGTTGTTGGAGATTCAGTACTTATTATTAACAAGATGTTAATAATTGCTTGATGACTGCTGAGTTAGTTTCTAATTTTCTATTCATTTTTACTTTTTATCTTCTTCAATGGAAAGTTTTAAAGCAAGAGACGCTACTAATTTTTGATAATTAGTTTGATCTATCGGCATTTTAAAAAATAGAAGTGGATCCTTTGAAATTTGAATAAGTATAAACTATTTACTAACAATTTTTCTTCTCTTTAATTGGAAAATCACTTTTATTTTACTTTTAGTAACAATTCGGTTTTTAGTTGTTGGCATAAACCAACAGGAAACACTTTTTATTCGGAGCTGAAATTATTGACAGTTCTCTCAATAAAATATTGTGATAGTCCAAAGAGATATTTTTATTTGAATAGATTATAATTTTTCACAGTAATTAAAAATATATCGTATTTGTAATATTTTTTAACCATTTTCTTACTAGTAAATTGTATATTACCTACTATTTGGATGCTAAGTAAATACATCATAACAGATACTGACACGTAATGACTAGCACGTAATAAAAAAAATTACGCTTCAGTTTTATAAAAAATGTGTAATATCACATAAGCCTCGTAAGTCAGTTGGTCGAGTTACCATGGAAACGAATAAACAGACGTTATTTTGACAGATTAAAAATTATTAATCTGTCAGTGTAAATATAGTGGTAATTTAATTTTTATTTTTATAAACGAAAATAATGGTAGAAAAAGTATAGTACACAACTTGAGTTGTAAGCTTATTACATGCTTGTAAAATTACTGCGCTCGCCGCTACACGGCTCGCGCGCAACTTTTTTACTCGCATGTAATAAGCTTCTTACAACTCTCGTTATGTAATATACTATTAACCATTTGTCCGGATAAAACTATTATCAGTATTCATTTCGTGAAGCGTCATTATTGCTTTAAAGATTATTTTCTTATCATTTGTAAGCATGTATTGCCTCGTGGTATTTGTCAGTGCCGTGATTTCGTTTTTAGTTTCTTATTTGTGTTTACCCAATATATCTATAGTTTATATTGAAGATTGCGGTATAGTACTTATTTACTTCTATTGATCTAAAGAATATTTTAATATAAATGTCCCTTCAATGTTTCTTTGTTTCCGTCGATAGAAATTTTTGATTTCCTTAATACAACTGCTGCAGTTATATCACTGATTCTCATAGTAGTACATTTATTTAAAAAATAAGCATTGATCTTTTTAAACTAACTAATAAGCTCTTTTCTCGGCTCATGATGTTTTTGCACCTTAAATCTTTTGTCCGTTCTTTTTCAACTTTTCTGTACATATCTTTGTTTTGCTCTGTTTTATTTTAAGACTTTAAAACATTTTAAAACTAAATTTTTAACTTAATAACTTTGTTGTGTTAACAGGTTGACTGCGTTACCGGTCCCCTGGGACCAGTGTTCGGTATTATTAAAGTGCGGTGTGTGGAAACTGCAAACTTTTAAAAATTGCGAAAGGCATATCTTCGTTAATATTCGTTTTTTTAATGCTATAAACAACAATATACTTGTCTTAAGATTCTAAACATTTCTAAAGGAAAAAATGTACCGGGCTTTGGGGGCCGGTAACGCACAGAAATTACAAATTGTTACTCGGGTGCGAGACAGGTCCTGCGGGCCGGTGCATATTTATACATGGTGAGTCATAACTATTGGGACATAGACTAAGGACAGGTTATTTGGACCAAAATATGGCTATTGGGCCAAATATGCCTTAATAAAATGTTGCTAAGAAAAAAGATACAGGGTGTTAAAGTTAATTTTTGTTTTTCGTTTTTTGCTAATAGTTTCCCTGTATATTTATAAATTGCTATCAAAATTGGCACAGAGGCATAATCTCAGACAAGAAATAGTATTTTATTTACAATTCCACTATCAAATACCAAACTAATAAACAAAGTTGCAACTAACGTAAGGTTTCCGTTTTGACGATAAATCAAAACTAAACACACTTTAACTTAAAATAACTCACAAAAACTGAAACTAAATATTCTACAAGGTCTCCTCCGATTTCCATGCCTTTTCTAATTCTCTTTATAAAGGATTTTCGAACTTAAAAAAAATATTATTCTGTCCTCTTATAAGATTAGCTGCATTTTGAATGTATCTCCAAAGTTCGTCTCGTCAATTAATTTCATTGGCATAAACTAAGGACTTCATATGTCCCCAAAAATCAAAAACGGGTTGGACTCAGGACTTCTTGGTGGCCATTGAAAATCACTGCCTCTGCCAATCCATCGTTGACTTTATTAAAATGATTTCTAATAGCTAATGAAAAATGAGGTGGCGCTTCATCCTGCATAAACCACATTTTTCTTCTTACATCCAGTGACAGATCATCTAAAATATCACTAAGAGTATTTTCCAAAAAGAATAAATAGGAATCTTCATTTAAATTCGGAGGAAGAACATAAGGCCCTAGTATTAGGTCGCCTATAATGCCACACCAAATATTCAATTAAAACTCATGCTGAAAATGTCTAGCTTTAATAGCATGCGGGTTTTCTTCTTCCCAATAATGACTATTTCGCCAATTAAAAACCCTTCGTCTGGTAAAAGTTGCTTCGTCGGTGAACATAATATTCTTAATAAAGAGTCTGTCATTACGATGTTTATTCAGAATAGGTTGGCAAAACTGTTACCGTCGTGGAAGATTTGTTGGAAGTAAATTTTGAACAGGAGTGAAGTGGTAAGGAGGGAGGTTCTCGTTTTTTTCGAAATTTTAACAATAGACGACTGACTTGCTCCTGTTGCTGACTGATTATTAGGTCATTAGTCATTATGAGAACCACACAATGATATTAAATTGATCATATTGTAAAATTTTTTAGATGAACTGATGATGCTTTCAAAACTCGAAAGCGAAACGTCTTCAAAATAGATACAGTAGCCTATCAACTTTGTCTTTTATTTCTCCACCTAGAGACCGATATAAGAACCCACCACTCGTCTGAGTGATCCTTATATATATATATATATATATATATATATATATATATATATATATATATATATATATATATATTGGATTGACGGTCGTACTTCTTTTTCCGATATATATATATATATATATATATATATATATATATATATATATATATATATATATATATATATATATAAATATATATATATATATATATATATATATATATATATATATATATGAAAAGTACATAAAATTTACCTAAATGTCCATAATTAGTTCCTATGCATCCTATTGCATAGGGACTAATTCAAGCCTCCTTAAAAATGTACACTTTAAATGGGGTGTCTATTTGGGGATCCATTGACCATATCAAATAATAAAACCCTTTTAACGATTTTGTTTCTTTTTAAAGTACATAATCAATAGCCTATTAAGAGAGATTTTAATAAAATTGACGCCATTTTACCGTACGAAGCTATATTTAGTCAATCAGTTTGAGTGTTTACCAAGCTTTTACACCTACTTTTAAATTTGTTTTTAATTTCGGTAATTAACCATAATAAATTTATACACACAATATTTAGTTTACTCGTTGTTATACAGTATTTTCAATTTTTATCTTTTTTAGGATCCGAGACTGGAGAAATAGTCAAAATCGAGTTAGCTGGTTGTCAAGGAGAAGACCGATGCCCATTAAAGAGGGGAACAAACGCATCAATGATGGCGACATTTAAATCGAGTAAGTTTGGTTAACATTTTTGGTACAATAAAACGATTATACTCATGTTTTTGAACCCATCAAAAAAAATTGCTCCCTTCTCCTGTAGTATATTTAATATTTTGTTTAATAAATATAAATATATTTTGTACCCTCAATGTAAAACGAGTGTGGTTGCCACTTTTTAATTATTGTAGTACAAATTGAGATTCATTTTTTAAAATTTAATATTTTTTGCCCCACTATGCAACTTCAGCTACAAATTTCACCCAATACCGTCTTATTGAAAGGAGTATATCTAGTGATGTGCAATTGTTTGGAAATTTATAAGTTTAAATTAAGCGTTTGTTAGGCACATTTCAAATGCTAATTTGTTGCAAAAAATTAAAACCCAATCTTTTGAAGGTTGGGTTTAAAAAATAAAAATTACATAGTGATAAGACTTTTGCAAAAAATTGCATAAGAATCCTGCCCCTTTAGTCAACAATTAAAGGGGCAGGGACAAACTAAGTTTTAAAACTAATCGATGATAATAGTTAAAATTGGATAACAATAGTTTTTCCCTGCTCTGGAAAATACAAAGTTGGAAGAATATTTGTTTGCAGTTGGTGATTATGGGATAAAGGATATGTCACGCATTATGTAACAGGAAAAATGTGACGTGACTAAATTAAGTAATCTATTAAGATAATTAAAAATTCCAAGACTGTGATCAAGATCAAGAGTGTGTAAGAAGATTAAAATTATCTTCTTCTTCTTTAAGTGCCATCCCTGCGACGAAGGTTGGCAATCATCATGGCTATTCTGACCCTCGAGGCAGCTGTTCTGAAGTTGCCTTGAGTTGTAACCAAACCACTCTCTCAGGTTCGACAATCAGGAAACGCGTCTTTTTCCCATGCTTCTTCTACCATCTATTTTTCCTTGAATTATCAGTCTCAAGATGTTGTATCTTTTGCCTCTCACATGTCAGAGATATTGCAATTTCCTTTCTTTTAAATTAAAATTGTACCTGCTTGGATTTATAGCAGATTTAAGGAGAAGAAGCTAAGATAATAGGAATATCATCGGTTAACATAATTAAAGCTAAATGAAACGTAAATAAATGAAAACATCAGATGTATATACCTTTCCAAATCTTCGATTAGTCACTCTAGGCCCTGTACTTGACCAGAGGTTTCTAGTATGTTTTATATAGATACAAGAGAGCGCACTTTTAGTATTATAATTTCGTCTAACGTAGTATTTTATAGAGTTTACTAATGCATTTGACAGTACTAAATCAATAGTTTAAATAATATGAACGCTGCCGTTAAAATTAGTGATTGTTTGTTAATTAACATTGATGTAAAACTTTATATTCTATTTTTTTGTTGCTATTCTTTTTTGATTTAAATAAAAATCCCTAAAAAAACTTTTCTTGAAATCTTTTCCTTTTTAAGAGTTTTTTTTATTTACCTAACTGAAGACAAAATTGTTTATAATGAAGTTTTTCTTTAATGAAAATTTTATGATTTTTAAAAATTTTTAAATCGTATCTGTTGCAAAAACTTCATAATTTAATTTTAAATTAATGGTATAGATATTAGCCACTTCTACCAAGACACACTTTTGGGATTTTCAATGAAATTTAATTCCCGTATCGACATTATGCCGAAATTATCTGTCTTTCAGTTTGGTTAGAAATGATTCTAAACAAAAATTATGATTGACTACTGATCTCCGGAACTTTTGGTAGAATTATAACGAACACTTTTTCTAAATAAAAAAAAACCACTTACCATATCTTCCCTTACAATAATTATTAAATATTACATGATATAAAATTAATAGTTCCTTTTGTGGTTATTTTTAAATATTTTAATTTATGTATATATTAAGGTCCTGTCATAAATATTGATACAATTGTAAACGCAGATTGTAAAATTACAAATTACTGATTGTTGACATGTACACTTTAAACACGCCAAAACATTCCAGTTTATTTTAAGCTGTTACGGTAAAGTTGACAGACAAATAGAACCGTATAGCTGTCATTGCTCTTCATAAGTGTGGAATATAAAGAGCTTGTATTTTTTAATTACTCAAACTGTTAAATACTTCACGTGTTTTTGTCTTTTGTACTATTAAGTTATTCAAAGACTCTTTGAATGTTCTAACCACAGAGGAATTACGCTTCTAAAATGCAGCGTATAAAATATTTTCCACAGTACTATGTCACTGGAACGGATAGTAGGAAAATACAACACTACTACATATATAATCACTACTTGATCGTCTGCAAAGCTAAAGGTATATAGGTATTCGTTTTGTACCAACACTCCCATGTCTTCGAATTTTCTTTTCCATGTAGTCAAGGCTTTCTCTAAGTATATTTTGAATAGGGTTGGAGATGTGTAACAACCCTGCAGCCCTTTTTTGTGATGAAATTTCCTGTGATTCTTGTTCCCACTTTAATGGACACTTTATTTTCTTTATACAGAGCTGTTGTAGCTTCTATGAGTTCCGTCTGTATTTCTAATTTGTACATTGCCTTCCATAGTTCTGATCTTGGTAAACAGTTATAGTATTTTCCGATTTTGCCTTTTATCACTTGCTCTATCTTTTCTTGCAGTATCTTCCCATATAATCTTCCTATTAATTATATTACGCTTATTCCTCTGTAGTTTTTGCATCGTTGTCTATCTCCTTTCTTAAATATATATATCATATATGCCTCCGTCCATTTCATTGGCAGCTGTTTTCCATTTATTACTTTCTGAAATATCCATTGTATCATCTTTTGTAATTTTTTTGATCCATATTTTATAATCTTAGGTGAGATGCGTCTAGTCCCGGTACTTTTTTATTTTTAATAGTTTTTATGGCCGTTCTCATCTGTTATTTTTATTTCTTGTTGTGGGGATCTGCTTTGTCTTCGCCTGTTTTGTTTTATACCCACCTTTATATGCTGGTATATTTTTTTCATGTTGCCGTATCTAAATTCTATTTATTTTTGGTCTAGACGTTGTTGGTATAGTTCTCTTATTGCTTGTTCTTGGAGTAGTTCTATATTGTATTGTCTTTCTCTTATAGTGTTCAACGGTTCTTTTGTAGAGGGGGTCTTGTGATGTTTCCGATTAATACCCATTTTTGTTGTCATTAGTTTATGGTCCGTTCAACATTCTGCTCCTCTTCTGACCCGCACCACATCTTTGATCTTTATTGTGGTATCTTGTTTAATTATTATGTAGTCTATCATCGATTTCTGCTTTCGTGTCTTTTGCGTCTATGTACATTTATGAATATTTTTATGTCTAAAGAATCCGTTGGTGATTTTTAGGTTGTTTAGTTCACATAATTCAATCAGACGTTTCAATCACTACTTTATCGTTTTCTTTTCTTCCGGTTCTGCCGTTAAAATCTCCTGTTATAAATATCTCCACGTTCTTCTTAATTATCTCTTATTGATGTTAAAGTTGTTCCGTGAAATGTTCTTTTTACGTTCAGTTTTATCTCCTCCCTAAATCCACAATTATATCAGGGATGTTTCGAAAGAAAAGTACTAAGGCGAATCTATGGAGCAGTGAATGACAATAGAGTGTGAAGAAGACGGTATAACTTCAAACGGAATAAAATATACCAGAAACCAGATATCATGAAACATATTGAGATAGGACATCTAAGGTAGATAGGGCATGTAATGCGGATGGAACAAAATGACTCAGCTAGAAAAATGCTTCTGATAAACTCATTGGTCAGAGAATAATAGGAAGATCCAGAACAAGGTTCCTTGATAACATCAATGAAAACATGAGAAATATGGAACTATGTGCTTGGCGGAGAAAGGTAATGGATAAGGACGAGTGAAGAGAAATTCTTAAGGAGGCTAGGATTCACGTAGGGTTGTAAAGCCAGAATGATGATAATAAACTATTTTTGGATACGAGTAGAGTAAGTGACCATAAAAGATTCGGACGGGCTTGCGTGGCTTGTGCGCCACATGCTAGTAATGCTGGTAAGTCAAAAATTAATAAAAATCCTGCTCGAAAACAAAAAAATTTTTGCTTGGTAAATGGATATTGTGCCGAAAATCATTAGTTGCTTATCCAACAAGACTTGAGACTTGGGGTTTTCAAACGACAAACAGCACAATCCCCTACAATTTTATTAAAGCAATAAAGAAAAATTAATCAAGACGCATGTTATCGTTGTACGGTAAAGGGCGTTACAAAGAAATTTCCTTTACGCATAAATAAAATTTCGTCTGAAGAAAACTTTCAATAAGGAACACGGTAGAGTTTATGCACCGTCATCCAATGAAGGCCGCGAACTGGTGCCAAGGATCAAACGAGTCGCCACTTTTTTACATTTTTGGAAAATGGCGTTAAAACAGCGGCGAAAAATTATCAGCAAAACAAATATAGTAAAGCTTCTAAATCACACATGTTCCAAAATATTCCATGGATATTCCAGTAACACTATGTACCTACGCATAAGCGAAAAGGGCTCACCAATGGCTTGAAAATCATATACCTAAACTTATTAGTAGTTAATTCTTATTCTACTCGACAATTAATTACAATTATTCTAAGAGGAGATGTTCTGTACAAGACGTCACCATAATCAAGAGTCATCGAAACAGGCTCTGGTAGAAGTTGTGGACAATGTGCCTATAAATATCGTTTATACAGCTATAATTAATGAATGGTCTATCATACTTCGACGCTGTATTTTTGAAAATAGCGACCATTTTGAATAATTTTTTGGTAGTTTTAGTAGTAAATCAAATCATTCTTATCAAACTATTTTATTTTTTAATCAACGATCGATCAGAATCAGACACAGAACATTGGAAACAATTCAAAATTATAAATACATTCAAAATATATATTGGTCCTTCGATCCGGATATAAACCAGCTACATATGGATGGAATACAATAATAAAGAAATAAAAAAATTTAATTTGAAAAATGCATTTTTTAGAGTTGCTAATTTAAAAAAACTGTACTTAGCAATTATTGAATTAAATACTTTTAATTTTGCTACTCCGGGATTGTGAGGATCGCTGAACACGGATATCATGTCGGCGAAGATCTTTGATGTATCTGGTACCCAGGACGGATGGTACCTAAGGGTGCGTTCATTATGGAGACTAAATTAGACTAAAATCGATAATATGATCCTATCCCATGGTCAGAGTGAGGGTCGGCGCCTCGTTAGAAACGCACACTTAGAATAATTAAAACTGGCTCTGGTAGAAGTTGTGAACAATGTGCCTATAAATGCCGCTTATACAGCAATTATCGGTGAATGGCTCACCTTACTTCGACGCTGTATTTAGGCAAATAGCATTCATTTTGAATAATTTTTTGATAGTTTTGGGAGTAAATTAAATCAAACTAGTTAAATTTTTTTTGTTAAATACCTTGTATTAATACTTATGGCAAGACTAGCTCTTAGTTTAATATTTGTATGAAAGTCATATCTTATTAATATTTATAAATAAGAAAGTACTATTATTCTATTTTAGATACCAACTCTAAAACCCTTAAAACAGTCGTCATAGGTAAAGTTGGTTTAATTAAATCCAAATTTAACTTACCAAATCCTAACGCTTGTGAGTTGGGAGTGACGTGTCCAATAAACTCCGGAGACACCTACACCTATACTGTCAGCCTGTTTGTAAAAAAAAACTATCCCAGGGTAAGTTACATTTATCAATAAAAATAATTTTCTTCTGTATTAGCCACAAGACAAAATTAACATTTCTTACTAAGTAGTTGCTTGCACTTCACGTAAAATAATTTTTGTTCTCGCTGGTATTATTTTTTAATATTAATATCTTTATTAAATAGTATATTTTCCGCGGCTTACCAAAGATAAACTCAGATAAAATAGGTAAAGAAATAATAATAAGACTTACTCACAATCAATTTAATTTAACAATCTGACGACCGGTTTCGCTTTCTACAATTTGCAAAGCATCCTCAGGTCCAGATACAAAGTTAAACTAATGCTGCAATAAAATAAACCCAATTAGGGTGGTGTCTAATAAAGATAAAATAAATAAATAAGTTAGTTCATACAAATCATAGTAATTATGCCAATATTACATGTCTGTGGTTTTCAAAATGAATAAATTTGAATATATAAAAGGTATTAACAGACAAGGTAAGACCCACAATTGGTATAAAGTAGTAATATTATATTGTAATAAATTAATAAATGAGCAGATAAATAAAACACAACAAACATTACTTACATGCCGGTACTCTATTAATTGATGGATGGTAGGTCATGGTTGCAAAAATCATGTATTGTTGATTGGAGAATCTTGGAGAATTGGAGAATGATTTCTCCAATCAACAATACATGATTTTTGCAACCATGACCTACCATCCATCAATTAATAGAGTACCGGCATGTAAGTAATGTTTGTTTTGTTTTATTTATCTGCTCATTTATTAATTTATTACAATATAATATTACTATTTTATACCCATTGTGGGTCTTACCTTGTCTGTTAATACCTTTTATATGTTCAAATTTATTCATTTTGAAAACCACAGAAATGTAATATTGGCATAATTACTATGATTTGTATGAACTAACTTATTTATTTATTTTATCTTTATTAGACACCACCCTAATTGGGTTTATTTTATTGCAGCATTAGTTTAACTTTGTATCTGGACCTGAGGATGCTTTGCAAATTGTAGAAAGCGAAACCGGTCGTCAGATTGTTAAATTAAATTGATTGTGAGTAAGTCTTATTATTATTTCTTTACCTATTTGATATGGACTCACACAAGCAACACATTCATGATTCAGATAAAATAATTAGATCGTGGTCAGTAATTTTCAGTTCTTCTTCATTCTTCTGAGGACATCTACTGGATATTAAGTAATTCTTGATAGAGTGACATCTCAAATGCTTTCTTTTGCAGATGTCTTCGCACAATGTCTACAATTCAACACCATAAAAAAAGACAGTGGGGACGTAGCATCGCAGTATTGTTATTTTTATATGAAGAGAAAGGTTGTGGCTCTTAAAAAACTCTCCCATCTGGTTAAAGGTGGATTTAATTTTTACGATGCACGTTCTCATTTCCTGTTTGTTGGTGTATTCCTCATATATAATGATGCCGAGGTAGTTGCAGTAGTCATTCTTTGTATTGGGGTTTGGTTGCCGTAGCTGATCTTCCGTTATACTTTTCTTGCCAATTATTCTGAGCTTTGCCTTTTTTATATTGAGTCCGTATTGTTGACTGCCATACGTGATTTTATTCATAAGGACTTGTAGGTCTTCTAGGTTTTCCGCATATACTACACATTTGGTAGAATACGTTTAGAAAAATGCCTTTTTAAGTTTCGTACAAAGCTTCGATAAATAATATTGTAGAAATTGAAAATTGGAGAAAACAAAAGTGTGTTTACCTTCATCTCTAAAATTTGCAGTCTGATTCCAGTAAAGGTTTCTTATTATTGTTATATCTTGGTTGTAAATTTCTGCTTCTCTTAGTGTTTGCAATTTTACTTCTTCAAACGCTTTATCATAATAAACCAGCCATTGCGTATAACTTTGAAATTAATGTATCTCAAATCCAACTGGTTGCGGAAAATTTTCAATTTCGCACAACTTGTAAATTCTTTTATGGATTGCCTTTAGAAACAAGTTTAGAAGATAACTTATGACGCTTACCGTATGGTACTCTTCGCATTTTTTTTAGCTGCAAGTCTTGGTTTGATTAGAAATGCAATAAACTCATTGCTATTTCTCCGAGTCATATATACGTTGTTATCGTATCTTCGTAATTATAGCTACTGATTCGTTGTCCATTATTGGGGCCTGCTTTTTTGCCAGTGGCGGCTAGTGGCTTGAGAGACAAGGTCGGCAAGGTATTTTTGTTCCCTCAGATAGGTATATCTTCTAATAAAGACTTCAATCATCATAGACAGTATGTTTTTGTTTTGTCTTGTTTTTTTTTTTCCTATAAATTTAGAACCTAAACATGTTTATAAATTAACTCTAGTCTACTTTGTTTGGAAGTAGCAAAATGGGTAATACCGTCATCGTAAAATTTATTAGAGTCTGGAGAGATTTTAAAAGTTTTTTTTTCTATTGACATTTGAGACAAGCTTGACATTGTCTCTTGTTTCATGGTATTTCGACAATACGTTTTGATTCTTTTGAGGCAAGAGAAATCTCGTTCATTTGTGGCAGACGTTCGTGGTAATGAGAGAATTAATGACAATAATTTATTAATTTCGGTAACAGTTTGTTGTAATGAATTGCAGTATATAAAATTATACATCTTGTAACTTATCCCATCTTCCGAAAATATTTGGAATCAGCATAAATATAAACTTTTATTGATTTTCTGATTTTATTTTAATAAAGAATAATAGATAATTTTTAATTAACCTGTCTAAAAAATATCTTGGAAATTCTTTGGCGTAACTGTTAAATTTTGAATCGTCAAGAGGTCCAAAATTTGCAAATCTTCAAAATTCGAAAAACGAGTATCTATTTGCATAATAATAAGTAGTATCCAAAATTTCAAAATGTACTCGTTTTCCGAAATCTGTTTCTGTGTCATGCCTTTGTCTTTTTTTTGGGGGGTTTGGAAATATCAAGTGGGTCCAAAGCATCGCATGCGTATATACTGGAAATCTACTATCATTACGAAAATCTCTTGAGATTTTGCACCAGTCTTGTTATTCTATTTTTGGAATGAATAATGTCAGTTAACTGATTTTGAACAACATTGAACATCGAATCGGTTTGGGTAAACACGTTCTTAAAATTATTTAAAATTTTGTTAAAAGAGTAATCATTTAATAAAGTTTTTAAACCGATTGCTTCACGGATCGAGATATCATCACTTTCAAAATCGTCACATTCAATAATAAAATCAAAAACTTCCAAAAGCTGGTTACGAAAATCTGCTACAGTGAAAACTAACCGAGATTTAAAATTCCATCGCATCTGACAAACTGTTGGCATTTTTTCGAAACAAACCTTTCTAAAACATTAGTCCGTTGAGGCGAGATTGAGAAAAATGAAGCAAATCCGCTTAAACTGGCAAAAAAAAGACGACATTCTTTAATTTTTTTACATGTATCCTGCAAAACTAAATTCATTCTATGCGTATGAGAGTGAGTAGATAAAAGCTTGCGGTGCAATAGTTTTAACTTTTGCCTGAAGACCATTTAATTCATTAGACATCACGGCAGCGCCGTCATAAGTTTGCCCTACCAATTTATTTTTGATATCAAAATATTTTAATCTGTCCTTTAAAACACCAAAAATATACTCTGCCTTATGGCTTTTACTCACGTCTGTAAAACCTAAAAACCTCTCATAGATATTACCACGTAACGCATATTGAACAATAATTGATAAATTATTGTGAATGACATGATATGTCGGTAGTTTTATCTACTTCTAGTGAAAAGCAAATGGTTTCCTGAATCTCAGATTCAATAACGTTATTCAAAATGTAACTAATTGATTCTGTTAATTCATTCTAGATTGTTTTAGATACACCGCTAAATGTCTTCGAATCAGAAAGTAAATTATAAAATTACAAATCATATTTCCTAAACATTTTTATTAGTTCTGTATAATTAACTTGATTTAACGAATGCTCCGATTCATCGTGTCCCCTAAAAGATAATTCCTAACAACTTAAAAAAATTACAATATCAATTAAACGACGTAAAACTGCGTGATTATTTTTTACAGTTTCGTTATGTTTAATAGTATTTTCACGTTGGGCATTATCTAATGAAACACAAATATTTTGTTTTCGAAATAAATCTAACTTAATTTGGCTGTAAGTATGATCTTTCGAAATATCAAGTTTATGTAAATCCCTAAATAATTTCTTTAAATTATCGTAACCAGATTCACACCACGGATTTTGATGTTTGCCCCTATTTGTTGAAAATAAAATGCAAGGCCAACAGAAAAGTTTCTTTTTTATTTGACTCCCGGTAAGCCATGAGTACTTGCTGTACCAATTATCTGAAAATGATCTATTACTTCCCTTACACGCACTAATATTTATAAGCCGGGACATTTTAGGCAAAGGACGCCCCTTATTTTTAATAACAATTTGTTCTTCGTATGGAATACATGAAAACCCATTATGCAAAATATAATTTACAATATCAGACTTATCAGTACTTCCAGTTTCTCCCATGGCTTGCATTTTTTAGGTTAATTTACCTGAATTTGTTTAACACTTTAATTTAAAAAAAACTTCTAATATGTCAAAAAACCTTTAACCTTTAACTATTTACGGTATAACGTATCACAGTCTTACTTTAGAAAATAAAAATAAATCACACAAAGAAAGGCTAGTTCGTACACTGAATATCACTTCACTTTACTACTTACGTTCTTATATGAAATAACATTTTATCCAGCGCTCGCAATGTACAGTTCGCGACCAATCACAAATCCAAATGAAACATCGGCAAATTTAAATTTGCCGTACTTGGTAATTAAATTCATATGGAAAGAAATGTATATTTTGTTGCTAATCAACTAATATTCCGTTAATTTTTACAAGTAAATCGTCAAGGTTGGGATCGGCTTGCCGATAAAACAAAACGTGCCTTTTTAAGAATTCACAGGCGGATGGACGTCTCAGATATCGGATCATCAATTTGAAAAGTGTCTACGCACGGATCACTTAAACGCTCAAATTGGACAATTTCTTTTAAAAACCATGAATAAAATTTAGTCTGGTCAAATTGGTCAAATTCTTTTAAAAATCATAAATAAAATTTAGTCTTTATTATCCCACAGATATTTTTTATTCACAAAAACAAATAACATCAACTGATTACCTGCCACAATTATTTATTGAAATACTGATTAAATTAAATATTAAAAAAATCTATAATATCTCGACCCTGCCGACCCTGACCGGCCGCCATTGTTTTTTGCTATCCTTTAACTGTGCTATAGCAGAATACACTTTGTTCTATAATATATTTCGTCTATAAGATATTTTGTTAGCAGTATCTTAGCCTAAACAGCCGTAGTCTAGTTTACTTCGTATTAGTGATCTTTATAGAGTAAGTAAGGTTGTTGTATCTGCCCCCAAGAGGTATTTGATGGCATTTTTAGTAGATTAATTCTGGATTGGCAAGAACGTTGTAAATTGGTTATGTGGCTTTCCCAGTTTAACACGTTCGGTTTAATTTTGGAGTTTTCTTCTTTTAGATGATTTTACTGGTAATACAGCTAAGAATATAATCTATCCTTTTAGTATAAAAATCATCATTGTAGTCTCTAGAATAAAGAGGACTTTCTTATATAGGTGAGCAATTAGAGAAAAAGAATCCTAAATAAAGAACTTATTTTCAGAAGCAGATTGAGATATCGCTCAACTTGTGCATTAAATAATACAACGCCGAAATAAAACAAAGCGAACAATAAATGTTAAACTTCTGCGTATCCGACAAAAAGTGGACTAATTGTATAGATCCATTTTGCAACCTCTAGGGTTGATTCTAAGATCTAAAATTCAATGAAAACGATATCTGTCATATTTGATAAATGTTTCAGTTAAATTTTCCAGTATTTGATAACATTTTAACAGTGTTTCTAATTTGTTAAGCTATTTGTTCGCATTTTATTAAAGCCTAACGTATTTTAAAAAGTTTTGAATTTATTTAAAATACACATTTTGTGCATAAACTTGATAAGATTTAGTTGACAACTGATTTGTATATTTTTATATTATATCTAATATTTATATTATTATATCTAATTCATCATTGTTTTAGGTAACAGTAGATATTGAGCTGCATCTAAAGGACGAAAATGACAAAGACGTGATTTGTGCTTTAATACCAGCTAAGATTGTAGCCTAAGCCAGATAATTCCCATAATTCATTGAAATGAAAAACGATAGAAAATCAGAACAAATCTCTACACCTATTCTTAAATCCATTTAAACTGTTAGGACTAACACACTTCGATATTTTTTCGTTAATATAGTTTTTAACTTACAACCTTTTGTATTATATATGGTTTAAATAAAAAACAAAACTTGTATAGATCTATTTATGTCTTACAATAAAGAATAACTGGTGGATGCGTTATAAATATAAGGTAATATTCAAGTCTTAAAATAACGATTGTATAACGGAAGATTAATGGAAAGACGTGGTAAAATAATAGATCCCAAATCGTAAGTAAAAAATATATAAGGTAACTGGTTGATATATATTGTTTCATATAAAAATGAATGCACATCATTCAAGTTTTACGACGTCAGAGTTCCACTTCTTCTTCTTCTTTAATTGCCATCTCCGCGACGAAGGTTGGCAATCATCATGGCTGTTCTGACTTTTGAGACAGCTGCTCTGAACAATTGCCTTGAGCTTCAACCAAACCACTCTCTCAGGTTCTTCAATCAGGAAATGCGTCTTTTTCCTACGCTTCTCCCACCCTTTATTTGTATCTTTCGCCTCCCATCATATGTCTGAGATATTGTAATTTCCTTTTTTTATTGTATTTTCTATTTCCCTCTCTCTGCCTATTCTCCTTAACTCTTCTAAATGTGCACATTTCAAACGTGTTAAGTCGATTTATTGTCCGCTTTAATGTCCATGATTCAGCTCCATAGTAGAGTACACTGTGTACATAGTATTTAATTAGCCTTATTCTGAGGGACAATGTCAGATCTTTGCTGCATAAAATCTTCTTCGTTTTCACGAAGATGATCTTTTTCAATTCTGACTCTTATTTCTGCAGTATAATCGTTGTTTTCTATGACTACACAGGCCGACATGATTTTGGTGTTTTGAGTTTGACATGTGTCCTTAGCTATTACGGGTACGCTGATTCTGAATACGAATTCGGTTTAAGCCCATCACGTCAAAATTTTTCACGAAAGTAAAAAAAAAACCTAGTGAGATAATTATGTACTAGATCCATAGAAAATATTTTAATACATTATTATGTTAATTTCATTTGAATGGCAACACTGTCCATCATGTCAAAATTTTCACAAAATTGAAAAAACCTTGTGAGATATTATATACTATCGCAAACAAGTACCTCATTGGTGCTTGTAAAGTTTGGTGATCAGGGCAAACCTTGAGCTCCACTCAAAGTGTGCTTTCAGTGTGTCGAACTACTGAGAAAATGGACAAAAGATAACTCTTTACCCATCGGCATTCCTATGGTATGAAGGGAACTAAAGAACCATGCCGATTGCTACGTTTGCTCCTGCTCCAAAAAATTTACACAAAATTCAGTATCCTGATTTTCCTTCTACTAAACGACCTGTATCACATGAACCATGAATTTCTATTCCTGCAACTTTTCTTCACACAACAATCATTAGATGAAAGTTCAGACGAAAAAAACCGATGAAGAATAATTCAATCCTGAAATAGACCATCCTTAAAGCTGAACTAAATGACTTACTGAGAGACTTGGGCCTATCGAAGAATGCTGCACAAATCTTAGAATCACGATTGAAAGATAAAAATCTATTGGCTCCAGGTACCACATTTTTGTGGTATAGGCCTCGTGAAAAAGAGTTCGCGGAATATTTTTTCCAAGAGGGCTCATGGGTGTATTGTCATAATATTTCTGAAGTAGTCATGAAACTAGGAGCTGACAATTACGATTCCATACCATGGCGTTTATTGAATGATTCTTCTTAAATTCTTTTAAATAGAAGTCCGAATAGTGTCATTGTTGCACAATTGTAATACTTGTGCCTCAGTGCCTGTTGCTCACTCCGTGAATCTGAAAGAAATTATAGTGAATATTGATGGCAATTTTGTGGAGATTTCAAAATAATAACCATGCTTTTGGGTCAGCATTTGAAAACGAAATTAACGTTACGTTAAGAGAGAGTGGTCACTCAGAGAAATACTAGTACCGGAACAAAAAAATGTGCAACATGATACACTTCTTCTTCTTCAAGTGCCGTCTTCGTTCCGAAGTTTGGCTATCATCAAAGCTATGCGTATTTTTGATGCTGCAGATCTAAACAGTTGGTAATTGGTGCAATTGTACCATTCTCTCAAGTTTTTCAACCATGAATGCCTTCTTCTTCCTATAGATCTCTTTCCCATTATCTTTCCCTGTATAATCAATTGCAGCAACTGGTATTTATCTCCCCTCAAAACATGTCCCAAATATTGTAGTTTGCGCTTTTTAACAGTAAGTATCAGCTCTTTTTCTTTCCGCACTCTTCGCAAAACCTCCACATTTGTTACCTTCTCTGTCCAGGGTATTCTTAATATTCTACGATACATCCACAACTCAAATGCTTCTATCTTCTTGGTATCGATCTTTTTCAATGTCCATGTTTCCATCCCGTAGAGGAGAACTGACATAACGTAACATCTCAAAAGGCGAATTTTAAGTTTTAGACTTAGATCTCTTCCGCAGAACACCTTTTTCAATTTAGTAAATGTGGCTCTAGCTTTCTCTATTCTGGTTCTGATTTCTTCAGAGCAATCATTATTTTCGTTGATAACAGTTCCCAGGTAATTATATCTTCTTACACGTTCGATTCTTTGATCATGCACGGTTATGTCAGGGAAGTTTTGTGGTGATTTAGATATTAGCATTATTTTTGTTTTGCTTATGTTAAGTGATAATCCGTGTTCTTCACTGCATTCTACTATTTTGTTAATTAGTATTTGAAGATCTTCCCAAGTTTTTGCGATTAGTACCGTGTCATCGGCATATCTCAAGTTGTTTATTCGGATGCCATTTATCTTAATACCTATATTTTGATCCGAAAGTGCTGTGTTTATAATGTCTTCGGAGTATAGATTAAATAAGGTCGGTGAGAGTATACAACCCTGTCTTACGCCTTTCTTGATCTCGATTTCCTCCGTTGTCTCTTGCTCTATTCGGATATTTGCTTTCTGGTTATAGTAAATTAAGTGAGTAAGATGAGCAGTTTCATTAAGTGATCGTGACGAACTTTATCAAACGCTTTGTTGTAATCAATGAAGCATATATATATATATTATATATAGATATATTATATATAATATATATATATATATATATATATAATATATATATATATATATATATATATATATATATATATATATATATATATCTTGGTTTATATCTAGACATCTTTGGCATATGACGTTAAGTGCAAATAGTGCTTCTCTTGTTCCAAGCCCGTTCCGAAATCCGAATTGAGTATTACTAATATCTGCATCTAGTTTTCTGTTAATTCTTGAGTGGATTACTTTGATGAATACTTTTAATGTATGCCCCATTAAGCTTATAGTGCGGTAGTCCGTGCACTGTTTTACATTTGCCTTTTTTGGTAAGGTTACAAAAGTTGAAAGTAGCCATTCCTTTCGTATTTCTCCTCTTTTGTAGATGCAGTTAAAAAGGTCGAGTAGAATATTCACTGATTCGTCTTCCACAAGCTTAAGAAGTTCTGATGTGAGCCCGTCTGGACCCGATGATTTACCATTTTTCATTATTTTTATAGCGTATAATAGTTCTTCTTTAGTTATTTCTGGTCCTTCGTCGCCTTGTAAGTTATCTATATTAGGTTCTTGTCTTTCATCGTCGAACAATTCTTCTACATAGTTCTTCCAGGTCCTAAGCTTTTCTTGTAGATCGGCTATTATTTCACCATTTGCGTTGCATAGGAGATTGGGATGTTTTCGTTTTTGTGTACCTGTCAGTTCCTTTATCTTTTTATGTAAGTTAAAAGTGTCATGTTTGAGATGTAGTTCTTCGATTTCCTCGCATTTTCTTGTATAAAAATTTTCCTTTGCAGTTCTTATTTCTTTTCTGATTTGTTTGTTTTACTTCATTATATTTTTGGCTGCATTTTCCCTTTAACTGTCTTCGCTCTTCCATGAGACCTAAAATTTTTTCTGTTATCCATTCTCGTCCTTTTTTCTGTTTCTCTTTGGTAAGCATTTTCTGGGCAGGTTTTATCATGGCGTCTTTTAAATCTTGCCACTTGTCTTCTACATGCGTGTTCTCTGTCTTTGTAGAAAGCATTCGTAAGTTATCATTGATATGTTGTTTTAAATCTTCTTTAATTGTTGGATCTTGTAAGCGGCTGGTATCTATGTGATCTATTTTTGTTTTATTTGAAGGTCTTTTGAGTCTAATGTGTACCCGCGCTATCAGGGGGTTATGATCTGAAGAAACATCTGCGCCTGGATAAGCCTTAACTGATCTTATACAGTTTCTGTATCGCTCATTTATTAAAATATAATCTATCTGATTCTTAATTGTTTTTTCCCTAGTGTGTTGAGGGGACGTCCATGTGTACAGTCTTCGTTTGGGTAGCTTAAAGAATGTATTTGAAATTATCATATCATTCTCTTGACAGAACTTTAAAAGTTTATCTCCTCTGTCGTTTCTTGCCCCTAAACCATATTCTCCCACATTTTTTCCGCTTTTTCCTTTGCTAATTTTGGAGTTGAAGTCTCCAAGGATAAGTGTAACATCTTTTGGCTTTGTAGACTTTAGAACTTGATTTATTTGTTCATAAAACTGCTCAATCTCTTCATCTGATTAATCTGCAGTAGGGGCATATACCTGTATAATATTAAGTTTTGCAGTTTTTGTATGCAGTTGTAGGAGCAGGATCCTGTCTGACACTGGCGAAAAATTAGTGACAGACTGTGTCATTCTTCTTGAAACGACAATTGCTACACCATATCTGTGATGTGGGTATTCATTTCCTGAGAAATAGATCATACCGTTGCTTGTCGAGAAGTTGCCTGCACCCGACCATCTTGTATCGCTGATGCCTAGGATATCGATGTTTAATCTTTGCATCTCTTGTATAACGTTGTGAATTTTCCCAGGCTCGTACATGCTTCTGACGTTACATGTACCAATATTTATTGTATTTTTAACACAGGGATTTCGCAGAATTACGACCTGAGAGGCCCTGTTGTCATGAAGTATACCTCTCCTGCCGGATCTTGGTATCCGGTATCCATGATCAGTACTAGAAAATCATTTCGCTTCGCACAGCCATGATAATTTAACTAGAGATATCCCTTAGGATCTTTAATGCAGTGGTTTCTCCTTGCCTTCTGCATCCTTATGTCGTTGACCATTTCTTAGTTCCTCCGCCTTTGAGATCGATTTCTCAGTCTCAGGACAAAAGAGTGCCAGTTACCAGTTCATCCGCTCGAAGCCGTTGGCCAGTAATTGATGGACTGCTTATACCGTCAATCATTCGGTGACTTGATTCTATATCAACCCTAAAATCGAGGGTTGCCACTTCCGCCATCCGCACCGTACCGAAGCTCCGCTTCTCCGCCGTGGCCGCCGTTGTGGACTTCATCCGTAACCCTGGACAAGGAACCCTAAACAGGTACTAGTTTCCCGGGTCAGGAAACCCCCGGAATCTGCGGAGGGCAGGGATTGATTCATTTTCCCTGATAGGACTATCTTTAAGAATTTAAAGAGTTCCTACCCGTTACCCGTTGATACACTAGTTGACCTAAAATTAGTTCTTCTGCCTCCTCTTTACATAAAGTTAGGATTAATGAAGCAGTTTGTCAAAGCTTTAGATATACAATGTGATTGCTTTAAATATCGACCCAGGATGAATCTGAAGTATGTTTTTTTTTAGAACTCATAGATGGTTTCCTTGGAAACGACAAGTTTTCAGACTATAAAGAAATTGTAGCTAACATGGTCGAAAATTATAAAAATCTGGGATGCAATATGGGAGTCAAACTTCATTTTTTGGATTACCACCTTGACTATTTTCCGAAAATATTTTAGCTGTCAGCGAGGAGCTGGAAGAAAGGTTCCATCAAGATATAAATGAGATGGAAAGACGTTAGCAAAGAAGATGGGATATAAGAATGATGGCTGATAACTGCTGGACCTTGAAGAGACACTCGATCACAAAAATCCATAACAAGAAGACCACAAAATGCAGTTTTCATGAAAAAAGAAAACGGTTTTATTAAAAAACAACAAATATTGTCTAATGTAATGTAATATTTTCTCAGTATTTTTGACAGATTCTATGAAAAAATTCAAACACACTTTTCTCGAAAACCTAACGTGCTTGAAAAAAAAATTCGTGATCAGCACATTTCATTTACTATAGGACACCTATTAAACTTAAAACACTTTTTCATGAAAATAAAAATGTAGGCCTGTGTTATCGTTCCCAAGTAAGTATATCTGTTTACTCTCTCAATCTGCTGGTGACATACCTTTAATATTTCGTTTGTATTGTTGTTCTTGCTCATTTTCATGAATTTGTTTTTTTTTAAGTTAAGAGAGAGACCGTATTTTCCACTATATCTTAATATTTTGTTCAATATTCTTTCTTAGTCTTTCAATTTGTCGGCTGTTATAATTGTATCGTCGGCATGCTTAATGTTGTTAATTAAACTTCCGTTCACTTTTATGCCGACTCTTTCGTTTACCAAAGCTTCTTGTATGATTTCTTCAGAATAAGCATTAAACAATAACGGCGACAGTATGCAACCTTACCTGACCCCTGTTCTTATCTCCACTTCTTCTGACACTTCTCTTCCAATTTTCACATTTGATCGTTGGCTGTAGTATAAATTTGATAACAATGTTACTTCCCTCACATCCAGATTCTTGTTTTTGATTACTTCTATAAGTCGGTCATGTTTTACCTTATCGAATGCCTTGTTGTAGTCTATAAAGCATACATAAAGATCTCGATTAACATCCAAACATCTTTGGGTCAGCACGCTAAAAGAAAAGAGTGCCACTCTTGTGCCCACTCCATTACGAAATCCAATCTGGGAATCACTAATATCCAGCTTAGCGCGTATTCTATTATGGACAATTTTTAGCAGGGTATTAAGGTATGTGTCATTAGACTGATCGTTCGATAATCACTAGATTATTTGGCATTTACCTTCTTTGGTAGACAAATAAATGTTGATGTCAGCATTTCACGTGGAATGATTCGTGTGGAATAGATTGTGCTCAATAGTTAGACTAACAGATCTATGTTTTTTTTCATTTACTCATTCTGTATTTCATCTGGACCAGCAACTTTATTATTTTTCCTGGACTTCACTGCATGCGTAACTTCTGACTTTGTTAATTCGGGTACCTCATCTTTACTCTGATTATCTTCATATATATTTTCCTGTCTTTGGTCATGGAATACTTCCTCTATATATTCTTTTCATCTTCCTTATTTTTGTTCCGTCTCCACTAAAATGTTTCCTTGTTTGTCAAATAGTATGCTTGAGGTTTTTTCTTTGCTACCCCAGCTAATTCTTTAGCTTTCTTATGGAGATTAAAGTTATTATATTTGTTTTATAAGTCTCTTATTTCTTGGCATTTTTAAGCAAAATTAGTCTCTTTAGCTTCTCTTATTTTCCTTCATATTTGGTTATGCAGCTGTTGATACTGAGTTATGTTGATATTATTTTGCCTTCTTCTGTCCTCCATCATTTCCAAGATTTCTTCTGTCATCGAATCTCCTTTCTGGCATCTGGTTGTTATGAGTTCTCTGCGATTCGGTTCGGTAATTGCATTTTTTAAGAATTGCCACTGTTGTGGATCTTCTTCTTCTTAGAGTGCCATATCCCTACGAAACGTCGGCGACTACCATGCTTATAATATTGTTATACTGATCTCGGTCTTGCAATTGGTCCGCTGTTAAACCTATCCACTGCCGCAAATTCCTCAACCAAGAGAGTTTCTTCCGTCCTATCCATTTCTTTCCTTCGATTTTACCGTTGAGAATTAGCCGAAGGAACTCATATCTTGGTCCTCTTATTATATGTCCAATTTGTGGATCAAGTAATTAAAATCCTAAATTTTCTAAGAATTTTCTTTTATCGATTTTTGTTTGAATATTCGAGGTGTAAATGACGTAACTATTTATTCCAGCAACGTTCATGGCACTATAAAAATGACCAGTGGCCAACGACGAGTTGCACGAACGCAATTGTAGCTTTCTCAATTTTTGTCAAAAACGTCGACACCTCCTTTCGTTTTGTTGTAGTCCATATTGTAGTCTAATGAATAGTTAATAGTAAAAGGATATTTATTTTTCGTTTTGGAGAATACTAAACGAGCGTATACTTATCTCTAAAAGCAAACATAATAGATTTTTCTGGACTTGCTAGTAATAACATTTGAGGAGGTATCTCACGTTTATTTGGACATAATGTCTCAACTATACTAAGCCTTAGTATCTCCGTCATAGGTAAGCTGGTAAAAAATTTCAAAGCGTGATATTCTTATTTGATACCAAAATAGGTAAACTAAGCCGAGGCACTTATGCCAAATTTGAATTATCCCGTTGAAATGATCCGGCATGCTGTTTCCCACGTAAACTTCCAAATTCGCAGTATAAAACATTTTAATCGATATGAGGTTGAATGCTCGAATAAATGAACTTTAAACAATTAGGGCAAATATCGAGCACAAATTTAATAATCAAATCTTGCCCAATTACTTTCACTTTCTACAGCATCATCAGGGGCATTTCGTCAAATTGGGGCTGTCCAGCAAGCGTAGAATGTAATAAACATGAGATTGGAACATAAATTGTACATAACACTACATTAACCCAAGGACAACAGTTTAAAATTATTAAAAATTATTCTAACGCTCTACATTCTTGTTGGTAACCGAAAAGAGGGTATTTAACAATTGGTTAGAATTGGTTAGAACAATTTTAGATAATGGTTAAATACCATTCTCTCTCCGGTTGCCGACAAAAATGTAGAGCGTTAGAATAATTTTTAATAATTTTAACTGTTTGTCCTTGTGTTAAAGTAGTATTATGTACAATTTGTGTTCCAATCTCATGTTTATTACATTCTACGCTTGCTGGATAGCACAAATTTAACAAAATGCCCCTGATGATGCTATATAAAGCGAAAGTACTTGGGCAAGATCTAATTATTAAATTTGTGCTCGATATTTGCCTTAATTTTTCAAAGTTCATAAAACATTTTGGCGTCTACTAAGGCATATATTTTTATTCCGTAGCGATTAAATAGACCAAAAATGGGAGAATATTAAACACGCCGTAATGTTGGCAGGGAGAGAAAATTTAACACCGAAAGAAAGGAAACATAAAGAATGGATGAATAAGGAAATACTACAATTGATGCGTGAAAGAAGAGTACACAAAACAAATAATCCGATAAGATACAAAGAAACAGATAAACTGATAAAAAAGAAAATAAGAGAAGCTAGAGAAAGATGGCCAAGTGAGCAATGCCAGGAGTTGGAACAATTGGAGCGAAAATATGACTTTTTTAATGTACACAAAAAGATTAAAGAAATGACATTAAGGAGAAGATCAACACAGACAGGACAGATCAAAGATACAGATGGTATAATTATAACAGATTTACAACAAAAAATTAACCGATGGACAGAATACATATCACAACTGTTTGATGACAAAGATAGACAAGAAATCTCAAACGAATATACAGATGATACAGGGCCTGATATAATTAGAGAAGAAATAGAATATGCAATCAAATAAGCAAAAAGTGGTAAGGTCCCCGGTCCTGATGAAATTCCCGTAGAACGGCTCAAACTTATGGACGATGAATCTATTAAAATACTCCTAGATCTATTTAACACAATATATAGAACTGGAATAATACCTAGGGAATGGCTCCGTTCGACCTTTATACTACTGCCAAAAAAGGCAAATACAAAAGAATACAACGAATATCGTACGATAGCTTTGATAAGTCATGCTCTAAAACTGTTCTTAAAAATAATCCATAATGGGATCTATAGAAAAATCCAGCAGAAAAGGGCTGGTTATAAGGGAGGCTCTGTTTGCAATGAACGTTCTCTCACAGAGGTGCTTAGACATGAACCAAGAAATTTACGCCTGCTTTATTGATTTCGAAAAGGCCTTTGACAAAGACAACATGAACCACTAAGACAAGTTCTAATAAAGAAAAATATATTGTTCTGAAGCTATTTTCTTGTGGCATTTTTGGAAAACAAAATATATAGAACTTTATTCAAGTTTAAAGATGTTTTAACAAGTTATCAGAGAGGATTAATTACACCTCATTACAGTAAGACTCCTCATTTTTATGGAGTACCGAAAATTCATAAAACGAATATACCACTTAGACCCATTTGTAGTACCATGAATTCTCCTTGTAGTGAACTATCAAAATTTTTATTAAATATTTTAAAACCTTATACAAATAAAAGTGACACATTCATAAAAAATACACAACATTTTTTAAATAAATTATCAAATATTGAATTTAATTCAAATAATACTTTGGTCAGTTTTGACATAAATAGTTTATTTACGAATGTGCCATTAAATAAGACTTTAAGTATAGTCAAGAGAAAATTAGAGAGTGATGATTCATTGGCAACTAGAACAAGACTAAACATATCGGCTATAATGGAGTTATTAACATTATGTACTGATAATACATATTTTCAACTAAATAATGAATTCTATAAACAAAATTTTGGTCTAACAATGGGCTCTAGTTTATCTCCATTCTTAGCAGATATATTTATGGAAGATTTTGAAATAAATATCATTTCTAAACAAAATTTCAAACCCACAGTATGGTGGAGGTATGTAGATGATGTATTCTCAATATGGCCTCATGGATCAGAGTTGTTGGACACATTCCTAAATGATATAAACGATAAAGAAGAGACAATAACATTTACCATGGAAAAGGAATATAATAACACGCTACCTTTCCTGGATGTTTTAATCTCTAAGAACGATACTGGATATGAGACTCAGGTGTATAGAAAACCAACACACACCAATAAATATCTAAATTTCAAATCAAATCACAATATTAATGTAAAAAAGGGAATAATTAAATCCTTATACGATAGAGCCAAAATTACTTGCTCTAACAAAAATTCGTTCTTGGAGGAGAAACATTTGTTAACATCTGTTTTATTAAAAAATGATTATCCTTTATCGTTTATAAATAAGGAATTTTCAACAATCGATCGAATAGAACAGAACAACTTAGAACGAGATCCTACAGCATACACAAGGAATAATATGAGGAAAATAACAATACCGTACATAAAAGGATTATCAGAAAAACTTAAAAGGATAGGAAATAAATTCAACATTTCAACAACATTCAAAACAACAAATACGTTGAGATCTATTTTGTCCAAAACCAAACCTAACAATGAACAAGAAAGGACAAAGAATTGCATTTATAAAATACCTTGTGAATGCGATCAGTTTTATTTAGGTGAATCATCAAGGCCATTAAATGTTAGAATAAGTGAACATCAATCTTATATTAAAAATAGGGAATTTGATAGATCTCAAATATGTAAACACGCATGGGATAATGAACATAGGGTTCAATGGAATAATATAATATAGTCCTAAAAGAAACGGATGGTAAAAAAAGAAAACTCAAAGAAGCGGCTCTAATTATGCTAAATGAGGCCAATTGTGTCGCAAATTCCTCGGCAGAATGTAGTAGGATCTGGTTACCAATATTGAAAGAGAAAGTTATTAATAAGAAAATACCAGTATTAGTAAGTCAGTAACATATAGAGGATACATCATTTATATTTTTTAAATAACGTAACATATAAAATCAGAATTTTGATGTTTGTTGAAGGTAAACTAAATTCACGAACAAATACTTACAATGTCGGGATAGTATTATGAGGTTTTTTTCCTGGTTTTTTCCCTCATAATTTACTATGGAATCACTAACAGGAGAATTTTACTGTCATCATGTCATGTGTTTGTCTTTTTAAAGACGAATTACATGCTATGATTTTTTCTGACGGATATTCTCAAGTTAAAGTTGATTTCATGTAATCGAATGAACTATCTTATAAGTAAAGTCGTCCCAGGAGCGCAACTCAACAATATTGGCAATATCATTTAAAAGTCGTCTACTTTAAAATGCATAATGTATGTCTGAATTGTCAATATAAATGAGTCAGATAAAATTAAATTATTAGAAGAATTTTTTCACTATGTAACAAAAAACAAAAATTTGTTTAATTTACTGTTTGTATTTTGAGAACGATTTCCGAATTGGAAATTGAAACGTCAATAAACGTATTTTTACTTTATTGTGGCTTATTCCCAGTTATAAATAGTAATTAAGAAAAATATAGACAGCCGAGTAATTCGAATTATATGCAATCTATATTGGAATCAAACAGCAAATGTCAAGGTTGAGGGCAGACTAACAGAAAAAAATCAAATCCGTCGAGGAGTCCGGCAGGGATGTATTTTATCGCCACTTTTATTTAATCTGTATAGTGGAGCTATCTATGAACAAGCAGTCGAGGAAGAAGATCTTGGTCTGATAATAAATTGTAAGACGATCAACAATAAAAGGTATGCTGACGATACAGTTCTCCTAACGGGAACGCTAGTAGAACTACAACATCTCGTTCAAAGTCTCAATATATACTGTAACAGTTACGGCTTGAAAATTAATTTGAAAAAAACTAAATTTATGGTAGTCACGAAATCAAAGAACATCAGAGCTAATCTTGTAATAGACAATACAACGATTGAGCGTGTGCCCTGTTATAAATATCTAGGTGCTTGGATCACAGACGATACTGATCAAACAAAAGAGATTAGATGTAGAATAGAAATCGCTAGATCAGTCTTTAATAGAATGCGCAAACTCTTTTGCAATCGTGATATCAATATAAAGTTACGAATACGAATGCTGAGGTGTTATGTCTTTTCTACCCTGTTACATGGAGTTGAGGCTTGGACACTAAAACAGTTGACCATAAAAAACATCGAAGCTTTTGAGATGTGGTGCTATAGGCGCATTCTCAGAATATCATGGATGGACCGCGTTACTAACACGCAAGTACTCCAGACTTAAGACAAAAGATGCGAAATTCTAAATGAGATAAAAACTAGAAAGATGGAATACTTGGAGCACATTGTGAGAGGTGAAAAGTACGAACTTTTAAGAAACATCATTCAGGGCAAAATTAAGGGCAAAAGAAGTGTGAGAAGAAGAAAAATATCGTGGTTTCGTAATCTACGTGAATGGTTCGGATGTAGTTCGATTGAACTTTTTAGGCGCGCTGCTAACAAAGTCGCTGTGGCCATGATGATTTCCAATCTCCACTAGGAGTGGCACGAGAAGAAGAAGAAGCGATTAAGTTTTTAGGCATATAAATTTTGACCTTGAAATGCTTCGAGTTTTTCGTCAATCCCCGTATATGTTGACATATTGTAATGTTGGAACAAATGGGATACATCATTACTCATCGTAAATTTCCCTAATTGGAGTTAATTTGCCGACTTGTATTCTTTCTTGCGCAATACTCGTACCCGGGACAAAGTAAGTCTGAATATGTCCATAGCCATTCCGTCTGTCCTAAATAAATCTTTAGCGTTTCTCCGATTTTTTACTAGTGCCATAAATATATAAAAGTTCCAATAATGCTTTTAGTTCTAATAAATCAGTTGGTCTAAAAGAACGATTTTGCGAAATGTCATAGGATTGCATTTCTACAAATGTGTTGGTGTAAGTAACAATTTTAATGTTTGAAGAGAAGAAGCATTCCCAAATTCCTGAATCTTTAATTTTATGCTTTATATCTCCATTAGGTCCAGGTAAATGGTAAACAGAATAAATAAACAAGAAATACAAGTGGATAGTTCGTAGCTATAACAACAAAGATTTTTTTTAATACTCACTAATTAGTTTTTTATTTTGACACATCTTAAAAAAAAGATATCACAAAAAACAAAAAAAAAATATAAAAAGTCTAACAAAAAACCGGCGAAACTTACCAAAAAAAATTGGGTCTGGTGAAAATGGGACTGCCGGTAGAAGTCTCAAAGCCATATTACCTATAGATAAAAACACTCTTTATGCCTGCACTAGTCTACTATTAGTGTTATTATTTCCGAAGATTACCTGTGAGCCCACAGGATCACAATCTAAAAATCTGAGCCAAGACGAACAGTGTGTAAATTCAATTCTAGAAACGATAACATCGAAGACTACTGTTACCAGATGGAAGTTCCTACACTCCGGAGACAAATGAAAGTATTACTCATCCTATAAGTACAAGCCAAAAAGTCGGTAGTCTTGCCTTGTCTGAAAATCAAGAAGGTAATGTATTCTCCTCTAACAATTCAGAAGACTCCCACTTCCAACAGTTACATGAGGAACTTTATACTGAAAACTTAATTACAGAGAGAGCATCGACTTCAAGTACTTCTTCAGCTTACGATTTTTCACCCAGTGAAAGTTTGTATAACCCAGAGTGTGATTTATCGGAGACTGAGAGCGAAGATAGAGTCTCTAAAAAGATAATGTGCCGGATTCTGAACTGGTGCCAACACAGGTTTATTTCGGAGAAATCAATGAAGAACGAAAAAGAAAAATTAAATCAGATAGTAAGACTTGGGAAAAAATCGTAACAAATAGTTAAGAATGCTTGGCAAAGATTACTCAGGTTATACAAACCCGAAAGAGGAAAACCTCTACAACCCTAGGTTTTCCATAGGTTCTTTTACTGTACAATCTTAAGTCAAGAAGTCAGTTCATAAAACACTTCCATGTAATGAAGTCACCAATGGCAATCGAAAACAAGTTGTGCCAAGACGAACGGCGAAAAGAATCCAGATGCTACGTGAATTTTTTTAAAACATCCTAACACTTCAGAGAAAATTATTCATCGAGAAATACTGCCGAAATAAAACAGAACTCTATAATTCCTATATTAGATGGTGCTCAAATAATAACGAAGAGAGTGCAAGCAGACATACTTTTGACTGACAAGATATTTAATGATTTATATCTCTCCATTTATCTTCTTCTTCTTTGGGTGCCGTGTCCGTATTCAGACGTTGGCTGTCATCATGTTTACAATTTCCTGAAACCTTTCTCTGTCTACCCAGCCTAATGGTCTCACCATTGTCTAATATTACGCAGCCATGAAAGTTTCTTTCGACCAATCCATCTCTTTCCTTTCACTTTTCCTTGTATTATAAGGCGAAGTAAATGGTATTTAGGTCCTCTAATTATATGGCCAAAGTATTCTGTTTTTCTCCTCTTATGTAGGTGTTTATCAGCAGACGTTCTGAATTGATCATTTGAAGAACATCTTCATTGGAAGTGTGCGAAACCCACGATATCTTTAGGATTCGTCTGTAGCACCGCAATTCGAATGCTTCTAACTTGTTTAGCATTGTGGTTTTTAACGTCCATGTCTCACAACCATACAATAGGATCGACCACACATAACATTTCAGGACCTTCTTACGAATATTTCTCTATTTATACCTTAAAAAAGGATATGTGTGACATCTGTGTAAATTATAAAGAAGGAAATATTTCAGACAAAAAATATAAAGATAATATTTATTTATCATAAATCAAGAGCAAGAGCGGAGAAAGAACATGACAAGAAAAAAGAACAAGCTGCTGAATTTAATCTTATTACAATGAATCTTGAAGCTGTCAAAGTGTGTCCTTATCTGACTGCAAGTACACCCTACTTTAAAATCAAGTTAGGTTGTCACAACTATACGGTCTACAATTTAGTCACTCATCATGCAACCTGCTATTGGTTTGACGAAACTGCCAGTGACTTGACAGCAAGCACAACTTCCTTTTAGATTACTTGTCACAACACTGTCTCGTAAACAGGTTACCTATAGTAATATTTTCAGATGGTTGAACATACCAAAATCGGAATAACATTATGTCTAACGCATTACCTGCCATTTCTGTAAACTATTAAATAGTTATAACCCAAAAGTTTTTAGAACCAGATCACACTCAAATTGAGTGTGACTCGGTCCACAGTGCTGTCGAGACTACATTGAAGCATCGTGAGATTCATCCTCCAAGCGATTATGTTTCTGCTACTAAGGAAGCAAAAAGTAAGTTATTTTCGTATGAAGTGAAATTGGTTGACTATCAGTTTTTTAAGTGAGACATGGGGGAGAATGGCGATACACATTAGGCCAGATCGTCAAGTAGGAGATCCTGAGGGCTTTACTGTATACCATAGATGGAAAAATACAATATAAACGAAACTTTGATAATAAATGGAGCTAGTTGCCCATAAGACCTTAAATTTTCCCTGAACCGATTTAAACTCCCTTGCATAACAAAGTACTACTTATTAGGTCTACGATATACTCTCATTTACAATTGAAAACTATGTTACCGCAAGACTGTCATACATTCTATGACTCGCTATCTCAGAAGTCTTAATGTGTTGGTATCATTTATAATAATAAAGTTTTTTGAGTATAAATTAATTTTTTAATTACATTTAAGACCTTCCATCTTCCATTAAACACATATATTTCAAGTAACAGAGAAAAACAATACCTCCTAACTGAAAAACTGTCTTTTTTAAAATCTCTTTCAAAATCAAATACGTACGATAATCTTATACATAAAAAAGTAGAAAGTCCATATATCAAAATAATTCTGATTGGCAGAGCAAAATTAAATAAGTTTTTTGCTTCTCATGCAAAATTTACCTGTCGTTAGATGAAAGCTAGGTATTGGTAATTAACGGTCGATATGTAATGATTGTGCAGAGTGACTCTCATATAAAATTGTAACGGCGAACGCATATATAGAAGTATAACTTCTACCGGCATGCGGCAGTCCCATTTCACTGCCACACCAATTTTTTTTGGTAAGTTTCGCCGGCTTTTTGTTAGACTTTTTATATTTTTTTTTGTTTTTTGTAATATCTTTTTTTAAGATGTCTCAAAATAAAAAACTAATTAGTGAGTATTAAAAAAATCTTTGTTGTTATAGCTACGAACTATCGACTTTTATTTTTTGTTTATTTATTCTGTTTATTATTTACCTGGACCTAATGGAGATATAAGGCATAAAATTAAAGATTCAGGAATTTGGGAATGCTTCTTCTCTCCAAACATTAAAATTGTTACTTACACCAACACATTTGTAGAAATGCAATCCTAGCAGTAAAAATTCAAAACGACTCGTGAGCCCCATTTAAAATACACAGGGGGTTAAGGCAGGGAGATGCGCTGGCGTGTCAGCTTTTCAATGTCGCCTTAGAAAAAGTTGTACGAGACGCTAATTTAGATCTTGATTTAGCAGGGGAACAATATTTAATAGATCTGTCCAAATTCTAGCGTATTCAGACGACGTGGACATTATAACAAGAACCAGGTCGAGAACTGCAGATATCCTAACCGAGCTAGTAGTAGCAGCAGAACGAATGAGGTTACATATAAATCAAAATAAAACCAAATTCATGGCGACTATCATAAATACAAGAGCTGGAAATGTTGACGCAGATTTAATCATCAATGACCAAAACTTCGAAGCAGTCAAAGAGTTTATATATCTAGGGAGATCGGTTAACCCCAATAATAACACATCTGAGGAAATAAAAAGGCGAATAATAATTGCAAACAGGTGTTATCATGGTCTATCAAAGTACTTAGTTAACAAACGTCTGTCTCAAAAAACTCGTTTAAGGCTGTATAGAACACTGATGGTCCTTGTTCTCATATATGGATCAGAGGCATGGACACTAACTAAAACAGATGAATCCGATCTATCGATTTTTGAAAGAAAGATGCTACGCAAGATATTCGGAGCTGTCTGTGAGAACGGAATATGGAGGCGTAGATATAATTTTTAACTGCAGAATATCTACAAGCATACGTTTGGTGGTATATTTGCAACCAGAAGATGTTACCACTATAATTAAGCGAAACTGCCTGCAGTGGGCAGGACATGTAGCTCGGGCCCCTGAATCGAATATGATAAAAAAGATTATAACCGCACAACCCGTGGGAATGGGAAGACGGGGTAGATCAAAGCTGAGGTGGATGGACGGGGTAACACAGGATGCCAAGTCGACAACTGGAAAATGTAAGCAAGGGACAGAACAGAATGGCGTACAAAGCTTGGAAAGGTCGAGGCCCTCTAAGGGCTGTAGCGCCAAGATGATGATGCGGAAGCGGCCTCAAAATCTGGAGTACATTGTTGTAGAAAATAAAAAAAATTCTCTAAAAATAAGTCTTTTTGAAAGTATATTTACTAAAAGTACAAAACACAAAAAACTATAAAAAACGCTGATAACAATAAGGATAATTGCATATTATCGTAAAAAAAAGAAAATATATCATAAATGTTTCAGCTGACAGTGTATCACATACCTTATCGATAAGTACTATTCCGGAATAATTATAAACACAATTTAACAATCAGCAAAAAATCTAATGCGAAGCTAAATGCAGTAAATCGTCGACGATTTACTCTCATTAGCTAAGTCGTTAATTGGTTGAATGGTCTTGCATATTTGCTCTTCAAAATGGGATCAAAAAAAGTAGTGATAAGTGTGGTGTATTTAATTTTAGTTTTAGGTATATCATTATGTTTAGCAAATAGTGGCAATATTAAGGATTGTGGTAAGCTTTCAAGCCTTAAAATTAATGTTTGTTTAGCAAAATAGTTTTTATTCCGTCCATATACATGCATTATGCAATATTAGTTTAAATAAGTTTACATTGAATTTTCGGTGATTAAATTATGTTTTTATCATTCTGAAGCTATTCTCTTCTAGCATCTTAATCAAGCTGATAATTTTTATTAGCAATAAGCCACAATTTTACTTTCAAATAAGTTTATTTTAATATTTTGATTTCCAAAGTGTAAATCAAAACGTCAAATTTATTTTAAAATAAAACTGTTACTTATTTTCAACAAAAATAAAGAACTATGTTGTTTAAACAGGTTAGTATAAATATCACAATTTTTTTTATCATTATTTTCTAAAAATCTTGTTCATTTTTGAAACTTTATAGATTGTAGATGTATACCACCTTCTCAAATGCCTCAAAATCTATGGGTCTGCAAGTAAATGAGGAAAAAACTAAGATGATGGCATCAACACCCAACAATAGAGTCAGGAACATCGGTCCCCAATTCACGGTTGATAACTCTACCTTTGAAGTAGTGGACAAATTCACATACTTAGGCTCCCTGATCAGCAAAGAGAACGCCATAACGGAAGAAATCAAGCGAAGGATAATAATGGCAAACATATGCTATTTTGGACTTAGTAGACATACGAGAAGTACAAACTTAAGCCAAAAAACAAAAATAACTATATACAAAACCCTTATACAGTCAGTGTTGACATATGGATCGGAGACATGGACCATCTCCAAGGCAGACCTTCTGCTTATATTTAAACGAAGGATCCTGAGAGGAATATTTGGTGGCATCTGTGAAAATGGTGTTTGGAGGAGGAGATACAACTACGAGGTATACCACAGATATAAACAAATATTTGGTGGTAAAGACGTAGTATCTCTTATAAGAATAGGAAGACTAATATGGGGAGGACATCTAATAAGATCACAGCAGAACAACCCTCCTAGAAGAATCCTTATGTCACAACCCGTGGGAAGTAGAAAAAGGGGTAGGCCAAAATTCAGATGGAAGGATGGTGTAGATAAGGATGGTAGAAAGATAGGCGCAGCAAACTGGCAACAGTTGGCAATGGATAGGACTGCCTGGAGTAATAGACTTGGGAAGGTCAAGGCTCTTTCATAGGGCTGTAGCACCATTGATGATGATGATAGATTGTAGATTTTAAAAGATTCATTTTCCTCTTCTATACTATTTGTATCCATAACAAGATTTTTTTTCGGCAATTTCCTCAGACTTCGTTAAGTTTCACAGGTTGCTCTTATGTTTTTTATTATGTTTTTAATATGATAGGAAGCGAAGAGTATCAAATTAAGTTTTTTAAAGTTTTAAGACTGTTTTTGATTAGTAATGAGAAAGTTATTAGTAAAATACTAATACTAAATTTTACTGGAATATGTTACAATCAGATTGCTTTCTCTTTTACGTTTCTAGATCAGAAAACGAACGATTTTCCCATGATACTCGTTAATATAGGTATCTTCTAAAACTAACTTTTTTTGATAAATTTATTAATAACAGTATGTAATAAAAAATATGCAAAATAATAAACGTCATTTTTTACTTATAAACAATGTATAAACAATGTAAGATGCTATTTATTTTAAATAATTTATTTTGGTGAAAAAGTATATAAAAAACGGGTGTGGCAGTCCAGTGGGACTGTCGGTAGAAGTTATACTTCTATACATGCGTTCGCCCATACAAATTTATATGGGAGTCAATCTGCACAATCATTACATATGGAATGTTATAAGTAAGGGAGAGCAGAAACAGAAAAAAATTAGGTATATAGGTATTTGGTGCATCGTTTGCTGTATATAAACAACATTTGCCCTGTAATATAAGTATAGGAAATGAAGAATTGAATCCATATTTTCATAAAAATGTATATTTTTGTTTTCATATGCATATAAAAATGTATATTTTTGTTTTTTTTTGTTATAAATATAAAAATACAATACAATACACAGCAACATAATTCAATATAATAATAAAATACAAATTAAAATGCAATATTCATAAGTATTTAAAAATGAAAATATACATAACTTACTTGCGTATATGTTTAATTTACCATGATAATATTATTAATAAAATAAAAATATTGTTTCGTGATACTGTCAATTTGTCTTGACAGATACACGATTTAATTGTTATTTGTTGTGTATATATGTACACATTTGAATTTTTTTGAGATATTTACAAGTTTTATTTTATAATTTAATATGCCTAACGAGGCTCAAGACAAATCTGAACAGAATAGAAAAATAATTATAGTATTAAATATTAAATATATTTACTAAAAGAACATTTTTATTCTCGAACGAGAAAGAAAGACAAAATATATCTTCTGTCTCTCTCTTACCTCTATCTTACATATGTAATGATTTTACCTATTCACTCCCGTTCAAATTTGCAACGTCAAACGCGCGTATAGAAATATAACTTCACAAATGTTCAAAATTTCAAAAATACAAAACAGAACATTTGATTTTACGTGGATTTTAAAGAGTTTAACTTAACAGTTATTGCAAAATTGGAATTGTTTATCTGAAAAAGCTTTAATCGAAAACATATTATGTATAATCTATAGGACCTACATGAATTCCGAAAGCATCCAATTGAAGAAAACGTTTATTTTATTCAATTAAATAATTAAAAATTAAAAAATTTATGTGAAATATTGTAAATGAGTTTTGCAAAAGTACTGTGATTTTAAGCTCATAAACAATTAAAATAACTCAGAAACGATAATAGTAGAGAGTTAATTTTTTTATTGGTCATGCTGGCATTCTTACACGAATTTAAAATAAAACATAATTCCCTACGACCCATAAACCTATAACCCTTAATTTTAGCCCTTTCTTTTAATTCACCTGTCTTTATTTGTAAAAAATAAGAAATTTAAAAAGAATTTTGTTAAATATTAAAAATTTAAGTTTAGTTAATAATATTTTAAGAACAACTCCTTTAATAATTAACTGTCAATACTACGCTAAAGATAAAGGGTCTTGATGTAAACATTTGCATGATGGTTTTTAACGTTGGGACCATTAATGAACTGATGTGTAAAGCACATGTTATAAATTTGTCTTCTAATGATCTTCATATCACTGTGGTCTAGTTTTCCAAACATCTTTTCTTTTTATTCTACTTACTATCGGTTGTTTTGTTATGGATCACACTGTGTTCATTGGTCTTCGTGTTAAGGTTACCGCTATCAAATAAAGGAAAACGTATTACAATAATCAACGCAGGAAATAAATGGTTTGATACCGAATACTTTGGCCTTGTCATGCAGAAACATTAAGAACTCGACTAACATGATGTCACTACGTCAGAATTATTTGAGGACTGGTTTTCAACGAAGTTATTGCCAAATATACCACCAAACAGTGTTATTGTGATGGATAATGCCAGCTACCACAGTCATTGACCGAATAAAGTTCCATGTTCTAAAGACACCAAACAGGAATATATGCTAAAAAATAATATATATATATATATATATATATATATATATATATATATATATATTATATATATAATATAATATATATATATATATATATATTATATATATATATATATAAATATATATATATATATATATTATATACATATTATGAATATAATTATTTAAAAAAACAAACTTAAAATCATTTTCCATCAGAAAACAATATTATTGCGACAGTTTGGCGAAAGAAATGGGTAATACAGTATTAAAACTTTTTTCTTACTATTGCATGTTCAATTCAATTGAACACATAAGGCATGAGCTAAAAGCATCGGTAAGGAGAAGTAATGTTTCCATTACCCTGAATGCATCTGTAGTTCGTCTAATTGAATTTAGTTTTTGTAAAATATGTTTGCATGTTCTTTTTGTACTCTATTTAGAAATGATTAAGTTTTGTTAATATGTGAATGTAGTGTATGTAAATATTTTTTTCTACTCTCTTACTAGTAAATTGTATATTACCTAATATTTGGATGATCAGTAAATGCATCATAACAGATACTGACACGTAATGACTATCACGTAATAATAGTATATTACATAACGAGAGTTGTAAGAAGCTTATTACATGCGAGTAAAAAAGTTGCGCGCGAGCCGCGTAGCGGCGAGCGCAGTAATTTTACAAGCATGTAATAAGCTTACAACTCAAGTTGTGTACTATACTTTTTCTACCATTATTTTTGTTTATAAAAATAAAAATTAAATTACCACTATATTTACACTGACAGATTAATAATTTTTAACCTGTCAAAACAACGCCTGTTAATTCGTTTCCATGGTAACTCGACCAACTGACTTACAAGGCGTATGTGATATTACACATTTTTATAGAACTGAAGCGTAATTTTTTTTATTACGTGCTAGTCATTACGTGTCAGTATCTGTTATGATGTATTTACTTAGCATCCAAATAGTAGGTAATATACAATTTACTAGTAAGAGAGTAGAAAAAAAAAATTACGCTTCAGTTTTATAAAAAATGTGTAATATCACATAAGCCTCGTAAGTCAGCTGGTCGAGTTACCATAGAAACGAATTAATAGACGTTATTTAGACAGATTAAAAATTATTAATCTGTCAGTGTAAATATAATGGTAATTTAATTTTTATTTTTATAAACGAAAATAAGCGTAGAAAAAGTATAGTACACAACTTGAGTTGTAAGCTTATTACATGCTTGTAAAATTACTGCGCTCGCCGCTACGCAGCTCGCGCGCAACTTTTTTACTCGCATGTAATAAGCTTCTTACAACTCTCGTTATGTAATATACTATTTTCTACTCTCTTATTAGTAAATTGTATATTACCTACTATTTGGATGCTAAGTAAATGCATCATAACAGATACTGACACATAATTACTAGCACGTAATAAAAAAAATTACGCTTCAGTTTTATAAAAATGTGTAATATCACATAAACCTCGTAAGTCAGCTGGTCGAGTTACCATGGAAACGAATGAACAGACGTTATTTTGACAGATTAAAAATTATTAATCTGTCAGTGTAAATATAATGGTAATTTAATTTTTATTTTTATAAACGAGAATAATTGTAGAAAAAGTATAGTACACCACTTGAGTTGTAAGCTTATTACATTTTTTTTATTATTAACACCTGCGCGTGTTTGTATACTGCTATCTGGTCACAAATGACCAATTATCAGTTATTTTCTGACCTAACATAATAACAGCAAATACTTAAATCTAAGGGCTTACCCTATGGCTTACTCTTATTTTATCTATTAAATAATGCACTACAACTAGCATGCAATAACTTCACAGCACTATACTCTGCTTTTTACACTAAACTGTTACACATTTACACTAGCTCAAATGGTTTTGTCCTTATGAGTCTTCTCTTTAGTTCAGTGTTGTCAAGAAGCTAGATTGCCTCGACATTCACATGACTATGCAGCCTCTGCTCGTGACTTGCTGCTGTTCTCTTGATTATTTCGATCACAGTTTCCATACCCAGGTCCTGGTGGAGGTTGCTGTTACGGATATACCAAGGAGCATCAACAATGTTTCTCAGTACTTTATTTTGAAATCTCTGGATAATAAGTAGATTACTAGCTTTGGTACAGCCCCAGAGTTGGCACCCATATACCCATACTGGCCTCAGTACTTGCTTGTAGATGGATAATTTATTATGAATTGACAATGTTGAATTTTTTCCAATCAGCCAATACAATTTCTTATATCTAATATCAAGCTCCCCTCTTTTCTTTTTGACATGGACTTTCCAGCGCAGCTTCGCGTCTAGGGTGATGCCCAAGTATTTTGCTGATGTTGTATAAGGAATTCGGGTATCATTTATTCTAACTGGGAAATTTTCTATTTTTTTATTTGTAAAGTTAATGTGTGCAGATTTAGTCTCATTTAATTTTATTCGCCATTTTCTGGTCCAGTTATGTATTTTATTTACTGATAGTTGCAATTTATCAGTCGCTTCTTCACTAGTGTCTCCTATCGCTAGTATGGCTGTATCATCCGCGAAGGTGGCAATAGTATTTTGTTCTAGCTCTGGAATGTCACACGTATACAACAGGTACAGGACCGGACCTAAGACACTTCCTTGTGGCACGCCAGCTTTGATCTCCCTTAAGTCGGTGTACACTTCTTCTTGTTTTACTCTGAAATATCTATTCGCAATGTATGATTCCAAGATTTCTGAATACTGTTTAGGCATGAACGTTCTTAGTTTATAGTTTAAACCGTCATGCCAGACTTTATCAAACGCCTGTGCTACATCCAAGAAGATTGTAGAGCAGACTTTATTTTCTTCTAATGTTTTTTCTATTATATTCGTTATTCTGTGAACTTGATCTATAGTGGAATGTTGATTTCTGAAACCAAATTGATGATTTGGTATAAGATTTTTTCTTTCTATTATTGGTTTTAATCTTTTTAATAGAAGTTTTTCAAATAGTTTTGACATCACCGGAAGGAGGGATATTGGTCGATAGGATGTCACTTCATTAGGAGATTTACCTGGTTTGGCGATCATAATTACTTCGGCTACTTTCCAGAGTCTGGGAACATATCTCAATCTAAAAGCAGCATTTATTAGGTGTGTCAGCTTAACTATGGCTTTTCTTGGTAGATTTTTTAATAATTCTCCTGTTATGAGATCATATCCTGGAGCTTTCTTAGGATTTATATTCTCTTTTATCTCTGTTGATACTTCTCTAAGTGATGTCAATGTTATTCTTTCGTCAGTTTGGAATGGTTCTTCCCATCTCAGTTCTTCACTATCATTGTCGTTGGGTTTGAACGTGCTTTCTAAATGATCTGCAAATCGTTCTGCTTTCTGTTCGTTACTTCTAGCCCAGTTGCCGTTTTCCAACTTGATAGGAGGGGAATGAATAATTGGTCTCTTCAATCTTTTTGTTGCCTTCCATAAAGAATAATCTGTGTTCTGGTCAGCTGTTAAATTACTTAAAAAATAATTAATTGTTGAATTTTGTATATTCTGTATCTCCCTTTTTAGTTTTTGTGTAGCATTATTTAGACTAGTTTTGTCTCGTGGAACTCTGTATTGCTGCCATTTATTTCTTAACTTCCTTTTTTTCTACTACGACTTCTCTGATTTCTTTTGGATAGTTGTTCCCTTTTGTTCTAGAAGTTATTGTGGGAGTAGTTTCCCAAGCTGACTGTTGGATATTTTTTATAAAAACTTCTAATTCGTCATCAAGTTGCCACGTGTTTCTTAATGAAACAGCAAGTTTAATTTTGTGTTCAAGGTTTATTTTGAGGCTCTCCCAGTCAGTTTCTTTATTAGTCAATATTGGATATTAACCAATATTAACGAAGCACAAGTGTTGATCAAAATTTACATCCCGACATCGCTGAATCAATATATTGATAGCAAATATTCCTTCTCGAGTACCCATTCCATTATTTTCATATAGACTTATAATTAGTTGAATTAAGTGATGGGGTGTTCCCGTTTCCGCTAGTATGGACCGTAGCTGCTGCCATTTGACTTTATCAAAGGCCTTTGTGTAATCCACAAAGCACATAAGCATAGAAGTATTGATTTCACTAGTTTTTGTGATTAGCTGTCTGACATTAAGGATGTGTCCTCTTGTGCCTTTTCCTGAGACAAATCCTGCTTGTTTTTTTGATATCTGAGACAATAAAAAAGCTTTTAGTCTTTCATATATTACATAATGTAGAACCTTGCTTGCATGGAATATTAGAGTTACCGTTCTGTAGTTGCTGTAATCTAGCGGAGTTTTTTTTTAATTTAGGGATGAAAGTGTCCAGTCGTTGGGCCACTCTACGTTTCCCAAATGTCTGCGCAAGGATATTTTCTGTTTTTCAACTTTTTGATTGCTTTTTCTACCTCTGACTTTAAAATGTCCAGTTCTCTCTCTACAGTGAACTCATCGTAATTTGCATTCTGGGGATCATCTGCATATAGACTTTGATGATACTTTTTCCATACCTCCGCAATCCCTTTCTCGTTATTTATAATATGATTACAGCATACAAACTAACAAGATAGGAAATGTTACATATAGTTTGCCGCGTGAATTTAGATAGGAGAAATTACAAGTAGCGTTTTTATATATGTAGACATTTTTCTCGTTCATAGGACTTCTAAGGACGAATCTTTGGTGTAAGCAAATTCCGAATGCATCGATAACTCATTTTCATATAAAATGCAGATTGGAGAAATTGCCAGATTACCGACGATATGTTGGTTTTGATCCATTCTTGTTTGTGTAATTGGTTTCAATTCCCTGGATATATATCAGACTTTGTTATATAACTTATGATTCTCTAGTTCTTTGCATTCTTCATTTATATGTTTATTTTTATCATTCTTACATATTTTTTTAATTTCACTATTTAACCTTGCTGGCATAAACCAACGAAAACAACACAAATAAAATATTTTGTTATTTCGAAGAGATATCTTTATTTAAATAGATTATAATTTTTACAGTAGTTATAAAACATATCGTATTTATAATATTTTTAATTATTTCTTCAGATAAAACTATTATTAGTATTTATTTTCGTGAAGCGTCATTATGGCTTTAAAAATTACTCTTATCATTTGTAAGCATGTATTGCCTCGTGGAATTTGTCGGTGCCGTGAATTCGTTTTTAATTTCTTATTTGTGTGTACCCAATATATATATATATATATATATATATATATATATATATATATATATATATATATATATATATATATATATATATAGTTTATATTGAAGATTGCGGTATAATACTAATTTACTTGTATTGCTGTAAAAAATATTTAAATATAAATGTCCCTCTAGTCTTTCCTGGTATCCGTTAATAGAAATTGCTGGTTTCTTCAATACAGCTGCTAAAGTTATATCACCTATTCTCATAGTAGTACATTTATGTGAAAAAAAAAAAATTGACTAACAATTTTTTTCCATGGTTTATGTTGTTTTGCACCTTAAATCCTTTTGGTCCGTTCTTTTTCAACTTTTTTGTACCGGGTGGTCCAATAAGCCGATCTCTCGGCTATATATCAGAAACTATCCATGTTATAACTTTGAGAAAAAAATTTTCTTAGTAAAAGTGGTCAAGAGAAATCGCTGGAAATATCTTTCAAGTTTCTGGGTTAAGCGCTAGGCGTAACCTGTGAAGAAAACTTTGAAAACCAGTTTTTTTAGAAATATGCCCAATTAAACCAAGTGTTAAATAAGTAAACTAGAAAGAGGCCTTAATTCTTCACAAAGTTGTTCAAGTACTTTTTTTTTAATAAAGGGTGGGAGAGAGTGTGGAAGTATTTGTGGATAAATACCTATAACTTTGAATTGGATTAACCGATTTTAACGATATTAGTGCCATTAGAAAGAGTGTAGATAAATTAATTGACATTTACTATAAAATATTTGCATTTAGTTTTAATTCTCATAGGTAGCGGGTACTTTCGAATAGAAAATTAAAATTCGTTTTTCTTTAAAATGATTAATTGAAACACCTATTTACTGTAAACTGTAATGGAATTGGAATAAATTCGTAACAAAATGGCGAAAACCGCATGTTAATAGCTTTTGTCGAACTCGAGATATGAATAAAAACGCATAAACATAAGTAAGTATAGTATTGACTTACCCTGTATTAAAAATTAAATTAAAAAATAAGTCAGTAGGTACTTTCAAATTTTTTATAGCAAAAGAATCAAAATATTCATACCTATTTTGACCATTGTTATTTTATATGATTAAAAATAGTTTTTTCGAAAGTGTTATATTATAATCCGAATTTAAGATTGCACTTTTTTCAATATATATTAATATTGCTAATATTAGTAGTTAATTGAGTACTAATTATCCGTGATGAGTATATCAAATGCAGAATTGTATGATATGATTGGAGTTTATTTCGAATGTCACCAAAATGCCGCTATTGCCTCACGTATATATTCTGTAAGATATCCTGATAGGAGACATTATGGCAAAGAAGTATTTGAAAGAAAGGTAAGAAAATTAAGAGAAACTGGTAGTTTTCATCGTCCTTGTTTTAAAAAATGTAGTAAAGATATGGTCGAAGATAATTCAATTAATGTTCTTGCTTTAATTCAACAGAATGCACATATAAGTAGTCGGCAAATCTCTATAGAATTAAACGTACCCAAAACTACTGTTCTAAGGATTTTAAAACATCACATGTTGGTTTTTCATATTATAAAGTGAACGTTTAGGTCAGAAACTTGGAATTCCCTTTAAAATTTAGATTATACTGTTATCTTAATATTCCGATAAAAACAGCAACACGGCGCTTTTATCCTTTTATCCGTTTCTTGTAGATTTTTCCAGATTTTTAGTTATAGTAAATATAGATAGGTTTCTTTTTCACCAATATTTGTTGTTCTGTTTTTTTAGACTGCATCCTTATCATGTAGTTCTCCACCAAGCTTTACATGTGAGAGATTTTAATGCAAGGCTGGATTACTGCAATTGGATATTAGGTCTGCTAGAAGAACAATCACGTATCATGTCAAAGATTTTGTGAACAGACAAGGCTACGTTTAATAGTGCGGGTGGTGTTAATCTGCATAATATGCATTATTGGGCTAAAGAAAATCTGCATTGGATACATGAGGTGCAGGTTCAAGGTAGATGGAGTCTTAATGTTTGGTGTGGTATTATTGATGGACAGATCGTAGGTCCATATTTCTTTGATATAACTTTAAATGGCGAAAAATATTTGGATTTTCTGGAAAATCAGTTGCCTGTTTATTTCCTTACATACAAGGAGAGATATGATATTACAACATGACGGGTGTTCTGCTTACTTTTGATTACTTGTATTATTTGTATGCAGGTTATCCAAATAAATGGATTGGAACAGGAATCTCCAGACTTAACATATCTGGACTTTTGTTTGTGGGGAAGATTGAAGGACTTAGTGTACCAAACCTGGCAAACCACGCGAGTCGAGATGAAACAGCGCATTATAAACACAATAAATAGTATATCAACAGCTGAGATTGAAGTAGCTGTTAAGTCTACGCGCGAAAGATTACATCTTTGTGTGGACAATGATGGAAAACAATTTGAGCATTTAATAAGACATTAAGTTTTGATGATCGATATGTTTGTATGATCTTTCACATATGTAATTTTCAGTTATAATAAAGGATGAGTCGATATTATACTTATTTATGTTTATGCGTTTTTATTCATATCTTGAGTTCTACAAAAGCTATCAACATACGGTTTGCGCTGTTTTGTTCCAGTTCCATTATAATTTACATTAAATAGGTGTTTCCATTAAACATTTTAAAGAAAAAATAAATTTTAATTTTTTCTATTCAAAAGTACCCTCTGCCTATGACAATTAAAAATAAATTCAATTGTTTTATAGTAGATATAAATTAAATCATCCATACTCTTCCTAATGACACTAATTTCCTTAAAATCGGTTGATTCAAATCAAAGTTATAGGTATATTTCCACAACTACTTTCCCACTCTCTCCACCCTTTATTTGAAAAAATAAAAAAAAGTACTTGAACAACTTTGTGCGGAATTTAGGCCTCTTTCTAGTTTACTTATTTAACACTTATTATAATTGGGCATATTTCACAAAAAACTGATTTTCAAATTTTTATTCACAGTTTACGCCCCCTAGCGGTTAACCAGAAACTTGAAAGTTATTTCCAGCGATTTCTCTTGACCACTTTTACTCAGGAATTTTTTCTCCTAAAGTTATAACATGAATAGTTTCTGATATATAGCCGAGATATCGGCTTATTGCACCACCCGGTACATATCTTTGTTCTGCTCTGTCTTATTTCAAAACTTTTAAAACTAAATGACAAGTGCGGTTTTTTAAATTGCTAAATTTTTAACTTATTGACTTCGTTCTCTTAATATCTGATTTCTATTTTTGTTTTTTGCCTAGGATTTTTCAAGCTGCTTTGTCTTCTTCTTATTCTTTCTCTGTATAAGCAATTCTGCTTGTTCATTGGCGGAAGGTTATCACTCCATCTTTTGCGCGGTAGTCCGATAGAGACTTTCTCTTGCAATTTTGACCAGAACAAAGACAGTAGACTCGTTAGAACAAGCAGCAAAACTGAAATGGAAATGGGCTGGACATAATGAACGTCTCCAAGACGGACGATGGAACAATGCCATCGGAAAGTGGCGTCCATACGCCACGATACGATAAAGAGATCAAGAGGCAGACCACAGATGAGGTGGAAAGATGACATCAGGAAACAAGGAGGTCCCACATGGCAGAGAACAGCTCAAGATAGGGAAAGATGGAGAGAACTGGGGGAGACCTATATTCAACAATGGAAGGATAGAGAATAGGTTCAAAAAAAAAGTTTTGTTTAGCACCATTAGCTTATTTTATTTTGAATCAGGACCGTAAATCCTAGTTGGGTCATATTGACCCAAACAGTACATTTACATAGTTGACTCGAACGGTACAGCAGGATTAATTTTAAACAAGTTTCCTGTAAAAGTGTATCTACGAAAAGTGCACAAAATTTACCTAAATGTACAATAGTGCTTAGGAACTAATTCACGCCTTTCTTAAAATCCCACCCCTTTAAATGGTACCACTAATTGTGAGAAAACCCCTTTCACGTTATAATTTCTTTTAAAGTATATAATCAAAAGCCTAATAAGAGAATAAAATTTAACTACCGTTAGATTTTTTAAAAATTTCTTTGATTTTTCTTAATTAATTTATTCTTGCAATATTTACTTTAGCCGTTGTTACACAGGATTTTTAATTTTATTTTTTTTAGGATCCGAGACTGGCCAAATAGTCAAAATCGAGTTGACAGATTCTGAAGGAGGAGATCGATTTCCAATAAAGCAGGGAACAAACCCATCAATTCTGGTGACGTTTAAATCGAGTAAGTTTTATTAACATTGTTGGTACAGTAAAACGATTATACCCATGTTTTTAAACCCGTAAAAATAAAAGAAAATTGCTTCTTTCTCCTGTAGTATATTTTGTACTTCTTTTTCTAGTTCCGTGATCATTGTCGATGGTTGGATATCATGTTGGCTACCATATTCGCTATCGTGACTTTATTGACAGCAGCTCTAAATAACGGTGTAGTTGATTTTCCATACCATTGCCTTAGATTTTTCAGCAATGATGTTCTTCGTCTACCAGGACTACGATTACCTTGGATCTTTCCCTGAATGATCAGATGTAAAAGATCATATTTTTCAGGGTGTCTTATAATGTGACCGAAGTGTTCCAGTTTGCGTTTCTTTATTATATTGACCAGTTGTGTTGTTTAGTTCAGCCGCCAAAGGACCACCTCATTTCTAACTCTGTCGACCCAGCTTATTTTCAGTAATCGTCTGTAAACCCACTTCTCAAAGGCTGTCAAGCGTTTAAGCATAGCCTCAGTTAGAGTCCACGCTTCCACTCCATACAGCAGTACAGGAAAGATGTAGCAAGATGTCATACGAACTCTAAAGTCAATGCTAAGATCGTGACTGCAAAGTACGTTTCTCATTTATACAAAGGCAGCTCGGGCTTGTTCTATTTGGCTTTTAATTTCTGCGGTTGGATCCCAGCTCTCATTGATATTACTGCCGAGATACACGAGTTTCTCTACTCTGACCAGTGTGGCATCTATCTCCGACTTTTATACCGTCATCCTTTATATAATTTTGTTTGCTAACTATCATATATTTAGTTTTCTTAAAGTTAAGTTTTAATCCATACTGATCACAAGTCTGTTTTATTTTGTTCATTATATTTTGAAGGTCTTCTCCGCAATTGGCAAGGACTAAGGTATTGTCGGCATATCTAATATTGTTGACGGTTACTCCAATCACAATAATACCTTCGGTTGTTTCCATTAAGGCTTCCTTAAATATTTCCTTTGAATACAAGTTAAAAAGTAAAGGCGACAATATACAGCCTTGTCTCACTCCTCTTTTTATATTTATTTCATCCGACAGTTCTTGTTCAACCTTTATTCTTGCCACTTGATGCCAGTACAGATTTGTAATTAAATTATATTATATTTTGTACAGGATATATAAATATATTTTGTACCCTCAATCTAAAACGAACGGTGATAACTTTAACTGTTGCCAATTTATATTTATTGCAGCACAAATCGAGATCTAATTTTTAAAATTAAATTTTTGTTGCCCCACACATGTAACCTCGGCTTCAAATTTCACCCAATACCGTCTTTTTGAAAGTATTTTCCATGAAGTACAATCGTTTTTAATTTTAAAGTTTAAATTCAGCGTTTGTTAGGCATATTTGAGTTCGAATGCCTATTTATTGCAAAAAATTAAAACCGAAATTTCATGTTGAAGATTGGGCTTAAAAAATTGAAATTCCATAGTGGTAGGTTAATGAATAATAATAAATTTTAATGATCTCTTCAGAATCGTAAAAATGGCAAATATATATATATATATATATATATATATAATATATATATATATATATATACATATTTATATATATATATATATATATATATATATATATATATATATGTATATATATATATATATATATATATATATATATATATAATATATATATATATATATATATCCCGCTGACATTTTGAACTCTTTTCAGGTTGCAGTAATTTAGCATCAGCAAGAAATGCTATCATTTTCTATTTATAAGTCATGAATATGTTCGTTTACTGTACCTTTGTAGGCTTGGCAGCGTTGTCGGTTTTTCAATATTTCAATTTTTTTATATATTAAATTTTGTACATCAAACATACATTTTAACATTGAGCGGTAAAATTACTGTATTTGGTAACATTTAAGAGGCAATAGATAGAGATTTAAGAGAAATAGAGAAACCATATAACTTAATAGACCTGGAAAAAGCATATGATAGTGTACCGATCGCCTAACTATGGATAGAAATTAATAACTTGAAAATAAACCCAATTCTTATTAACGCCACTCAAAAATACTACGAACAAAACTTTGCAAGGATTAAAATGGGACAAGAAATCACCTCTCCTTTTCAAACAACAAAGGGACTAAGACAAGGGTGCTGTCTGTCACCCATCTTATTTAAAATCTATTTGAACATATCCTTAGTGAAATGGGTAAAAAAATGTAGAAACATGGGAATAACGGTGGAAGAAAACACGCTATATACACTTTTCTTTGCGGATGACCAGGTAGTAATTGCCGAAGATAGCTACGATCTTAGCTATATGGTAAGAAAACTGCAAGAAGAATATGGGGTGGCAGGTCTAAATATGAATATCAACCAATATAAGGTTGAATGTTCGAATAATTAAACTTTGAGGGTATACAAGGCAACTATCGAACACGGTGATTAATTTAATCTTGCCCAAGCGCTTTCGATCAATAGATCATCTTCAGGGGCATTTCGTCAATTGTGGACTATCCGACATACTAGAATGTCATAAATGTAAAAACTGGACATAACAATACAAAATACACTACACTAAGACAAACAAACACTTTAAAATTTATATGGCGAAGCTACATATTGTGAAGAAGCCGGAGACAGAATCTGAAGATGATCTATTGATCGAAAGCGCTTGGGCAAGATTAAATTAATCACCGTGTTCGATAGTTGCCTTGTATACCCTCAAAGTTTAAATATGAATATGACTAAATGTGAATATCTATCAGTGGGAACAGATGAAATATGTGACCTAGTCACATATTTCATCTGTTCCCACTGATAGATATTCACATTTAGTCATATCCCATTTCACTGGAAGACGACAAAATCAAAGGCGTACAATCCTGCAAATATTTGGGGGTCATTTTCAATAAGAAGGGAAATAGCGCAGATGAAATCAGGGAAAGAATAAACAAGGGTAGAGCAGCGACCCGTGCCTTAAACTCTCTTCTCTGGCAAAAAAAACAATTCGATGAGAAACCAAAAAACACATTTATGGTAGTATAGTAAAAAGTATTACACTTTACGGTTCGGAAGTATGGGACGTCACCAAAGCTAATAAAAACAAACTTATGACGACAGAAATGAATTATCTGAGACGAAGCTGCGGTAGATCGAAACTAGGAAGAGTTAGGAACGAACAAATAAGAAACGAAATAAAAATGGAGCGAAATATCAATGATGACATACAAAGAAAACAATTAATCTGGTTCGGACATGTTAAAAGAATGCCAGAGTACAGATGGCCAAAAAGAGTACTGGAATGGGTCCCTCCTGAAAGAAGAAAGAGAGGACGACCACGGAGAAGTTGGCGCAACGATATTGATGAAGCAATGGCGCCAAGAGACTTAGAAGAGGCAACTGTGTATGACAGAAAAAGATGGAAATTGGAGGCGGAGAAGCGGCGATAGCCGTAATCAATCCGTTATTATATATACAATGTGCTCATGAATGTCGTTCATATAGCGATCATCAATAAGTGGCCTATACTTTGACGCTTTAATCAGGAAAATAGCGGCTATTTTGAATGATATCATGGTAGTTTCATACTTGCATGGTATGGCAAGACTAGGTCTTAATCTAATAATAATTTTATATTATTTATAGCTTATTAATATTTATTAATTAGAATATCATATTATTCTTTTTTAGATACCTACTCTAAAACCCTAAATGCAGTCGCCATAGGTACAGTTGGCTCGAATAAAGGCAAATATAATTTAAGAAATCCTAACGCTTGTGAGTTGGGAGTGACGTGTCCAATAAACTCCGGAAACACCTACAACTATACTCTCAACCTGTTTGTAATTAAGAGTTATCCCTTAGTAAGTTACATTTATTAATAAAAATAGGGTGTTTCTATAATTGCCACAAGCCAAAATTAACATTTTTTACTAGCTGCTTGCACTTCATGTAAAATAATTTTAGTTTTCGCTGGTATTATTTTTAATATTAACATCTTTATTAAATTATATATTTTTAGCAGTTTACCAAAAGTAAACTAAGATAAAACACTTTTATTTTAACCAGTACTTTTTGGCTCTTCTTAATTCTTCTGAAGACCTCCACGGGATCTTAATTAATCTCCGATAGAACCACATCTCAAATGCTTCTAATCTTCTGTACGTAGATTCGTACAAGGTCTAGAATTCAACATCATAAAAAAATGACAGAGAAGACGTAGCATCGTAGAATTCATACTTTTATACCAAGACAAAGGTTGTGGGTCTTGAAAAAGGTCTCCATCCAGTTGAAGGTGGATTTAGCTTTTCTGATGCGCGCTTTTATCTCCTGGTTGTTAGTCCATTCTTTATTTATAGTAGTGCTGCGGTAGTTGTAGTGCGTTACTCTTTCTGCTGGGGTTTGGTTGACGTAGTTAATCTTCCTTTATCTTTTTTTTGCCAATTATCATGAGCTTCGTCTTCTTTATATTAATTAAGTCCACATTCTGGATTCTCATACGTAATTTTGTTCATAAGGACTTGTAGGTCCTCTAGATTCTCCGCAAATACTATGCATTTGGTAGAATCCGTTTCGTAAAATACCTTTTTCAGTGGCGTACAAAGCTTCAATAAATATTCTTTCACAGTGTAGAAATTGAAGATTAGAGGAGACAAAATACCGCCTTGCGAAAGTAAAATAGACAAAATACGATCTAAAACGTTCTAAAAATTTAAGAATCTATTTTGGAAAATTTTTAATAAATTTTTATAATAAAATTATTGTACAGAACCTTTTACTATTATTAACTAATACCTAAACAATCTGACCGATTACTAAAGCACTCACTACTCTTTATGGAAGTGTACAAAAAGAACAAAAGACCAACGCAACACTACCAATTTACAACGCTACATTACAACGACCATTCTGCCGATTAGAAAAGATAATGAAACGGAACGCAAAAAGCAAATCTTTTTTACAAAATACAAAATAAACGTTTTTACAAATTGTTGTCAGATATCCAACGATAAAGTAGAGTTTATTAGTAATTTTTTCATTCGTTAAAATGCGGACCTAGCATATTCTATACGAGCACGTATTTCGACTTCGTGGTCAAGATCGTTAGTTATCCAGCAACCAATATACTGGAATCTTTGTACTGGTTCTATATGTTTGTGATAGATACGAATATTAATGTCGACATTTGGTGCACGTGTAACCACCATTACTTTTGTTTTATTTGTGTTTATATTTAGTCCCAAGCTATCTCCCTCTCTGGTTATGACATTAAAAAGTCGTTGTAAACCCTCAGCACCGTCCGCAATAATGACGGTGTCGTCTGCATATTTTAAGTTATTTACGTATTCTCTGTTGATTTTTATTCCTTCTTCAATATTTTCGAGGGCATTTTGAAAGATCTTCTCGGAATATATATTAAATAACAGTGAAGAAAGTACACAGCCCTGACAAACTCCTCTTTTAATTGGCAATTCTGCTATCAGACGATTGTCTATTTTGATAGACGCCATTTGATCCCAATATAGTTTTTTAATAAGTGCTACAGTGTTATGGTCTATACCATGTTGGTTAGGGTTTCTATGAGTTCTGTGCGTTTTCACTCGATAAAACGCTATTTCGTAGTCGATAAAACAAAGAAACACGTCTTTTCGCTGATCTTGAATTTTTTTGTAATATCTGAAGGCCAAATAATGCCTCCCTTGTACCAAGCCCCACACGAAATCCAAATTGATCGTCGCTCAGGTTTCTTTCGCATTCTCTGTATATTCGTTGATGTACAATTTTCACTAAAATTTTTAGAAAATGGCTCACTAGGCAAATCAATCTGAACTGTGAGCATCTATTTGCTTTAGTTTTTTTGGGTATAGGTATAAATGTCGATCTAAGCCAGTCTTCTGGGAAGATTCCAGTGGTATATATTTTATACATTTTGTTAATTGTTAACGTCTAAAGATTTTCTTTATTGATAAGCTTTATCATCTCTACGTATATTTCATCTGGACCTGAGGCTTTTCGTGGCTTTGCCGTAATCGGAATCAAATTGAGTACATAATGGTGAACAAGAGATTTCGTAATGGATGCCTATCAGTTAAAAGTTACCCAGGTGCTGACGTATCATCAGATCATGTTCCTGTTGTTGGTAAATTTAGGTTTAGATTCAAGAAGGTCACAAAAAAGAATAGTAACTAACAGATAACAAAACAAACGAAACAGTCGCACATATTCTTTCAGAAAAGCTAAGTAATATGGAGCAAACATATAATGCCGAAGAATCACTCCAAAATACATGTGAATCCTTTAACAAGATCAGAGAAGAACATCTAATAGAAAAAAAAGATAAGAAAAAAAGTTTCATGAATGACAATATACTGCAACTTATGGAAGAAAGAAGAAAATCAAAGAGCAACAAAATAATGTTCAACAAGATTCAGAGACAAAGAAGAACCGAAATACGAAAGGCCAAAGAAAATTGGTTAAAATCACAGTGTGAAGAGATAGAGTTGTTAGAATAAAAACATGAAACACTTAACATGCATAAAAGCGTGAAACTGTAACGAAAATATTTTGCCTACCACAGGGGGCATTAATGCGGGAGATAGAAAATTGGGGGAAAAAACTATTGGGGGTGGAAACGGCACTCAGGGTTTCGTAGGAGAGCTGGGGTCGTGGATAAGTAAAAGATAAGGGCATTAGAATGGGGGAAATACAAAAAAATTAAATAAAGGGCTCTTGGGATAAACAAAATAAAAATTAACAAGAAACACCTCAAGGAATTTAATATAGGGCGCCACTTGAGGTGCCTAATTATTCCTATTACAGCCACTAGTTGTAACTAGGGAAATAATTAGAAAACAAAATCAAAACCTAAAAAACATATCTTTTTCAAATAAATTCAAAAAGGGTTTGGCTCAAAAAAATAAATAAAAAGTTAAGACAACAAAATTTAACCTTTATTTATGTGTCACCACAAACAGTTACAAAATGGAGAAATACAAAATACAAAACTTACGTGTCATCCGCTTACTAACTCCTGGAGTTGGAAATACTACATAAAACTACAAATTTATATGGAGGTTAACCTTGTTTAAAAATAAAACAAACTAATAACCAAAAAAATAATAAAAAACGAGCTGTCATAAGTTACCACTACATTTCAAAAAAATCTAAACACACAAATTGACAGCTCAACTCAAAATCTAAAATTTAAAATTTTAAATGTCAACGAAAGCAATTATTTAATTTAAAACAAAGTATCTGTCTTTACTTTAAAATTTGATCAAAAGTTACCTGGATTTTCACTAACGAAATACACTAGAATTTGTGGAACCAGACGCCACTGGAATATCCGACACCATAACTGGAACTAAGGCGTTTACTCTCTGTGTAATGAACACAACTATCTATCTCCATATCTTCATATCTCGAACAAATCTATCTCCATACTGCCAAAAGCCTTGGATGATAACCAGGGAGAAACAAAACGAGGATGGAATCGACGATTCTTCCATTCCTCACTCAAACATTTACTGAACCATTAACCTCACACTGCTACACATTTTCTTCATAAAAAACAGACGAACAAACGTCTTCATAAAAAAACACAAACAACGAGGAACATTTCGAATTTGTAGTCAAATTCGGAAATAACGTTGACCGCTTTTCACCGCGGCTCCAACGATAGTGAAGAAATTCTATTAAAATTGAACGCATACATACAAACGCTGACATAACAAAACACCACGAAACGACGTACATATCCTTTTGCGACGCATTAAAATTGCGGCTTCTAATAAAACAAGAATTTGCCGAGGAAGTTAAAATAAATAAACAACTCTAAAATGGTTTATTTCAACTTGGCCGACCTAAGAAAGAAATGAAAAGATATTTGGGTACTTTGAAAGATACGAACAAACACGGGAGAATTCTTCGTATCATTTTTTAAAAATATATAAGGAGTTTTTAATATATTTTTTTATACGAGGAGGTTTCAATATACTTAAAAGAATCAATAAAATTACAAATGCTACAAAACAAGCAGCAGCAGTTCTTCAGAAATCCAACGCAGCTAACAAAGTGCGATACCAACAGGAGAATATCATCATAGACAAAAATCAAGAAATCCGCATATGGACAAAATACATATAAGAACTCTTTGATGATACTATATCCGAACAACCTCCATCCTACATATGTAATGACCACTTACCAATCACATCAGATGAAGTGCTAAAAGCCATATTACAACTAAAAGATGGCAAAGCTCCTGGACCTGACAATGCATATGCTGAGCTCATAAAACTATTTAAGACCGACGGTATTCAACACCTAACAAAAGTATTTAATAACATATATTTAAGTGGAGTAATACCAAGAACATGACTGAAGTCGACCTTTATTGTTTTACCAAAGGAAACAAAATCCGTATCCTGCAGTGATTTCCGAACCATTAGCTTAATGAATCATATTTTAAAATTATTTCTAAAAATCTTACATTAAAGGATATATAACTGTGCGAAGAAAAAATCAGCCATAAACAGTTTGGTTTTCGGAATGCAGTGGGTACGAGAGAGGCTCTCTTTAGTATAGGTACAAGTGCTATTTCAACGATGTAGAGACGTGAACTGCGACATTTATGCGTGCTTCATTGACTATTATAAAGCGTTGGATACAGTAAAGCACGACAAGGTAATGGAGATATTAACCAATATTGGAATAAACACCTGTGATTTAAGAATTGTCAGCAATCTGTACTAGAATCAAACATCATCTATTCGGACAGAGGCAGGAGAATCCGACTATATCAAAATCAAACGTGGCGTCCGTCAGGGATGTATAATATCACCACTGCTGTTTAACATATACTCTGAGGAAATCTTTCAAGAAGCAGTGGGTGATGTTGAAGCCGGAATTCGAATCAACCGAGAATCTATTAATAACATTAGATACGCGGACGACACGGTAGTATTCGCTGATAGTTTTGAAATCCACCAGGAGTTAATGAACAGAATCACAGAGGTCAGTCAGAGATACCAACTTTCACTAAACTCTAAGAAGACAAAATGCATGATTATCTCTAAGAAGGAACGGATCAGAAATAGAAATAGAAAGAGTAAAAACATACACCTACATTGGTACGAACGTTAATGAAAATAAGTTATTTCAATTGTCATGATTTATCAATGCCTATAAAAATCAGGTTACTACGATGTGACATCTTTCCTATACTGTTGTATGGAGTTGAGTCATGGACTCTCACAGACGGCACCTGCAAGAAAATTGAAGCTTTTGAAATGTGGTTTTATCGTCGCATCCTAAAGATATCGTATACCGATCACGTTACTAATGAGGGTGTTCTGTTGAGAATGAAAAAGGAAAAAGAGCTGTTAACCACAATAAAAACAGCCAAAGTGGAATACCTCGATCACATCATGAGGAACAACGAAAGATATGGACTACTGCAACTAATCTTGCAGGGAAAAGTAGAAGGAAAACGGGGACCAGGAAGGCGAAGGATTTCCTGGCTGAAAAATCTACGAACGTGGTTCAACACAACAACCACAAATCTTTTTAGAGCAGCAGTGTGCAAAGTATAGATTGCCATGATGGTCGCCAACATTCGAAACGGATAGGCACTACAAGAAGAAGAAGAAGAAGCCGTATTGATTGTTTTTGTAACTTCCGATGTTAATATATCAAGTATTGTTTCTTGTACTCATCTGTGGTTCTGTTCTCTCGTCATCAAACAGATCTTCGATGTATTTTTCCAACATATCTCCTACTTTTTTTGGACTAAATACTATTTCGTTGTTATCATCTATTAAAATTGTTGTAGTGATTTTTTCTTCGTATTTGTGACTTCGTTAATCTTTTTGTATGCATTAAAGTAGTCATGCTTTTTTAGTAAATCTCTCAGTTCATTTTTAATATAAAATCTTAAACAGTTTTCGATATATATAAAAAACCAATTTTTATTTTCTAATTTCATAGGGCTGTAACTTTTTTTAAGTGCACATTTTGTACAAATATAAATTAGGTTTAATCGAACTATTTTTTTGTCCCAGAATACGCGATTTTATTTATGACCCACCTTTTTGTTACGCTTTATATTTTTATATTATATATAATATTTATATTACTATATCTAGTTAATCATTGTTTTAGGTAAAAATAGATCTTGAGCTACACCTGAAGGACGAAAATGACAAAGACGTGATTTGTGCTTTAATACCAGTTGAGATTGTACCCTAAGCCAGATAATTCGCATAATTTATCGAAATGAAAAACGATACGAAATCAGAAAAATTCTCTATAGCTATTCTTAAATTCTTTTAAACTGTTAAAACTAACATATTTTAATATTATTTTCTTTAATACAATTTTTAACTTGCAACCTTTTTGTTTTATATATATTTTAAACAAAAAACAAAACTATAAAGAATAACTGGTGGATGCATTACAAATGTAAGTAACATTTAAGTCTTAGAGTAACGATTTTATAACGGAAGATGAATGGAAAGACTTGGTAAAATAATCCCAATTCAAAGACTTGGCAAAATATATAAGATAACTGGTTGATACATATGGTAAAGGGAGGAGAGTTGGACCAGGAGTATAGTCGGTCCACTAGGTTTACTTGACCAAGCCTGACAACAGGGCAATTCTATCATACTCTGCTGTGTTATATCGTTTAACGTTAGTTGCTTAAAGACGACAGTTGTAATGCATTGGTGCGTACTGGTATGAGTGGTATTTACGATAATTGAAACTGTGTGATCATTTTATTTGAGTTTTTTAAGTTTATTTTTTTGTAAAAACAGTTGAGTTTGACCGATTATTTGTTAGTTTGCTATTGAACTATATTTAAAATATGTATTAAAGTGTAATAACTACTGCAGTAGTCTGCTTATTTTAAACAATACATGCTGGTCCATCTGTCTTCCTATTTGGGATAGATGGACCACGAGGAGAAAAGTGTGAGCAGTACATGTGTTTTATTTTATGATTATGCTCAATAAATATATTCGCAAACCAAATATACCTAAGAGAGGTAACTGGACCTCTAGGGAACTAAGTGATGCCGTAAATGCTGTAAAGAATGGTGATATGGGTATTAATGAAGCCGCCAAAGCATTTGGTATATCCAAAATGACTTTTAAACGTAGAATACCAACAAACATTATGGATAAGATGTACCAATTAGGTACATATTGTTCTTTAGGAACTGCTGTTAGTTAAAATCGTTAGCCATATAAAAAAACCACAAAAACCAGGCTTTGTACCAATCAGAACTTAAGTAAGAATCATGGTCTTTAATTTAGCTCAGCGATTATAAATCCCAAATCAATTTAATGTAGAAGAAGGAAAATGTTTAAATTCAATAATCTGATACAAGAGTTACTTGTATCAGATTATTGTGTACTTTTATGTAAAGCTAGAAAAAATGGTTAGAACACTTTTTGAAACGAAGACCGAAATTTCAATTAGAAAAGCTGTGAAAAACACCTCAATTGCACGAGCTATAGGAATGTCCAAAGAAACAGTCACACTACTTTTCTGATCTCGAGAGAATTATGACCGAATATAATTTTTATGATAAATCCGGACACATATTTAATACTGACGAAACAGAATTACAACTGAATACTAGAGCCGGTCAAGTTCTAGCAGAAAAAGATTCAAAATGTGTTCCTAGCGTAAGCCCTGGGGAAAAATTTTAAAACGATCAGTGTACTAGCTGACTGTAGTGCAGAAGGGATTTTTTGCCGCCATATTGCACTTTTAAGAGAAAAAATAAAAATGACAAGTGGCATTATGCTATGTCACCAGGTTGCAAGATTAGGATGTTGGAAAAATGAGCATACGTTAACAGTAACATTTTCTTCGAATGGTTACAAACACACTTTTTGCCAAGAAAGCTTCCAGGTAAAACCTTATTAATATTAGATGGCCACACATCCTATACGATCAATCTGGATCTACTAGAATTTGTCTACCAAAACGAAACAATTTAATTTTGTTTGCCATCCTACACGACACATTACCTACAGCCTCTGGATCGTGCGTTTTTTAAGTCACTTAAAAGCAATTTTTATGCTCAATGCCGTTTTATGGTACAGAATAACAGGGTTCTAAAACGCCTTTAGTTTGGTAAACTCTTAGGTCGAGCATAGGGAAACTCAGCAACTGTACAAAATGCGGCTTCTGCATTTAAATCCACAGAAATTTATTCGTTTAATCCATTAATAATCCCAGAGTATGCATTTTTGACACTCACCGCATCAGAAACAAAAACAATGAATTTTCCAGTTATATCAGGATCTCCTTAACCAGGTCCCTCTGGAGTCAGTGGTAAAATATCCTTGCATGTAGCCCAAACAAGTCATCGATTACTGATAAAGATATAACTCCTGAAAAGGCTCTTAATGAGGTAACGCCCGTGCCTGTATTGGCAGCAGTAGTAAAGAGAGTTTGTAAAAAATAACTGGAGAAATTACTGCTCAAGACTTTATTAAAATGAAGAAGGATGCCTTGATAAAAAAAAGCTCAAAACTTATAAAAAAAAACAAAAGCGCAAAAGAAAGCCAAGCCAACCATCACTATCAGAAGATGTTACACTAAACGACACTAGTGGTGATGAAAACATGAGTGATATTGAAAATGAGTGTGTTGGGTGCAACGAGGACTATCACCAAACATGTAAAAAAGATGATTGTTTACAATATATTTTTTGTAAGCGCTAGTTACATAAAACTTTTACTGAATCTCTTTAACAAATACGGAAAGTCTTTTGCTATTAAAAAGGTTGAGGATAGATGGACCGATGACTTGCCAGTTCATTTTATTTTTTTTTTTAGGTTTAAGGCTGTTTTAGCAGTTGAAGCACACTGCGATTTGAAATGGGCGTATCACTTAATTTTCTACACTGCTTACAGCGGCGCCTGCCGACGGGTAGTTTAATGACAACAAATGCATTATTCTCCATTCAAATTAGTTTTAACGCGAACTAACTGATCGTACGTTCATGAGATTTGACGTCACGAAGGCGATAACGGTGAAACTAATCGCCAATGATGAGTAACACGTTTCACTATTAGATTTTAGTATTTTTTAGTAATTTTCTTTTAAGTTGTAACACGCTTTTCTCGATTATTAATGGACACAGAAAGGTAAAAAAAAATCAACGATTACAAAAAAAAACTCTTTCAAGTGATGGGCGTAAAAAGTTTGCTTATAATAAAACGTTAAACAGTATAATCCAATTCTTCAACAGAAGTTTCAAAAAATAAAAAAAGTAAAACCATCATTTTAATGGCAACATAATTTCGAATAACTTGTCCAAATTTCGAGATATTTTGTTGGTAAACAACAAAGAAAACACTGTCCCTAGGTTTTGGTGCACCGATAAAACAGCCTTAAAAATATAATTTTTAATTTTTACTTGCAAAAGGTGGTGCATCTCTCCTTACTTTACCCTAGGTTAATATTATGTTAGCCATAGGAACTAAAATACTAGTAAATGATTAATTTAATTAAAAGAAATATACGGTTAGGAATATTATGATAAAATAAAAGAAACAATAATCATCAAAAGCTAGGGAAATTTACTAAAAAATGTAATTACCTTAAAACGAAGTCAACTTCTTATCTAGTCTAATATTAGTAGAACATATAATTATAAATAAAATTAACTAAAGGTTTTTTAGGAAAGTCTTTTATTCTATGACAAAAACCCATTTTGTCGTAATTTTTAATTAATTGTTGATCTGCAGTAAAACTCGAAAGCTTCAATCATAGGAATCACTGCTGTACTCAGATTTTGCCTTACTACAGCTTAAGAAATAATGCTAATCCTCATTCCTGTATATACAGGGTGGTCCTTAAGTAATTGTACAAAAAGAAACCGTAGATTCTACACTTTAAAATATTACGATTAAAGTCAAGGTGCTTTAATAAAACGTTGATATTAAGAAAGATACAGGGTGTTAAACTGGAAATTTAAAATTATATTTTTCGCTATAACTTTTATGTTTGTCAACATTTATGTATAAAAATTTACAACTGGGTACTATTAAATATCAGAAATTAAAATTTGATGTACACTTTGATGTAGCTGATAGAGGGCGCCACATATGCCACATATGTGGCATACATTTGCACGTAACTCTTTTGCTCTTTGAGTAACCGATATTTTTAATAAAAAATAATAAAGATACGTTATTTTAACAAAAAAACGTATACTTATTAATACCTTCAAAACTCAACAGTTTTCGAGATAATCGCAATTTAGAAATCAACTACATAATTCTGATTTATCGCAATTACTTCAGGCAACGCAAGAAAATTAAAGAAAACATTCAACACTTCTGAATTTTGGTATAAAATACCTTTAATCATGTTATAACTAACACTAACACTAACTAACACTAACATGATAAACAAACTAATAGACGAATTCAAAAAATGGGGATTAGAGGTTAATACCGAAAAGACACAATACATGAATATAGGAGGCATCGGTCAAGACATGGAAACAGAAAGCGGATTAATTAAAAACGTTGATCAGTACGAATATCGGAGTTACACTAAGCGAAGACAGGAGAGACGACAAAGATATAATAAGAAAAATAGGAAAAGGAAAAAACATGATAAAACACTACATCCGATCCTGTGGAATAAAACTTTAACTAAGAAAACAAAGAAAAATATATATCAGGCTATGATTCAGCCGGTGGTGACGTATGGGTCAGAAGTGTGGGTCTTTAACAAGAATATGTCACAAAAACTCCTCTAAACGGAAATGATGTACTGGAGAAGATGTTCCGTGTTAACTTTGTTTGACCACATAAGAAATGAAAACATAAGAGAGAGAATGAAAGTAAAGAACACAATAATGGATACGATAGCCGAAAAACAATTAAAATGGTATGGACACCTGAGACGGATGAACGAAGAAAGGATACCACGAAGTGTTTGGAACTGTAGACCTACACAGAGAAATAAAAGGGGAAGGCCAAGAAAGAAATGGATATCCAATATTCATATAGAAATGGAAAATAGAGGTCTTCAAGAAGGAGACTGGGCCGATAAGAAATTATGGCGATTGAGATGCGAGAAGCGACAAAATTAAAGTTGCAAACACTCGCTATATATATATATATATATATATATATATATATATATATATATATATATATATATATATATATATATATATATATAAAATACCTTTAATAAAGTTAATAGTTAATGAATTATTAAATAAAATAAATATATCAGCAGAATAAAATAATAGGATTTGAGAAATAACAGAATAATTGGATTTTACATCAAACATTTTACGTTTTGTATTAAATTAAAGTAATAATCAAAACATTTTATTTACAAACCAAATTAAGAAATAGTTAAAGTAAATAAAATTAAACTTTTTGCCAAAGTAAGTGTTCACTATGTCCATCATTTTCTTTAATTCATTTGCCAGTACATTCCATAAAATATCGTCTCATATTAAATATCGTCATTGGTTCTGAAGAAACTGCTGTGGTATTTATTATAAGTGTAATAAGTATAATAATAAATAATTTTTGAACTGTTTATGAATTAAATAATTATGTTAATATCTCACTACAAGAATATGACTACCATGAAAAATCCAACGTTCAGGAAAGTTGTATTTAAATACTGTCTCACTCCGCTTTCTCTGTAATGTAATGGTTTACCATCTTGTAGAAACCACATATTTCGCCTTAAATTTGATGACAATTCTTTCAATATATCAATAAAATTATTTTATAAAAAATGTAAATAAATCTCGTTATTCAAATTGCAAGATAATTCGCATATCCGTAAAAAATAATTATCAATGGTTCCAAACCATAGGACATGCATTTTAAATATCAATTTTGAATGATGTTTTACGGATATGCGAATTACCTTTTAATTTGAATGGTGAGATTTATTTACATTCTTTACAAAATGATTTTATTGATTTATTGGAAAAATTGTCATCAAACTTAATGCGAACTATGTGGTTTTCTACAAGATAGTACACCATTACATTACAGAGAAAGCGGAATGAGACAGTATTTAAATACTTCTTTAAACTTTCCTGTATGTTGAATTGTTCATGGAAGTCATATTCTTGTGGTGAGATATTAATATATTTATTTAATTTATAAACATTTCAAAAAATTACTTATTATTATACTTATAACACTTATAATAAATACTGCAGCAGTTTCTTTAGAACCAATGACGCTATTTAATATGAGACGATATTTTATGGAATGTATTGACAAATGAATTAAAGAAAATGGTGGACATAGTGAACACTTACTTTGACAAAAAGTTTAATTGTTATTTAGTTTAACTATTTCTTAATTTGGTTTGAAAATAAAATGTTTTGATTATGACATTAATTTAATACAAATTAAAATAAAATGTTTGATGTAAAATCCAATTATTCTGTTATTTTATCAAATCCTATTATTAATTATCCATTAATTATAATATTTCGTTAATTACTTTATTAAGGTATTTTATAACAAAATTCAGAAGTATTGATGTTTATATCTATTTTTCTTTCATTGCCTGGAGTAATTGCGTTAAATCAGAATTATGCAGTTGATTTCTAAAATGCGATTATCTCCAAAACTATTGAGTTTTGAAGTTATTAACAAGTATACCTTTTTTTTTTAAATAATGTATCTTTAATATTTTTTATTTTAAATACCGGTACCTTAAAGAACAAAAAGTTAAGTGCAAAATTTATGCCACGTATGTGGAATATGTGGCGCCCTTTATTAGCTAATACTATCAAAGTATTCATCAAATTATAATTTTAGATGTTAAATAGTACCAGCTGTAAATTTTTGTATATAAATGTTTACAAACATGAAAGTTATAGCGAAAAATAAAATTTTAAATTTCACCTTTAACACCCTGTATCTTTTTTAATGTCAACATTTTATTAAAGTAAGTTGGCTTAAATCGTAATATTTTAAAGTATAGAATCTGCGGTTTCTTTTTGTACAATTACTTAAGGACCACCCTGTATACGTATGAGTTTCACTATAAAAAGTATATTTCGGCAATGATAGGCTAATTATTTAAAATTTTGCAGCTGAACCGACATTTTAAGGATTGGAACATAATAACCTGGTAAGATCTTCACATTCTCATTGCAAAACAAAATTTCCAACTATTACTTAGAGGAGGTTTTAAGCAATACCGAATAAATCCACTTTTTACGAAAATTTTGTTAGTGGCCAATATTGGTTAATTTTGTTAAATTACACAAATATAAAAATGTATAAGAGCAAAAACGAATAAATCCTACTGAATTTTAATGGTTATATTCATGTTTGCATGCAAAACCGAATAAATTCATTTTTTGTTCAAAACCAAATAAATCCACAAATGCGCATTTCCTACTTTATATTCTTATGCAAATATTTCATTCGAACAATAGATGGTACTAGGGAGGTATTAGAGATATTTTGTCGTTGATTGATTCGCCTCTGCATGTTTACACATTGACAGGAGCGACCACGTGTTTTTTGTTCACTAAAGGTTGTCAGTAGTCAGTGAACTGGGTGTGGCTAAGTGTATATTATTTCTGGTTTAAACTGTTTTTAGCGGGTTTAATATACATAGTTCGATACAAGTTTCGGTAACAAAGGTACTGTTAAATAAAGATTATGGAAGAAGATTTTTTGACAGAAGCAAATCAAGGAAGCACAATAAGGGAAAAAGCCCCGAAAAAACTAAGAGGAAAAGTTGAAAGGTAAGGTTATAACGTACTTATAGATTAGTAGGTAAAGCTCATTTGATATAGAAGTAGGTTTTTTAAAAGGTCCTTTTATAAATCGTAGACTAGTAAATATTGTTTCTCTCTTTCCAGTAAAGTTAATAGTTGTTAAGTAATTGGATTTTTTGGTTTTTAAGGGGGTAGGCGCAAAACTTTGATCCAATGTTATTTAAAATTATCCTTTTTTTTCGAATTCTGAGAAAACTAATTATTTAGAGATATATTTTTGAAAAATTTAAACGCAGATTGAAAGTTTGCAGAATGTTTGTATTTGTATCAAAAAAGCATACGTTGCTTATTTTGCGTTATTTATAATTTCTTTGAAAGTTTGTTAATCCTAAAAGTAACGGGTAAAATCATTTATTATTTATGTGTAATATCAAATCAGATCGAATCGAATATAATCGAATTTATAAGAAATATTTATAAGAAAGAAAAAAAAATTTCTTTTTTAACCTTATGTATTTTATTTTAGGTACCAAGATCCAAATCCGGACTTAAAGAAATTTAAGTGTCCTTGCTCACATGACAATAAAACATACCAATGCCAAAATGTTAAAACATCAGATATTAAGAATATAAGAGGTCAGCTGTGTAATGTACCAGAAAAAAGCATTTAAGATGTGAAACTTTGCCATATTAAGCGTTTCCGGTACCGTAAGAAAGAGATATGTTAAAGATAATTCCCGACAAAGAACAAGGGCAGCAAACTTCTTTTTAAAATTAAGAAAACAGGATGAACAGGGGTAGTTAAAGTCTGCAGGGCTTTTTTCACGGCAGCAACCGGTGTCAAAAACTACAGATTGTTTACATTATATAAGATTGTTGACTCAGGAGACTGTCCCAAATATCAAAGAAGAGGGGACCATATTTTAACAAAAGGTTTGGACAAGAGAAAGAAAGTACGCGAATTTGTTGGTAAATTGCGTGGCGTCGAAAGTCATTATAATCGAAAAAAATCTCGAAGAATCTATTTACCTGCTTATCTTAGTATTCGAAAGTTACAACGTATGTATAATGAACAGGCTGAAAGTCAGTACCAAGTTGGCTACCATATGTTTAGAAAGGTTTTTCTAACAAAATTTAATATTGTTCTGAAGCTATTTTCTTGTGGCATTGTAAATTAATTACTATTTATAACTGGGAATAAGCCACAATTAAAGATAAAAATACGTTTATTGACGTTTCAATTTCCAATTCGGAAATCGTTCTCAAAAAAAATGAGAAAAAAAAAATTCTCAAAACATTTTTTTTTTAGAACGATTTCCGAATTGGAAATTGAAACGTCAATAAACGTATTTTTATCTTTAATTGTGGCTTATTCCCAGTTATAAATAGTAATTAACAAAATTTAACATTGGATTTTCGTCTCCAGCTTCTGATACTTGTTCCCAATGCACGCGTCTAAAGCATTTAATTAAATCGGAAAAAGACGAAAAAGAGAAAACCAATTATAATATGACTGCATATCGAGTTCATAAGAAAAGAGCAAAAGCATTTTACGAGATTTCTAAACAAGATCCAGAAAATTCCCTGACATTTTGCTTTGACCTGCAGCAGGTTCAACCCTTACCACGCACGCCACTTTCGGATACATTTTATTCACACCAAATAGACTACATTATAATGCGCTCCCTAACTTTCGCGTGATTGGTTGGTGGGTGGGTCCCAATTTAAAAATTGGCGGGTTTCATGTTTATTAAAATGACAATAAAATTGAGGTATTGTGGCACAGTATATCGCTAAACAATTTATTAGCAATATATTGTGGTATTGGTACAAAGCGGATGATATTCACATTTTAGGATTAAGCTGACTAGTACAGTTTTATTAGAAATTAAAATTTATTTTTCTTTTGACATTATGTAGGCAAAATTAAATTCTGACATTGTGTTTATTTAATTTTGATATGCTAGTGATGCTTTTTTTTTATTATATATATACCTAGATATTGTTTTAATTTTTTTGTTTAGGTAATTTTTTATTAAGATGTAGAGGTTTCTCTTATTATTTTGATTTCTAGAACATTCGTTACCATTATTATTCTCATTAGCTTTCTCTATGTATGATCGGCTTCTCTAAGTATTTTCCTCTAAACTTTTCGGTTCTCTTCCAGGGACTAAATACCTCTCCGCTTTTTGTATAAGATTATGGTTTTTCAGAAACATGTAATTTCTGTTCATCCCCTTTTTTGCTGCCCTATATTCAGTACCATACATCATAGCTGGTCTAAAGGCAGTCCTATACAATTTAGGAGAGCTTTAGAGGGGTTTTCCTTCGCCATTGCACCAATAACGCCCCCCCCCTTCTTTGATTTCCCAGATTTTTAATAAAGAAATAAAGATATTTTAGATATAGCTATTTAGTGTTTTATTTGGTTTGCAATCGTTATTTCCAGTAAACCTCTGCTTCATTTTGTTGGCAATGACAATTTTTCATAGCAGTCAATTCACAATACATCTTTTTATTATCCTACATTTGTGGTAAAATCTAACAGAATTCAGTGTAAGGTTCTAAAAAATGGAAATGGATAAATGTCAATTTGGATTTAGGCAAGGCAGGTCTACAACAAGCAATTTTTATTAAAAGAGCCAATTTAACAATTTAGAGTGAATTTACATTGTATTATTAAACTTGAGAAAGCACATGATGAAGATATCAGAAACCTACTGTGGCAGAGATTAAGTAGGAAAGGAGTGCCGGCTGAATATGTGAGTGGAGTATGAGCAAGTAACAACTATAATAGTGTATAAAACAACTATTATAGTGTTAGAACGATTACAGGTGAAACTGGCAAATTTTGTGTAAAAATGGGTGAAAATCAGGGTTTCGCCCATATTTATTCTCATTTGTGCTGGATTAGATAACAACTGAACCTCCTGGGTATTAGTAGAAAAGAGTAGCGGAGACAGGTCCTTGAAGAAAAATGATAAAATTAAGTGGGATACAAACAAAATATTTAGAATATTCTTTTAAAGATGAAAGTTCAAGACCAATAGAATAGTTGGATTGGATAAACAAGAACTCATAAAAGATGATAATGTTCGGCTTTTAGGATTGGTATTACCGTTTTATCTCTAATATTTCAATTGAAGGTAAAGGAAAGAGGCAAATTGAGTGATGTATGATAAAAAAGGTACCAAGAAAACTAAAAGGTAAATTGTATAGGAATGCCTTTAGACAGCTATGATGTATGGTACTGAATGTAGGGCAGTAAAAAAGGGGATGAACAGAAATTACTTGTTTCTGAAAAACCATAATCTCATACAAAAAGCGGAGAGGTACTAGTCCCTGGAAGAGAACAGAAAAGTATAGAGGAAAATATTTAGAGAAGCCGATTCCACATAGAGAAAGCTAATGAGAATAATAATGGTAATGAATGTTCTAGAAATAAAATAATAAGAGGAACCTCTATCTTAATAATCTTAATAAAAGAATCTTAATAAAAAATTACCTAAACAAAAAAATTAAAACAATATCTATATATCTAATAAAAAAAGCATCACTAGCATATCAAAATTAAATAAACACAATGTCTGAATTTAATTTTACCTACATAATGTCAAAAGAAAAATAAATTTTAATTTCTAATAAAACTGTACTAGTCAGCTTAATCCTAAAATGTGAATATCATCTGCTTTGTACAAATACCACAATATATTGCTAATAAATTGTTTAGCGATATACTGTGCCACAATACCTAAATTTTATTGTGTTTATTAAGCGCATTATAATGTAGTCTACACCAGATAAGCCTTTATTCTTTTTGCTGTGTTGGTATGAACTCCAAAAATCCAATGTTTTATATTTGGATCTAAGATCAGGCTGGGAAGGGCGCTACAGAATTGTCATCTGGTTGATGTTTTGTGGGTAGTCGGAATCGAGCCTTGGTTAGGTAACTTTCGGTAGTAAAGCTATACCAGAGATCTAAGAGAGTCATTAATATTTATTATCGATAAGTGTCTACCGCAAGGCAGCGGGGAATCGTCTTTGGACATCGTACTTTTATTATATTTGCATTACTTATTCGACTGTTAGTTGTGTTTAAAAGCCGGTATTTATCATTATCTACTATTATAATAGTTGCAAAAATATTTACATACACTACATTCACATATTCACAAAACTTTATCATTTTTAAATAGAGTACAAAGTAAAAAAGACTACATTCACATATTCACAAAACTTTATCATTTTTAAATAGAGTACAAAGTAAAAAAGAACAGAGGCAAAAATATTTTAGAAAATTATTTTTAAAATTGAGGTATGTCTAAAAAGTGGTTTTATACCGTTATCAACTAAATTTAAAAATATTTACATAAATTACGTATACATAGAAAGTTTGTCATTTAGAAATACAATTTAAAAAGTACTTATGTGTATTTAAAAAAATACATGGACAAGTCAGTTTCACTATCTCTGTCGTTATCTAGATCTATAATAATGTCTTCCTTGAGTAACCTATCAGAAGATCTTTCCCTCTTTAGAACATGGTTAACACCATTTTTCCAGCTCGTTTTTTTCTGTAGTCAAAAAATGTGTTGTTTATTAAAGTTCTTCATTCGTACAGAAGTTTATCATCAGCTCACCATTTTTATTTTAAACATTCTCATTTTATTTTTGCTTAATTCTAAGTACTGCCTGATTGCTAATTCGAGCATTAAAATCCATCAATATTATCATCTTCCCTTTGACTTATATTCTACTTGTTGTTATTCGTTATAAAATGTTTCCCCTGTTGTTTAAGACTTGTTATTGTTTGGGCCGTATACTCCGAGGAAGTTTAGGTCTTCCTTCTCCATTTTGATCTTTGCTGTTACACTCCTTTCTGATATATATTGACACTTTTGATGTAATTTTGGTACCTCTGGTATTTTAGTAAGGCTTGACCTTCTTTGACCCTATTTTTTTCTACTTTACTGTAGATTAGTAGGCATTTACTTAATTTTGATTGTCCTTTTCCTTTCTTTTTTGTTTCCTGTGTAGCACAAATATCGATTTGTTTCTCTTTCAGCATTTGGAATATTTCGTGGTCCCTTAAGTTAAGCGACCTGATCTTCCATGTAGTAATTCATATCTGGATTTTGAATATTTTTCGCTTGTACATATTTTTTGCCATGATCATAAGCGTTAGACGCTAAAAGCCGATGTTAAACCGTAGGTTCCATTTATCTTCTTCTTATGGTGCCCTATCCAATTAGTGGATCTTGGCAACAATTCTGGCATACTCCTCTCGATTTTGTGTGGCTCTAAACAGTACATGGGCATCGAGATCTGTCCAATCCCTTATGTTTTTAAGCCATGTATATTTCATTCTTCCGATGCCCCGTTTTCCTTCTATCTTTTCTTTCCATAATAAGCTTTTAGAACTGGTACTTGGAATTTCGAAATATAAGACCCAGATCAGCAGTTTTTCTTTTTTTATATTATTGGCAGCAATTCCCGTTCCCTGCCCATTCGATCTAATACTTCGACGTTTGTTGTGTAATCTGTCCAGGGAATTTTAAGTAGTCTTCTAAATACTAACATTTCAAAGGCCTCCAATCAATTCATCACATTGGCCTTTATGGTACAGATTTCTACACCATATAGCAGTATGGAGTAAATGTAACATTTTACAAAGCAATATCGAAGCGTTAAGTTGAGGCTGCTGTTGCTTAGCAAGATTCTCATATTAGTAAATGCTGTTCTGGCTTGCTCAATCCTGCTACGTATCCCTATGTCTAAATCTAGATCTTCAGTTGTCCAGCTACCGAGATATCTGAACTTGGGGACCTTTTGGATGTTCTTATGGTTTACTCTTATATTTAATTGCATATTTCGTATTCTACTAACCACCATTACCTTCGTTCTGCCTATATTAATCTTCAAGCGCAGTCGTTCTTCTTCAGTGTTTATTCTATCAATTAGTCGTCGTAGCGCTTCTTGACTATCAGCTATTATGACTGTATCATCAGCATAACGAAGATTACTAATAGTCTGTCCGTTGATTTTGATTCCATCTTCAGTGTCACTTAAGGCTCTATCGAAAATCGTTTTAGAGTAAAGATTAAAAAGGAGAGGTGACAGAACACAACCCTGTCGTACACCTTTTTATATTGAGTAGATATATGTGTACACTTAATTATACACAACACATTTAAAGGAGCTGTCTATGCTCAAAGTGTGGTACATTCAGAGTCATACAAGGATACTTGTTGTCCTTTTATCTAAGAAAAAATGATGTAAACTATAATCGAGAGTAATGGATATTATTTAAAGATATTTGAACTTCTAATTTTATATTAAAAGTTATAACGATTACAACAAAATGGCTAGTATAAATTTTAATAATATATTTAATAGTTTAGGTTTTAGGAAAATTCTTTGTATTAGTTTTTTTTACACAAACATTTAAAGTAGAAGTTATTGTTAAGTGGAAAAGTTGATATTTGTATTAACTATTTTTAAAAATATTATCATCGAAATGCCATAGGTTACAGTTCAATCTCGCTAATCTTGTTTGCGTCTAAAGATAATCAACTCCACTAAACTAAATAATCGATTCTGTAATATTATAGTCGAACATAAGTTGATCCGAAAATACAAAAAATACAAAGGAGGTTAGTTAATAAGATATCTTTTGTGCAGTAATAATAGCAGTATCAATTATTTAATACTTCGAAATAATTATCGAAAATTAGAAGTTCATAAAATAAATTGATAAATCTGCGCTCTTTCCAACACAAAGCAAGCATTTTCACGTTTGCGTGAATGTGTGCATGCGTCAATTGCACGTATGTGTCACCGCGGGGGAACAAATAGGGGTCTGACATCCTTCTATTGCCTCCGGGTGCTCTGTAACGGCTTCGGAAACGTCGACGAAAGCCCCTCTACTTGAATCCATTTGCAGGGTATGGATTCGTAAAAGGTTTTCTTCTGATGACTCGTCTTGAGAAAGACGAGATATTTCTTACACGACGAAGAAATACCGTTGAAATAAACCATCAGGTTGTCCTCTTGATGACTTGCCTTGATAAAGGCAAGATATTTCTTACATGAACAAAAGGAGGTAGTCGAAATAATAACACCAAATATTGTTGGAATAAAATACTCAGCCACAGAGTATAGGAAAGCTAAAAACAAGAAAAGCAGCGCCCCGAGAGCACTAAGCTCTCGGAGAGCCCGTGAAGGACTGAACTGATTGACCTGAAAATCGCCTACTTATATACTTTCCGAAGTAGCGATTAGGGATTTCCAGGTCAGGGAGGGGCCAACAGGAAAAATAAGGGGCGGGGCGATGCGTCTCGAACGTGAACTGGTCGCGTCCGAGAACATATGTAGGGTTAAACAGTTTGTCAAACTTTAAAATAAATTTAAGAAAAAATAAGAGACTTTATTCGAAAGAACAGAGTTGCACCATACGAACAGCAAGCGATGGAGCCACTAACTGTTCGATTGAAGTGTATTGATATTGGATTTCAAAAAAATTACATATTTAAAAAATATTCAAATATTAGAGAGTATGTTTCTCAATTTCGAAGCTAAAATCAATAATATTTAGTCTACGATATGACGGTTTTCTGCTTAGAATTCTTTTTATATGCACGGATTTACCTAAAATTACGACAGTAAGTAGAAGCTAGCTTAAAAATCAAAATCCACTCTATGCCTAAATGTGATTTTACTCTGGGGGTAGTTATCACCCCAAATCGAGAGTGGAAAAAGTTTACCAAAAAAAAAGGGGCGCTAGAATAGTGAATTTTAATAAAAAAAATTTTTTTTTATTGAGTTTAATGCGTCGACAACTAATGGTCTATTGGCATGGAACAGTGAATTTTTACAGTCAGGTGTGTAGTGTTTGTGTGTAGAGTAAGTGTCTTGATACTTAGCAAAGTCGACGTCATTGTCTTTGCTAAGAGACGCTAATTGTATCCGAACGTCTGCGGTTCCTCCGGTGAGTACCGATCGCACAAGGATAGAAATTATTTTCATTTATTAATTTTTAATAAACGAAAATTTCCACCCAGGTGAGATTCGAACTCACGACCTTTAGGTTCAAAGGTAGGCTTTCTTACCACTGAACCACAGAGAGGGTTAAAAAAAATGATTTTTAAAGCTTTTTCAAAAGCCAATATTTTTTCAATTATTCGTGACTGAAATTTAACACGACAAAAAACATATTTTCAAACGGTTTTTCGCGAATAACTTAAAAATTGAAATTTTACCGAAAAAATTCTTTGAATATAAAATCAGAAATATGACACAAATAGACTGTTGTTTTATTTTTACCGTAACCTTAATATTAACAAAGTTATGGCCGTTCGGGAGTAGACTTTTGTTCATTGAATACAAAAATCCAAACCTATGATGTTAAATAATTAGAAAATGATAATTTTTTTATGACATACTTTTAAAAACTTTACAAAGATCTTAAAAATTCTTTAACATAACCGCAGGTAATAGTTATTTTCTTGAAAATTAGTCCGCTAATCCACAGAGCTTGAATTCCATTTTCTCCCAAAAATCTTTACTATTTCAGCACTAACTTCATCGGGGCCAAATGCTTTTCCATATTTTGCCGTTTGTATTGAACGTGTAACCTCACATTCCGCTATAGATGGACCTGATATAGCAATTGGTGTAAAGTGTTCTACTCTCTTATCTTCAAATATTTCAGAAATGTAGTTTTTCCATTCTTTTACCTGTTCATTGATGTCTAATATTTTGTGTCCGTTTCTGTTTTCTAAACTTTGGGATACTTGTTTCCGTTTGTTTCCAGCGACCTCTTTTAATTTATTGTGCAGATGAAATGTATCGTGTTTTTTTTCTTACTGTGCAATTTCATTAAATTCTTTACTATAAAATTGTGTTTTCGCGTGACTAATCTTCTGCCTGATTATTGCATGAATCCTCTTTTATTCGTTTTTATCTTTATTTCTGACTTCTCTTCTTTGATCAATAAGTCTTAGTATTTCTTCTGTTATCCACCCTTGTTTTTTTCTTGCTTTTAGCACACTCAATTTTGTTTCTTGAGCAGTCTTTAAGATGTCTTTAATTCTCGTCCAGTTTTCCTCAGTACACATTAACTCCTCTTTTCAAATAAAATGGCCTGGTAGATTTACAAAGGTTTTTATTTATTTAAAAATGAAGTATTTATTTGGCTTTAAATGTTTATTACTTGTAAATAATTTTTCTGCAAAATTTTTCTTGCATTTCATTATTTGTGCAAATCCTGCACAAATGAGACAGTGCAGATCGCACTCTCGAGGTAAACCGCATAATATAGTAGCACTTTTTTTAAACTAGTCAATTTAAATTAAACTTTAATAAAGAGTCAAAAAATAATACTAGAAATATATGGGTAAATATGAATAGTTTTACTCAGGTATTGCGAGAAATATTAATAGCTAGATGTTACGGTTTATATAATATTCAGTTAAATGTTAAAAGCCGAACCATCTTAAAACAACGAATTAAGTAATTAAGTTATGTTTGTTCAAAATATATCTACAGTAATAAATTTACTTTTTAACTAGAAATTTTATCACAATTTATTTTATAGTACAACTTGACTTATGGAAGAGAGTTTCTTATACCAATACTTTTAAATTAAGCGACTGTCCATAACCAGACGGTAAAAAGTATTCTCAACGGAATAAGATAAATGAGTCATACGTCCGAACTAAAGCACGCCTGGAGAAAATAGAGAAATATATCCGGTTTTTCATTTGACTTTCCTTCCAAAAAGCACAAACTCCAGTTGTTTCCGACCGCTTGCTAATTCGGATATTAACTTCCAGTTCTGGGCTTAATTTGAATTTGATTTGATAATATTGCTGCGGACCATCTCTCCAAAAACAAACGGAGTACAAAAACCCAGCAGATTATTGTGTTAACTCGACGGTTCTACCTCGGTTCTGCAGTTAATTCCCGCTCGGGGTTGGGGAGGAATCTCGAAAACAAGTAAAAATGGTTGTAACGTGTAATACTGAAGCAGAAGGACAACTTTAGTTTATTTGAATAAAATATGAATAGGCGGAAGAATATGTAATGGATTCCTTTGGAATTTACTTTATTAAATTAAAAAAAAAATTATATGGAATTTATTTACTCTTTCGAGCCGGCATCAGGTGAAACGTAGTAGTTTCCCAGTACGGACAAAGTCAACAGTTGCTAATTAATCCGCTTTCCGGTCAGAATCAGTAATTATGGTGGTAATTACATATATTCATTTTTATTTATTTTTCTGTTCGTATTGGCGTTATTAGAAAAAAAAGTAGTAAGTTACTAAAACTAAAAAAATCATTTTTATTTGAATTAAAAATTCATAGAAAAGCAAAATAATCAAAAAAATGTGCACAAAAAAAACATTAATTCCAATTTTAAAACAAATTTAACAATACAGAACTCAAAATTTTAAAATTTTATGATATCGTTCAAAATAACTTACTACACACAAAGGTACATTGCATTTTTGACACAAGTACCTTGTGTATTTTCTAATTTTGCGTTTGGCACAAACGACACATCTTTTTGACAATGCTCGCCTGTTTTCTCGTAATGCATACAGCTTAGAAAAATGTCTTTCTACCAACTGTAATGGATGATTATCAGCATTCGGTCTGTTACTTCGTGACAGTTGATGAGTGCTTTGTTTATATTTTTGTAAAATTTGTTTCAACAAATCCCTCTAGAAATCCAATAGAGGAATGTTTCAGAGGTTTGACATTGTGAATAGCATGTGAATTTAGTACAACCAGGTCAAGTATATGAAAAAAGATCTTTTTGGACTATTTCACGTTTTTCCTTATGGATTCAATAGAACTTAGGAGCAAGTCTGTTCTGTCGACATTACCCATGTTAATATTATACTCAATAATACATTCAGGTTTTTTAACTTATTGGATTTTGCTTATTTTGGTTTTAGATAATATATTAGCTTCACGCATGGTTGTCAACATTACAACGTCTCTTTTATCTTTCCATTTGAGTGCCAAAGAGTTGTCGTTAGAAAATTATTGTATAGAATTTTTTTATATTATTTTCAAATTTTGGCATATGTTTTCGATTCTGCTTTACAGTTCCGCAACAATTAGTATTTTTTTTGCAAATAAAGTTTCAGCCAGTAATGAACTGTTGTGCCAGTTGTCCATGTAAATTTTGTGGCTATTATTCCAATATACTCGGTCAGTGTCATAACGATGTTTCTAGATATACCATGATGTGCAGGAAATTGAATGTGCAGGAAATATAGAGGTTCCAAAGAAATGCGTGAGGTATTTAGGGGTGACTCTGAGTCAAAACGGAAAGTGGGTAGAGCACGTAATAGCGGTGACTCAAAGAGCTGCGGTGAGATCCGCTGCATTGGGAGGGATCATGCCCAACATCGAAGGGCCCAAAACTGAGAGAAGGAGGGTTCTTCATTCTGTTGTGCAATCGATCGTCCTCTACGCTGCCCCTGTCTGGAGTACTGCAGTTTTAACAAAGGCGTACAGAAAGCAGCTCACCCGAGCAGATAGGAAGAGGCTATTGAGGGTGGCGTGTGCATACAGAACAGTCTCTGCAGAGGCGTTAGAAGTTATCACTGGGTGTATTCCAATGCACGTGCTAGTGAAGTTTCTGTTTCTGAAGTCGATTATGCTGGTCCCGTTCTTTTACGAGATAGAAAGGGTCGTAATAACAAAAATTATAAGGCTTACATTGTTCTCTTTACTTGCTTTGCCAGCAAGACTGTACATTAAGAAGTTATCAGTGACCTTACGACAGAGTGCTTCTTGGTATCACTACTTTGATTCACGGTTTGACACGGTAAATGCTCCGAAACCTTTTCAGATAACGGTAGCACTTTCGTGGGAGCAAATAACGAACTTAAACAATTTTTTGTCAAAAACTCTAATACTATTACGACAGACCTACCAATCAACGGTATTCAATGGCACTTCATTACTCCACGTCTTTCCCCCCACTTTGATGTGTTATGGGAGTCAAATAATAAACAAGTTAAGCACCACATGAACCATGTAGTAGGTAAAGTAATCTTAACATAAAGAATTTTCTACGGTTGTATATCAAATGGAGGCTTGCCTCAATTCCGGACCACTTTTTTCATTTTCTACTAATCCAAATGACCCTAATCCTCTTAGTCGTGCACACTTCTTAATCGGTTCTTCATTGATGAGTATACTACAACATAACTTAATTGACATTAATTAAAATCGTCTTTCAAGATTTCAAAATGTGCAACCAGTTATTACAGCACTTTTGGACACGATGGTCCAAAGAATACATATCATACCTTCCGGAGCGGGTCAAGTGGAAGAAGAATTGCCAACAGCTGATCAAGCCTAGACGCATGATTCTGGTTAAGGGTGATGGACTTCCTCATTTAAAAAACACTTTTTTATTTAATATAGAAACCCGGTCTTTGGGGTTTCAAGGTGGGGGAATATATGTTAAGTATGGACCTGCTTGCGCACATCGTAGTTTTAGTCCTACCAATTGTGCGCTTGTGTCACGATCCACCCCGATCCAAGCGAACGCGCTCCATGGAGAGAGGGTGGCTTACGCCGAGAAGACAACAGATAATGACGACAACCCCGCTTGGATGAAGATATTTTTAAATTATATATTAAGTTATTATTATACAGTTAGTTTGTTGTTTGTAGTGTTTATTTAATAAATTTATACGTGAAATTCTCAAAATCTTTCTTCACACGCTATTCCATCACCATGTTAGCGATTTTGACAGAGGTAGAATTATTACGTATAGAGGTCAGGGTTTGTCGTATCGCTAAATTAGCCGTTGTGTTAATTATATGACAATGATGGTTACGCGTGTCTATCGTGTATGGATAAACAAAGGTAGAACAATACAAAGAAGACATATTGGTCAACCGAAGCGTACCACAGAGCGTCAAGATGGGCACTTTAAATTATTGGCTCTGCGACACCGTTTTGCTACTACGCGTCAAATTGCTGACCAATGGTTTGGAGTAGTAGGTAGTATAAGTACACTATACCGCCGCATTTGAGCCTTTAAACTCGTTTTGTTCCGCCCACGACTAGTGCTTCCTTTCACTGCAAACCACTTTCATTAATGTTTGAATAAGTCCAGAGAATGGTAGCATTGGGTAGCATAATGACGTAATGTAGCATTCAGCAATGAATTACGATTCTATGTAGGAATGCATGAAGGTCGTAGGATGCTAAGATGCCAGCATGTAAAGCGACGAGATATTGGGTTTGCTGTTGAGAGGCATGTATACCGGACAATTGGATTAATGGTTTGAGGGCTATTGCCAATGGTGGCCGATCACCACTTGTGTTTATTCGAGGCAATATGACAGCTCCGTGTTCTGTTGATAACATCTTACAAACCACTTTACAGACTTATCTCGACATCAATCCAGACGTCTATATTGCTCATCAAACTATGGATTTTCTCCAAGAAGCTGGCTTTAATGTTTTGCCGTGGCCGCCACATTTTTCAATTCCAAAATCCTATTGAACATATATGGGATATGACGGAAAGAAGACTGTCCACTTTGCACTATCCTCCACAGAATCTGGCACAGTTACTACATAAAGTTTAAGTTGCTTGGAATGAGGTACCACAAGCAGAAGTCGATCATCTCAATTTTGTTAAGGTCTAGACGTATATAGGAGTATATTCAGTTAAGGAGTCGCCAAATACATTTTTGATTACCTGGTAGTAAAAATTCTTGACAACGTTATTGTTTCATTCTTGATTTAAATCTACAACGTTGCCAAAAAATTAAGCTTAGAAAATTATTTCTGCTGGGTGTAACACTTGTAACACAATGTCATTGTCATATTATATATATATATATATATATATATATATATATATATATATTATATATATATATATATATCTATATATATATATATATATAGATTATATATAATATTTATATATATATATATATATATATATAGATATATGTATATATACATATATATATATATATATATATATATATTATATATATATATATATATATATATATATATATATAATATATATATGTATATATATATATAATATATATATATATATATATATATATGTATATATAATATATTATATATATATTATATATATATATATATATATATATATATATACAGTGCTAACAACGCCACTGTGACAGATAATTTTAAATGGGACTTTATGGCAAGTGATACCTCGTTTGAAAGGTATTCAAAATACCTATTTAGTCATAATAATTTTATTTGAGTGCAAGCTCATTTTGATAAATAAATTAAATAAATACTAAAAATGTTTCGCATTTAACCCTTCATTAGTCGGGCATAGGTCCAGTGGACCTAGACCCCAGTTTTTTTGCCAGTAATTTAAAATAAAATTAATATATATCATTGAGCCTAAATGAGATCTAATGATGATCAGTCTTCTTTTACCTGCGGAAGTATCATTCCAATAACCGCCGAGATTTTCCGAAAATTTGCGAACAAATTCGACCGTACACAGAATAGGTCCGCTGGAGCCAGCACGCTCAAACCACGTACCAAGTCATCGCTATTTGGTACGTCTGCTGTGGCGTATGAGAGTTATATACAGTGCTTATTGTCTTTTACTGACGCTGAATAGTGTGTTTTGTGCATAATCGACCTTACTTATTTTGTGACAATTACGTAAAAAATATTTTATCATAATTTGGCGACACTTTTGAGAAAATTAGTAATCGTATTTAGAAACTTAATAATCCGGAGACGTAGAAGAGCTTAATCGCTTGTTTTCGAAGAAGGTGAATGTGACACAAATACTTTACCCTAAGAAGATTTTGACTAATCAGATGAATCGTCAACAGAGGATTATCTGGAGACAAGGTCGATGGATTCTGATACCGATCATGAAATCGAAGACGTAGATACAGAAGATATGGTGGGCACCGAAAGCGAAAACTTTTATAATAGTAAGTCAGGTTGTGTAATAATTTTTTTGCTATTATATAAACAGTGTTTCATGTGCCACTTAATTTTCTTTAAATTCCTCTCAAATTTGTATAATACATATAAATTGTGGAAAATCGTGCAGTATATTTTTTATCTGAATACAATTTCTCATCTCAAATATATAAAAAAAAACAATAAATTATGCTATTATTGCAGGTCGAGATGGAACAAATGGATAAAGAGGGTCTGGGCAATAACTGAAACTCCTCCGCATAATGTTTTAGGAAAATTGCCAGGTGTTGTAAACCAAATCGCAAAAGCCACCAGAAGTGAATTGGATTGTTGGCGATTATTTGTTGATTACCGAATTTTGTATATATTGATGGAGAAAACAAATGTTTATATAAATGATTTGAAAGAAAAGTTTTCTCGGATAAGCGACTGTAGAGAAACAGATAGGGGATGGAGCAGCAAATAGTTCAAACCGAAGTAAAAGAAAACATTGGCAGCTTGTTACAAAGAAACGAAGAAACAATGCAAGACTGAATATTCTTGTGAAAGGTGTAGCAAATTTTTATGTTTAAGTATCCATACTAAAAAAATGTGCGAGGAATGTTTTAATAAATATAAATGAGATATATATTAAAACCGTAAATAAATATAATACACATATCTGTGTTGTTTTTTTCACTTTAAATATATATTTTTATTAATTCCATAAATAGATTTGTTTTTTTTTGTTATTCACTACTGTAGTAATCACTTCTCAGTAGTGATCGTGCCGTGAATAGTGAACAGTGTAGTAGTGTCAGGGGGCTCGGGAGACTGAGACCTCGGAAGCCCTGAGGAAGGCATCAGAGAGGATGCCGAAAGCTTGGCAAAATGGATTACGACGCGGTTCAACTCGGAAGACTGGTGAGTTTAATATTAATTTTAGTTATATATATATATATAACTAAAAAAAAGTAACTGTGTAATTATTTCCTAAATACAGAAAATATCTAAAAAGCGTAATACTCAGAATTCTATTGAATGATACGATAAGTTACTAATTAAAATACTAACAAATACGTTAATATTCTCCTCGTAAAAAACGCGGAAGCTATCGGGCGAAATAACAAACTTGATTTATAATGGAATTGATCAGAACTGACCGTCTGTTAATTATAAAATTGTTAATCGAAAAAGTAAACGAATATCAAAAACGCTAATATATAGCATTTCTGTATTTTAAAAATTGTCGTTCAATATTGAACAGTATTAAATGTTTTACTGAACAATACAGTTGGCTATAGATATATTAATTTAATTAAAATAAACTAGGTGGACAGTCATAACAGAATACTATATAATTAAAACTATTTAACAACAGATTAAATAAGCTAGACATGGACAGTTTGATTAATAACAGAGGATTCCTTTTGCTGACGACATTTTACTTATATTCAGGTACAAATAAGAACAGTTACAAAAATTTATTAAGCATTTGAATAAGGAATCAATAACAATTGGATAAGGGGTGAATCATATGAAAAGTGGTAGAATTGATAGCTGTGGTTGGTAACCACAGTTATTAAATTATATAAACTATCTTACTAATTTTAAGTACATAGTTACCTTCAGTAAACATGTATTAATAAGATCGTGTTTAATGAAAGTGGTTTAAGAAAATATCTCCGACATTCAATTTTCATTCATTTTCATTTTCATTTTCATAATCTAGTTCATCTTCCAAGTCATCGTTTAATGAAATTGGAATAGGTTCAACGTCAATATGCATGTTATCTACTGTCCAAAAATTATTCTCCAATTGTATACCATAATTTAGGTAATTTGTCGAATGTCCATTGTTCTGTACTTTTTTATACCTTTCCTAAATCAATATTTTAATGGCATTTTGTTTTAAACTTGAATTCCTAGAGGACATATACCTTTCACTTTACTTTACAATATTTCTATTGGTTTCAGTTCACAGCGATAAGGTGAAAGTCTTAAGATGTGGATATATACGCAGTATTGTTTGTCATTGTGATTCCTGTTTTCTTCGACAATACAATCAATTTTGTATTTGTCATAAATATTTTTAAATGCACAATTAGTTTCCACAATAGCTTTTTTAAGTAATATTCTCCAAAATAAATATTGTTTACATAAAACCACTCCTTATTTTGACGTTTCACCCAATATTGTTTGGGAAAATTTAGTGCATTCTTCGTTACAATCACAGTCTTTAATTTTTTTTTGAGATTCGGTATTAATATGTCTATTTTGCAAATAGATCTTTGTCTATCTCTTCATGGTAATCTTTAGCACCCTTTTTTGGCAAGAAAGGTCATTTTAGCACCTTCATCGAATCCATCTTTGCGTCTTGCATGGATTAAAAAAATATTGGTCCTTTTCAGTTCGTAGCTTTTAAACCTATTATAAATCCATTAACAAAAACCTGTCATCTATTTTTTATTTTTATATCTTGTCATACTTGTCCATTGGTAGTTCCAGTATTAATCCATGATTCGTCCATGTAAATGATATCGACTATTTGAATTCCTTAGCTTCTTTATTTCCCTGAGAAAGTCGTGCCTTCAAGCGACTATTTCTTATTTTTGTAAAAATATTGAATTTCTACAATACTTGCCATATATAAAACCAAAAAAGAAATTAATCTTTGTAAATTAATCTTTGTAAAAAACATTTAAAAACCCTTAAAAGGGCTACATCAAAAAACACAAACGTTTTCGGAATGACAATTCCATCATCAGGTTTTAAAAAACACCTAAAATTAGTATAAACCACTTAGTTAAAAAAAACGTGGTTTAAAATTTTGACTAAGGTTAAAAAGCAAAAATGGTTATACTTACTAGGTTGACATGCCTGAGTCACCAAAATATTTGGGTAAAAAACCCTTTAAAATAAATGTAGTTATAAAAGATTGTACATAATGTTGTTTTAAATATGTAATGTTTATTATTAAGTTAGATTTGGCTACAGGTAACATACACACCAATATACGTAATGCCCAAGAACTGAAGAAAAGTAGCTATAACATTGATCAGAAATGGGAAAATATAAAAGTAGCAATAATTAAAACAGCAAATGAAAACTTAAAACCAAAGAATAGAAACATAAAGATTGGATGACTGAAGAAATACTACTATTAATGAATGAAAGAAAAATCATTGAAAACAAAAAATCCAATTAAATATAATGAAACTGATCGATTAATAAAATAGAGAATAAAAGAAGCTAAGGAGAGAATGTTGGATGAGCAGGGCCAAGAACTAGAAGAAATTGAGAAAAAATATGATTTTTTCATGTAAAGAGAATTAGAGAATTAACAGGAATAAGAAAAACACTTCAAACTAGGCAACTAAGAGATGAAAGGGGTGCACTTATAACAGATATAAACCAAAAAAATGCAGAGATGGACACAATATATAGCACAACTTTTTGAAGACAAAGAGAGAACAGAAGCACCAAAAGAATTTAAGGATGATACTGGGCCTGACATTATACGAGAAGAAATTGAATATGCAATGAAACAAGCTGAAGGTGGTAAATCTCCGGGCCTGATGAAGTTCCTATCGAATTACTTAAAATTGTGAATACTGAATCTATTGATCTTCTTTTGGATCTATTCAATACCATATATAGAACAGGTATAATACCTAAAGAATGGCTCCAATCAACTTCATACTGCTTCCCAAAAAAGCCAATGCAAAGGAGTGCAATGAACATCGCACCATAGCCTTAATGAGTCATGTCTTGAAATTGTTTTTAAAAGTAATTCACAATAGAATACATAAGAAATTAGATGAAGGCATAAGTAATACACAAATGGGATTTAGGAAAGGACTGGGAGCACGAGATGCACTGTTTGCAGTAAGTGTTCTTTCGCAGAGATGCTTAGATATTAATCAGGAAGTATATGCCTGTTTCATTGATTTTGAGAAGGCATTTGACAGAGTGCAGCATAATCGACTTAAAGAAATTTTATTAAATAAAAACATAGACAGTAGAGACATTAGAATCATCTGTAACCTCTATTGGAATCAAACAGCAAAAGTGAAAGTTGAAAACGAACTGACCAAGGATATCCAGATTTGCCGTGGGGTCCGCCAAGGGTGTATTTTATCACCTTGTTATTCAATTTATACAGTGAAGCCATCTCAGAATTAGCGCTTGCCGAGATCAGTGAGGGCCTTATAATAAACGGTGAGCCACTTAATAACATAAGATATGCTGACGACACCGTCCTTCTGGCAGGAACACTAGAAGAACTGCAACACCTTGCTGAACAACTAAATATATATTGCAACGATTATGGACTAAAAATCAATTTGAAGAAAACCAAGTTCATGGTATTTACAAAAGCACAAAACATCAAAGTTAAGCTAGTACTAGATAATACAGAAATTGAACAAATATATTCGTACAAATACCTTGGAGCATGGATCACAGAAGATACTGATCAGACAAAAGAAATAAGATGCCGCATTGAAATTGCGCGGTCAACTTTTAATAGAATGAGAAAACTTTTTTGTAATCGCGATATCAATATATCGCTCCGGATAAGAATGTTCGATGTTATATTTTCTCTACCTTTTGTATGGAGTTGAAGCTTGGACACTTAAAAAGTCCAACATTAAAAACCTAGAAGCATTCGAAATGTGGTGTTACCGACGTATTTTGAAAATATCATGGATGGATCGCAAAACAAACGAACAAGTTCTCGAACAACTAGGAAAACAATGCGAAGTTTTAAATTCATAAAAATCAGGAAATTGGAATACTTGGGGCACATCATGAGAGGTGAAAAAGTACGAACTACTAAGGAATATAATGCAGGGTAAAATCAAAGGTAGAAGAAGCGTAGGAAGACGTAAAATCTCGTGGCTACGCAATCTCCGTGAATGGTTTGGATGCAGTTCAATTGAATTATTCAGGCGAGTAACCAATAAAATTATAATTGCCAGAATGATTTCCATCTCCGATAGGAGTGGAACTTGAAGAAGAAGAATATACACCCATGGTTTGAATGACTTCCAGTATCCGGAGAGTAAACCTCTTCCGACGGATACTAGCTGGTAACTGATTGACAAGATACTATGAACGGTGTCGAAAACAAAACCCACATCGTGCAGTTTATAATGAGCTTTTAGAAAAATTCGAAAGATGCTCCGTTTCGTTAACCCTTTCTTTACAGCGACGCATATATACGTTTTCGGGAAAAGTGCCACTGTTCCCAGATATATATATATATATTATATATATATATATATATATATTTATATATATATATTATATATATATTCCCACTATATATGATTATATATATTATATATATCTATATATATATATATATATATATATGGAAAAAAAAAAAAAGAATATATAATATATTTATATATATATATATATTCTATAATATATATTATATATATATATATATATATAGTATATATATATTTATATATTATATATACGTTCTCGAGTGAAAACGTTTCTTAGTACCATATTTTTTTTTTGCACCTACCCCCATTGCCATTCATTGCCTCCCCATCTGTCATTCTAAGGGCGAGCGCCCACCAAAGTGGCGTGGCAGTGGCAAGTAGCAAGTAGCACGCGTCTAGCATAATGTAATAAATGAAAACGAATAATTCAGTTTACACCAAAATGACAGTTAACGTCATTCATTCTAATCATTCGTTAGGATTGGTTACATTATGCTAGACGCGTGCTACTTGCTACTTGCCACTGCCACGCCACTTTGGTGGGCGCTCTCCCTTACAGTGCCGTTGGCCCCAATCTCGTATTGGTACTTTCGAACATGCATTGTGATGAACCCACTGCCGTAGTGGTACGGCAGCTTCTGATACACGGTACACGGCGATTCGGTAACTGCCGGGATGGTCGGGTTTTTGGTATATTTTTAGCATGCGTCTTGTACCGCAAATATTACGTTAGGTTAGCACGGACTACGCATTATTCTGCGTGTTACTGTTGCAGTACAAATGTATTGTGAAATTTCAAGAAAATGTCTGATTCGAGAAAAAGAAGGGCGTTCATGCGATACAGGTGATTTATGTGGACTAACGCAAAAACAATATGATGATATACTGGAATGCTTGGATTCCGATGAAGAGCCTTTTAAAGAAAGGCTCGCATTTATCGCTGTGCTGTTGCTTGCAGCACGCCATAGAAAAGGCAATACTTACATAAAATTGGTCAATAAACGATTTGTTATATACACCCATACTTTCTAGTGTAATGTCATGGAATCGCTTTCAGTCTATACTGAGAATGTTACACTTTGCTAAAAATGCTGTTCAACCTTAAGCGGATTCTTATTACAAGGTACGAGGCGTTTTTTTGCAGGTAAAAAACTCATTTGCTAATAATTTTACGTCATTCCAAAATCTGATAATCAACGTAAGTTTGGTTCTATTCAACAGACGGCTGCAGTTTTAAACAGTTTATATAAAAACCAAACGCCATTGATTTGAAATAAAATTGTTTCTTCTGTGTGACTGTGAAGCGGGTTATGGGTTAAACTATATCGTTTGTGTAGGTAAAAACACCGAAATAAATCACTATGAGGATATCGGCCTCTCAGGATCTAAGGTTGCCACTCTTATGAAACCCTACTTGGACAAAGGTCACTTGCTCTTTACTGATAACTGGTACACGTCTCCTAGTTTGTCAAGTTACATATTTGACCATTAAAACTAACTGTTGTGAAACAGTCAGGGTCAACAGCAAACACCATGCCTAATTGGCAGAAAAAACTACAAAAAAGTGCAATTTTCTCAATGTCGAGTTGCAATATGTTGGCACCAAAATAGAAGGATCGAAGAAAAAGTTACTATGATTACTACCATGCACCAAGATAAAATGGTAGGAATAGGCTAAAAAAAGACAAAAAGAAGAAACGAATTTCGTTAAAAAACCAGCTTGTGTAATAGATTACAATATGAATATGGGAGCAGTGGATAGGACTGACATGTTATTAAGTTTCAGAGAAAGTGTGAGGAAAACCGTCAAATGGTATAAAAAGCTATTCTTTCACATATTGGACCTTTCTATTCTAAATGCATATGCAATATACCTTACACAACACCAGAGAAAACACCATTGGCTAAGTTTCACTTGAATCTTATTGGTCAGCTTCTAAACAGGTATGTGGATCTAATCTTGAAATTACCTTGTTACAATGAAATATTATTTTTAGGTATTATTTACCAAAACATACAACTGTAGTGCCTATGCGAAACGTTTCTCTTTTTGTAGGTAGACATTTTTCTGATATTTTCCCCACAAAAAAATTCGTAGATACACTGTTTGCTCAACAATAAAGACTCAAGCAAAGAAACGGCGCGAATCAAGGTATAGTACTAGCAAGCACTCTTGACCATGTAGCTGCGCGAAGGAGGAGTCAAAATTTCACGTAAAGGCAGAAAGATTCTATTGTAAGTGGAATTATACTAACCAAACTAAAACGTTCTACCGTCGACTGCAACTTCGAAATTGTCGAACTAATTACAGTGTTGGACTGAGTAATAGATAAAAATTGCATGGTGCATAACAAAAATTATTTTTTATCTGCGTTTCGTTTATAATTTTAACGATTTTTGTTAATTTTTTTTAAAAACTGGCTTTAATTTGATATTTTAAACTTAACTTTCGATATTAATCGTGAAAAAAGCCCTATTATTTATTGCAAAATTATTGGTTATAAGTTTATATTTTTAATTTCTTATTTTAAGTTGAGACATATAACTAATATTATAGGATGAATAACTAATACACATTTAATTTAATAATTTATTTTTAAAATGTCTAAACAGTTGTATCTACTTAAAAATTATTTACAAATTAACTAATTTTTGTATTGAGTTATAATGGTATTTTACTACGGTAAATTAAATATATTCAATTCATTTCTAATAACTACTAGAAATCAGAGATTACTAGGAATTGCAATGAGATTAGATAAGAACAATGAGATACAATAGAACAATAATTACGTTCTACCTACCTATACATGGATTTGCTTTTAGTAATTAGTTGGATTTATTTATGTACCTAAATTCCTCGAAAGGTTTAGACAATATATACACAAAATCCTCAAAATTAACACACCATTTTAAAAATTGGACATTTTTTATGTCTGTTTTAATTAAAAGTTTAAATAATAAAGTAACTAATTTTTACAAAAAAACCAGACACTTTTAACCACTGACTGTTAATAATTTGACATTTATCAAATTGTTAATTTATCATAGCCCACTTTAGGCTTTTTTATTAAACTAAGCAGAAAATAAGGATTTATTGACAAAGAACATGGCTAGTGGTTAAAGAATACAACTTTGTAATTTTTGAATATAAGTGAATCAATAAAAAAAAAAAACAAAATGTTTAAAAAACCTTAGGCTATAATTGGGTTTAGTATATTTTACAAACGAATATTCCACAGGGTGTTAAAAACTTTAAGAAAAAAAACACAGTATGATTGGTACACTCGGTATACAATGACGATTAACCTCAAGCAAGCAATTTAATTGAACCCAGCCTATGAGAAATGTTCACCCAGGTAGTACGATCGGGTTGTAACAATTGATTGGAGCAAGTGTGTTTAACTCGAGTAAAAACAGGAGTCACCCCACCGTGCTCCAATGCTCTAGGACCATCCCTTTCCCCCTTATAGCAATCTGATTCACTATACGGGCACAACAATCAGCCAAATGCTCTTCATGTGGAGGTCTGGGTAATAGAACCCCAACATGGTTTCCTAACTGAATGCAAAAAACTCAGGACAGCGCATCTTCGCTATATTTCTGTTATCTTACTGTGGCTTATCCGCGAACTAAAATTGCTTACTTGGGCCTAAGTCTCCGCTCTGAGTCCCGGCTCAGTTCGGACGACTTGGTGCTCAAGGGGGTTGGGTCCTACGTGTCCGGGTTTTGGGGTTTTATTAATTTTTTTTTGTGGTCGAAGCCGGTTTTTGTTAGTAATTTTTTTGATTTTTTTGGTGGCCGAAGCCGGTTTTTTGTGCTTTTGTATTTTTTTTTGTTGACGATCTACCTCTCCAGCAACAATATTATTACAGCACTATTGTTAAAGTATAAGATTATACTCATTCTATAACATATTAAAAACATCCACATTAAAACCAATCATATTTAGGAAATACGAGACATCAAAACGTAACATTTTTAAGGCAGTGCGTTAATTTTAATAATAAATAATCTAATAAACAAATTTTAAAATAAAATTTTAAGGAATATAGATAGATTGTTGAGTGAGTATGATGATACAGAAATATAAGTTATATTAAATGTAAGTAAAAAATTACTTACCCAAAGTCACTGTTCACACGCGTTATAGTCACGTAATAAGTATGTAGTTCTCGTAATATATATGTGTCTGGAATGTAATACGGGTCTTTGTGCACATCCTTGCTTTGGCATTTTACCATACCCAGGGACAATTCTAATGACTACTTTCGTATTCATTTCATATAGTTTATAGTTAGTTATTAAAAATACTTTCGTTTATATTTTTTGAACCTTAAAAAGCATTTTTTGAGTTATTTACTTTGCATTTATTGAGCAACCATATATATACGTCGCTGGTACTGCTGGCACTTCAAAAACTATGGGGACGGTGGCACTATGACGCTAACGTCTGGCATCAACTGAATATCTTTTTAATGACTCACATTTTATATATCTGAAAATTATAATTGCAGACATTAAAGAATAATATTGAATTAGTCTTTAATGTCAGGGAGATTTTAAATTCAGGCAGAGAAAGTTTAATGTCATTAAAATAATATTAAGAATAAAAATTATTTCATTTGCACGAATTCCGCAAATAAATTTGAAGAATACAATATAACTTTTAATAATAATACCGCAAAATATAACTTTTTATTTTTAAAACATCAACAGCAAAAATTAAATAATTCAAAACAAATTCTTAAAAAAGTACAATATTTTTCCATTTTACGTTTATAAATATTTCCCAAAATATAATATTTTTGTAGGAGCCGGTCCATAACCTACGATTAAAAACTTTGACAACATTGTAGTTATTTCTGACATATAAAAAGCACAGGCCTATCTCTGTAACGCTGTCAAATTTCAGTATAACAATTTTCCAATAATTCTTTAATTTAAAGTAGTTGTTTTTGTTTATTAATATCAAAGTTCGCGATTAAACATTAAACTGGTGATAATATTGTGTGCTGTATCAGTTATTCTAATTTTGAACAACCATATATTATTGTGAAAGTCATTAACACTAATTTTAGTTAAACTAAAACAAAACAAAGCTTTAGCCAGTGGGTTATACTTATAGATACAGTCGATAGATAGAAAATATAGATGTTCTCGGTAATATTTACCATTAATTTGTTAATCATTTGCACATTATTTCTCTTCAAAATGGGATTAAAAATTGTACTGTTAAATGTGGTGTACCTAACTTTTATTTTAAGTGTATCACAGTGTTTAGTAAATAATTTAAAGGCTGACGATTGTGGTAAGTTTTTTTAATTCAAAATATTAGTTTTAATATCACAGTTCGTAAGAAATATGGATGTTAATACTTAAAAAGTTACTAATTTGATAAGTCTGCTTTTATTGTATGTAGGATTGGTTTAATTTTGGACATTGATCATTAATGATATACCTACTTTTTAAAATTATTTCCGGTTGTTCTTAGCGGATGAGGCTAACTATAATTTTAAATAGATAGGCCAAATAATAAAGTGGTTAACTACCGTAAAATGGAGTGTAGTTGACTGTCTTTCAAATTCAACTAAAGATATTTCCTAGAGAACAAAAGTGAAGCCATCTCAGAATTAGCGCTTGCGAGATCAGTGAGGTCCTTTATAAACGGTGAGCCACTTAATAACATAGATATGCTGACGATGCCGTCCTTCTGGCAGGAACACTAGAAGAACTGCAACACCTTGCTGAACAAACTAAATATTATTGCAACGATTATGGACTAAAAATCAATTTGAAGAAAACAAGTTCATGGTATTTACAAAAGCACAAAACATCAAAGTTAAGCTAGTACTAGATAATACAGAAATTGAACAAATATCTTCGTACAAATACCTTGGAGCATGGATCACAGAAGATACTGATCAGACAAAAGAAATAAGATGCCGCATTGAAATTGCGCGGTAACTTTTAATAGAATGAGAAAACTTTTTTGTAATCGCGATATCATATATCGCTCGGATAAGAATGCTTCGATGTTATATTTTCTCTACCCTTTTGTATGGAGTTGAAGCTTGGACACTTAAAAAATCCAACATTAAAAACCTAGAAGCATTCGAAATGTGGTGTTACCGACGTATTTTGAAAATATCATGGATGGATCGCAAAACAAACGAACAAGTTCTCGAACAACTAGGAAAACAATGCGAAGTTTTAAATTCCATAAAAATCAGGAAATTGGAATACTTGGGAGACATAATGAGAGGTGAAAAGTACGAACTACTAAGGAATATATTGCAGGGTAAAATCAAAGGTAGAAGAAGCGTAGGAAGACGTAAAATCTCGTGGCTACGCAATCTCCGTGAATGGTTTGGATGCAGTTCAATTGAACTATTCAGGCGAAGTTAACCATATAAAATTATAATTGCCAGAATGATTTCCAATCTCCGATAGGAGTGGAACTTGAAGAAGAAGAAGAAGAGAACAAAATACAATGTATCATAATATGTTAATATTTTTTAATATGTTTTCATGTCTTAACTTTAATTTTAGTAGAAAAATATAACTCAGGAAAAATAAATTTCTTATTTCGTCAACTTGTAGCATTTGCAATTAATTGATTTTTTTGGTGTATATTGAAATTCCCTCGTATATTCAATATATTGAAATCCCCTCATACATGTTTGAAAAATTGAAGAATATTTTTAATGTATTTCAGTTTCCTATTCGTACGTATTAAAACCCAAATAATATTTCGTTCTTTTCAGACATCGCCAAGTAATAAAAACCATTTTAGAGTTGTTTATTTATTTCGTGGCTGCGTATTTTGGTCAAAATTCTTGATTCAAGCCGGCCGAATGTACTACATTTTCAAATTAATAATCTACGTTTTAATTTCCGTTGTGTTTTTTTATTTCAAGTTATGTGAACGAATTCTTAAAATAATTTCGTCCATTCTTACTTGGGTCGCTGTAGGCTCAAGTGTGGATCCAAATTCATGTCGAATTTGTAAAATTTTTCTGTTTTTGGCCTCTTTTTATGGAAATGTGTAGCAGTGAAAAGTAGTTTTGCAGCAGTTAGGTTCAGTTAATGTTTTGAGTGAGCTTGGAATCTCCCCTGGTTGTTCATCCAAGGCTTTTTGGCAGTTTGGAGATGGATTTGTTCGTTGGTTCGTTGCACAGAGAGAGTGAAGCCTCCAGTTCCAGTATAGTTCCAGTTATGGTTACAGAGAATTTTTTTTTGTGAATTAAGGCAACTTTTATCTCAAATTTTAAAGTAAAGACATACAATTTTTTTATAATATTTGCTTTCATAAAAATTTGAAAAATAGTAATAATTAAATATTGTAAATTTTGGGTTTTGACTTTAGCTGTTATTTTATTTGTTTTCAGTTTTTGAAATTAATGTTATGTAGAGTCACTCAACACTGAGGAGTAGGCAGATTGAGACCTCAGTGCCGAGAGACAGTTCTTGTATTTATAATACAGAACACGATACTGGTACGTGTCGAGTGAGGGAGAGTAGGCACATTTAGACCCGAACTCGAACCGAACCGTATCCCTCTTGATAATGGCTCCAAAACGGGAGCCGAAACGTCGAGCATTAAATTCTCAACGCGGTTCTTCCCGAGAACTAGTGATTTTCAATATATATATATTATAGATATATATTTATGTTAATATATATATTTATATATAATAAAACATATATATTATATTATATATATATATATATAATATATTATATATATATGTTATGTAAATACTTTTTTCCTTTGGGTGTGGTAGTCAAAAAAAATAGAGCTTTGCTAAGGCGTACTATTTATTCTGAATCCGAGCTTTCGGTGGTTCTTTGCCTTTTACCTTTTTGCCTTAACTTTTTTTAATTTCCCTTCATATTTAAAGTTGGTAATTAGTTGGTGAGTACTTAAAATCACAAACGATATTTTGTTAGAAATCAGTTTGAAAGTTTTTTGTAGTTACATCGAACTATTTAAACAACAATAGTTCCTCCTACTGCCTCTTTCTGTTCGTGATATGTCACTGAATTCAAACCTACAAAGACGACTGTTTTTTTTTTGTCAAACATGTCGTCTTACTTTTTACATTTTAAACTTTGTAACGTATTCATTAACTTTTAAGTTATTTTAAAATTTTTAACAGTTTTAATGCCTTCAGCAATTCATGTCATATTATGTTATTTAACGTTGTGTCTTATATACTATGAATCTTACTTTCTGGTAAGTTTTTATAACTTTTATATTGCATCAGTCAAAGTTTATAACACAGTAATTTCATTATAGACCTTGATAAAGGTGGCAAACAACACCGAAAGCTCGGATTCAAGAATAAATAGTACGCCCTTAGCTAAGCTATATTTTTTATTGACTACCACACCCAAAAAGAAAAAAGTATTTACATATTTTTCCAAATAGTCATAAAAATTTATATATGTATAGATATTATATTATATATATTTTATATATTATATATATATATTTATATATTATATATATATATATATATTAGAAGGATCACTCAGACGAGTGGTGGGTTCTTATATCGGTGTCTTAAGGTGGAGAAATAAAAGACAAAGTTGATAAGCTACTTTATCTATTTTGAAGACGTTTCGCTTTTGTATTCTGAAAGCATCATCATCAAAAAGTAAAATATGAGAACCACACAATCATGGAGAAGATGTTACCTTAAAAAGACATGTGATATTAACAGTAATGATTACAATGATATTAACAGATTTGTGAGTAAAACTCAAGTAAATGGACATTATACGGTAATATTGTATAAACAATCAATTAACTAACAACATTTAGCAACTTATTAAAAAATTAGCACAGCAACAGAACATGTGGTCTAAAGTATATGTAATATTTTATTTTAATATATTACTTCACTTCCAACTATTTAATAATTATTTAAGCTTTGATTTTAACTTTAGGTAGCATTATTAAAGTGATTTGAATAAAAATTTAAAAAATGTAGTTGTAAATGAAGTTACCGCTCAAAGCCTCACAGCGTACGAAAACACGAAAGGAGAATTGCTTAACGGCGCACCACCAGGGATAATAGCTGCCTGCCATGTGTCTGACTGGATTCAGAGTAACATTTTCTCCAACTGGTTACAACATTTTATTAGCCACGTTTAAACCAAGTGAAGCTGATCCAGTTGTATTATTATTTAATGGTCACTTCTCCCACACGCGGAACATGGACTCGATAAATTTGGCGCGCCAAAACCATGTGGTTATTCTCAGTCTGCCGCCGCATTCTACTTATAAAATGCAACCGCTGGACCTTGCTTTCATAGGTCCTATTAAAAGCTACACTCACAGGAAATTAAAAATTGGGTAACGAACAACCCTGGACGGGTAGTCACCTTTTAACAAGTTTGCTAATTTCTTGGAAGAGCTTAATTAAGATGTGCTACAGCTGAAATCGCTATAAATGGTTTTCGAAAGAGCGGTATCTGCAATTTAATAAATACATTTCGAGAAAACGACTTTTCCATTCACCATCAAGCGGAAAGGTGACTAAGTTCCAGTTCCAAAGCTACCAGAGGCTAAACAAGAAAACTAAAGTAACTCTTCCGAAGCTTGTAACTCCTCCAAGAAGTAATGATGCGACTTAATGTGTGGAATATTTATCATGTAAGAACATTTCTAATAACAGAGATTAAATAGTGCGGCCAAAAGATATTAGCCCTTTACCCACCACTTCCTTTTTCAAATCTATTATTAAAGAAAGAAAGTTTAGAAAAGGATCTGCTGCCTTGATTACAGGTACACCATACAAAGATGTCTTAAAAAGTAGTTCGTCAGAACAGAAGAGAAATAAAAGTATTTCAAAGGTGCTTCCGAAATTAAAAATAGGCAAATGTGAGCCTTTTCAGAAAACAAATAAAAAATAAGGAAAATCTATTGCTAAGAAGACAATCACAACAAGGTTAAAAAGAAAAGTGTTAAAAAACGAAAGCTTTTAATTCATCTGAAGAAGATGGAAGAATTCATTTTAGATGATGATTCTGACATAAAGTGTGACATTGGGGAAGAGGAAGCAGAATGTATGTTTTGTACTGGACTCTTCTCTGAAGATACCTCGGGCGAACAATGGATTCAGTGCTCAAAGTGTTTTAAGTGGTCTCACACCGACTGCACCAATGTAGACAAAAAAGACACATATATTTGTGATTACTGCCTCGATGGCTAATTTTATCCTGTTATCCTAATATTCGTTATTGGGAATATTTTTTTTTTTGTTAGTCTAAAATTTACCTGTTAACCCCTTGTGGCTCAGTGGTAAGAGCGCTGCCTTTAAACCTAAAGGTCGTGAGTTCGATCCCATCTGGGTGGAAATTTTCGTTTATTAAAAAAAATTAATAAATGAAAATAATTTCTATCCTTGTGTGATCGGTACACACCGGAGGGACCGCAGACGTTCGGATACAATTAGCGTCTCTTAGCAAAGACAATGACGTCGACTTTGCTAAGTATCAAGACAATTAATCTACACACACAAACACACACACACACATACTACATTAATAAATAAACTTATCTTGATTGAGACTGGCTTAATGACAATTGTCCAAGCCAAAACACACACAAAAAAAAAATTACCTGTTTTTACAACAATTTTAATTTTATTTTTTACTTCTTAGAAATGATTTATTTTCGTTCAATAAAAGATTCTCTATAGTCTATTATTTGTTTTGCTCTTAAATATTTATAAATTAATTGACGTATTAAAACTAATATTAGGGTTCAAAAAAAGTATCCGATATTAGGGCATTTTACTCTATGTTTTTAAAAAGTATTGGCATTTTTGGTCTACCGCTACAATCCCCAAACTTGTGTGCCAGGTTATTCTGTGAAGATGCGTGTAAACAAATGAAACAAAACTTATTGAAGAAGTAGGAACCAATTTTTTCTCAGGACTGTTAACTATTTGAAATATTTCTGGAGTCACCAAAATTTTTTGATATCATATTGATTAAATATATAGAGGTCTGGGGGAAAATTATTAGTCAGCTAATTTTTTAGGAAAGCAGAAAAACTACTAAAACAAAATATAATTTTTTTAGGATCTACGCATGGAACTATCATTAACGTCGACGTATCTGGGTGTGACGGAGAGGACATATGTCCATTAAAAATAGGCACAAACGTCACTATGACGGCAACGTTCACATCAGGTAAGCATAAAAGGTTAAAATATTGAGTATTTGCAAAAACTAAATAAACCATGCACTCTAAAATTAATATTCTTTTACATTCCATAACAAGATGATTTGACTATGTATTTCAAAGACTTTTATTAAACGTACTTATTAACCTCATTGACTTTAAAAATGATAAAAAAACCTATGCCTAATTATTTCATAATCGATTTTCCGCAGAGGAACTTTTAGCTCATATTAGTATGGGTGCCATGTAAAAAAGTATACAGTAACCTAATTGTGCAACTAATTTTATTTTGCTGCATATTTATAGATAAACAAAGTGCATTTGAAGTTTTAAAGGCCCAGTTTGACCTCGAACATAACACGTCAAAATGATGAGGTGCAAATTATTGTCACAAGCGGGGAACAAAATACCAACTGCTCATAAACTTCATTAAAATACATAACAAGCATAACACCCAGACTGGAAAGACTTTTTAAAGATTTCACCAATTTAAAAATAGCCTTTAAAACTTTATTAACTGCAAGATCTATATATTCTAAGGTTAAAGATATGTGACATCAAAGACTGTTCCAACATAGTCTAACAGATTCCTTGCAATAACTGCAATTTAGTATATGTGGGACAAACCACACGCAGCCTAGGTAGTCGCTTAATTAGTCATCGTAGCGACAGTAGACTATATCCTGAAAGGTCTGCCCTTGCAGAACATGTTAAATAAAGAACATCACATATTGAATTATGAATTGGTCAAAGTTTTAGCTACAGAAACCAATTACAAAAAAAGACTTGTCTTAGAATTCTCATTCATCGCTCAAAATTCAAATGCAATGAACAAAAGGAGTGACATCAATAAATTGAGCACTATTTACTCCTACCTAATATATTTGGATACACATGCACAATCCAATGATATTGTTCTGAAGCTATTTTCTTGTGGCATTGTAAATTAATTACTATTTATAACTGGGAATAAGCCACAATTAAAGATAAAAAATACGTTTATTGACGTTTCAATTTCCAATTCGGAAATCGTTCTCAAAATACAAACAGTAAATTAAACAAATTTTGTTTTTTGTTACATAGTGAAAAAATTCTTCTAATAATTTAATTTTATCTGACTCATTTATATTGACAATTCAGACATACATTATGCATTTTAAAGTAGAGGACTTTAATTTTAATTTGTTTAATTTACTGTTTGTATTTTGAGAACGATTTCCGAATTGGAAATTGAAACGTCAATAAACGTATTTTTTATCTTTAATTGTGGCTTATTCCCAGTTATAAATAGTAATCAATCCAATGATGTTTCAACAACTGATTCATTGTAAAGTTTCCAGGTTTCCTTATTTCTTAGAGTTCTCATTATACAATTTTGTTTTTTAACTTAAATATAACCTTTGATAATATTGATGTGTAATAGTAGTAGTACCACATAAGACAAATAAAACAAGAAGAAGTACTGTCATTTGCCATGTCCAGGAATTCCAGCTACTCTTAACCTAATATTTCACAGTTGGCCGGCACACGTGGCCTTTTTAAAGTTTGTAATTGTCTTTTTTTATGTGTTAGAGTAGAACAAATTGTCAAGTTTGGTCTTTTACACCATGCAATTTTTATATTTTTTAATAATTCACTTAATCAATGAGTGGTGCGTGAATTTGTCACCTGTGAGTAGAACATCCACGAAAGACAAACCTCAATAACGTAAGTTTTTTAAAACCTTTACTCTCTTAACAGATTTCGAGGATGCTTTACTAACAGTAGTAGTAAAGTTCTATTGGTTTTACTTTAAATTCTCCTTTTTAGTAAATATAATAAAGTAATAGCTAATTTGGTTGCCATATTACTGAACAACTAGATCCAGATCAAGAGATAAAATGTAGAATCGAGATAGCCCGCACGACATTTTTAAAAATGAGGTCATTCTTCTGTAATGATAACTTGCAACTTCAACTTCAAAAGCACATGGTTAAATGCTACATTTGGTCAGTCCTCTTATACGAAGCATGGACATTAAAAATATCTACCATTAATCGTCTGGAGGCCTTTGAAATGTGGCTGCACAGACGTATACTAAAAATTCCATGGACGGCTATGCTGACAAATGTGGCAGTCCTTGAGAGAGCAAATGCTGCTCGCGAGTTGCTTGATAACATCAAATGTAGAAAGATGGAATATTTTGGACTGGTAGTAAGGGAAGACCGATATAATATTCTTCAACTTATTATGATGGGTAAAATCGAAGTACGCAAAGGAATTGGTAGAAAGCAGGCCTATTGGTTGAGGAATATCAGGGAGTGGACAGGAATAAAAAAAGCTGAGCAACTATTTAGAATAGCTCGAGACAAAGACAGTTTTGCCATGTTAATCGCCAACGTCAAGGGGACTTGATAGGGCACGTTAAGAAGAAAAATAGCTAATTTAAAAGCTCATTCCTTTCTGAAATTCACATACACATTATTAAAAATTTCTGTCCACACTAACAATTATTTTACATCCCAAAATGCCTCCATCCTTTATTTTATCGAGTAAGTCACTTCTCATAAAAATCTCATAAAAACGATGAAAAATCAATTAAGATACATTTAACGTCATAAAAATGAAAAGGCAATGAACCGACCATTTATCCAGATATAATGATGAAGAGGAAGACATGAAAATACAGGAGAGAAAAAATTAATAGACGCACAGGATAAACACAAAGATTTGTTAAACCGACATAAGGGTACTGGCAAAAAAGTAGTGAATGTGATTGGTGAAGGTCAAAGAAAGATGGAAGAATTGGGACATATTTAAATCCAGGAGTGAATGGATTAGTTTTGACGAAGATATAGTTAAAAAAATAAGAGATGACAATTATTTTATCAAGAATAATTAAAATGTGTGTTTTTAAGATTGTAGCGTTTTATATTTAATGTCTAATTAATAATATAAATTCGATTCTATATAGTACGCCCCTGGTACGCTAGAAAATGTGTTGTCTGTAGAGATTTTTAAATACGCAATAATTCTTCAATAAATAAAAACGTATTTGCCAAAGAGAACAATTTATGGCTTTTTAACTTCAACGTTCCCAGAAAAATATTGCAATCTTGGTATTATTTTTTCTAAAGCGCAGTAACGCCGGATGTTTTGAACGAATTTGAGTAAAGAATTTGTTGATTTGACAAGATGGCAATGGTTTTGTGCGGGGAAAAAAGCATTACTATCCGGAGATTGAGATCGAGAGGGTCAGCGGAGTCAGTGATGAATAATTGCTCGCAGCGAAAGGTCGTTTTAATTATGATGTGGTAAGCCGGCATTCATTCGCCAAAATGGTGGAATTTTCACTCTAAGTAATATGTCGTTTCTGAAAGAGTGACCAGTAACCACTGTTTTTATTTTGGCTGAAGATTTATGATGTTTGAGCAGTGAACAAGTTTAGTTCCTGTTTTGTTTTTCGTTTTTTGAGAAATCCAGTTCCTTGCCGAAGCCCTTTTCACCTCATGTAGAATAATATTGGAGCAGTTTTGATTTGGATGTGCCAGTTTCAGCTTCCAATAAAGCTTTCTGTTGATGTGCAGTTGGATACCCCGCAGAAGTTAGTCAGTTGTTCAAAAGTTTAAGTTAACATGTGTGAACTGAGGTAACATTTACGTTATTAATTTTTAAAGTAAAAATAGACATTTTCTTTTAAAAAGACAAAATTTGCTTTCTTTTATAAATTATTTAAAAAAAAATATTTGTAATTATATTATGTTAGGGCCTGGTTTAAACTGTCATGTCATAATTTTATCCTGTTTTAAAAATGTTTGTTTTGACGTATGACAGTTTGATTTTTAATCTATTTTGATTTGTAGTAAAGATTAAATTTTATTCTTTATAAAAGGATATCCATAAAATTTGGCCACATTATCTACTAGGAACCATTTCAGAGAATTTTGTAACCTTTTGTTAACAGATATGTAAGTTTTTTGTCATTTGTATTTGACATATTTTGTCATATATAATATGCCTTTGTTGCTGTAAGTTGTATTGCTTTATAAGCTGTATTTTTGAAAACTGTTTGAGACAATAATAAATGTTTAATTTGTTTCTCTTATCTATTTTGAGTTTTATTTGAAAAAGATATTTTTTTTTATATTTTTGATGTTATACAATTATTTCCTTAGTTACAACTAGTGGTTGTAATAGGTATAATTGGGCACCTCAAGTGGCGCCCTATATTAAATTTCTTGAGGTGTTTCCGTTTATATTCATTCTGTTTGTCCAATAGATTCGTATAAGTACCTTTTATTTCCTTTTTTGTAGTTGCCCCAATCCAACCCCCAATATCTTCAACTTATCCACGACCCAGCTCTCCAACAACCAACTGAGTGTCCGTATGCACTTGTTTCGATTATTTTGTTTGCCCAATCTTGTCCCCCATATTCTTACCCTGTGGTAAGCAAAATAGTTGTTACAAGATTGGTGGCTAAAACATTTGTGTACAGATCACTTAATAGGACCTGTAACCAGCTTTAAAATTGAAGCTTTTACTCGCAGTCTCATCGTATCATACTTTTTTTTCAGATGTAAAGTCAAGAACTTTAACAGCTGCCGTTTATGGTAAAGTTGGAATATTTAAACGAAAATTTAAATTGCCTGACTCAAATGCCTGTGATACTGGGGTGGCATGTCCTATAAGTCCTAAGGAAACCTACAACTATACTCTTACCATTTTCATCGCGGAAAATTATCCCAAGGTAAGTAGGAGATAATGCATTTTTCTTTTATATTGGAGCAAGATAATTATCATCACGTAGCGCTACAATCCTGGGTGGGTCTTGGCTGACTGTACAACTTTTTTCCAATTTATTCGGTCTTTCATCAACCTAGGGTCAATTGGAATATTCATTTTCTGGAAATCTACATGGAGATTATCTCTCCATCGCATTCTGGAACGTACGAGTGGTCTTTTGCCTATGGGAATCTCCTTCCATACCAGTTTTACAAGTCTCTCGTTATGTAGTCTGTGCACGTGGACAATATCGACGTTGTCGTAGAGTGCTTTTAATTCGATATTAGTTCTTATCTTATATTGGTTTGTGGTGATGTTATGGTCCGAAAAAGTATTGTTCGTTCAAAGCGTCTGAGCTTTTCTTCGTTTGCTTCGGTGATGGTCCACGTTTCGCATCCGTATGTTATTACAGGTCTGACGATGGATTTATAGATTTTGATCTTTAAACTTCTTGTGAGATTTTTTGATTTTATGAGGTTATTCAGGGCGAATAGACAGCGGTTTCCACATTGGATTCTGTCTTTTATTTCTTCAGTAACATCGTTATCAGCTGTGATTACGACCTCCAGATACTTAAAACGTTGTACTCTTTCGCAATTGAAGATGTTGACCGTCACATTTTTTCAAATTTTATCTCTTTGTGTCGTTGTATTTATACACATATATTTCGTCTTCTCTTCATTAATCTTTAGCCCTACTTTACTTGTTGCTCCTTCCACCTTATTGAAAATGTCTTTTGTGGATAGGATGGAGTCTCCAACGAGATCTATGTCATCTGCATATGCAAGTAACAGCTTGGGACCTTGAACCGATAGCAATTCTGTTTTTATTTCGGCCGACCTCATGGTTTTCTCTAATACAAAGTTAAAAAGTAGTGAAGATAAGGCATCACCCTATTTGAGTCCACTGTTGATTTCAAAGCTGCCAGATAGTTTATTATTTACACGTACTGTAGATATTCCATTCTCCATACAGACTTTGGACATATGAATAAGTTTATTTGGTATTGAGAACTCCGCCATTGCATTTCACACTTGGCTTCTTTCTACGCATCATATGCCTGTCGAAAATCTATGAAAAGATTGTGTATGGGTCTGTTATACTCCCATCCCTTGCCTAGAAGTTGTCTCAGCGTAAATAGTTGATCTATTGTTGATCTGTTTGCCATAAAACCGGCCTGTTATTCGCCTAGGACATTTTCAGCATAAGGGATTTCTAAGGCTACTAAGAATGATGTTTAAGAGGGTTTTATATGCCGTGATTAGGAGTGAGATTCCTCTATAATTCGTGCATTTTGTTTTGTCCCTTTTTTACGGATGGGTACTATTATGTTTTCCTTCAATTGTGCTGGTATCCTTTCTTCTAACCATATGTGCGTTATTAGCTGGAGGATTTGGCGATGTAGTGCGTCTCCCCCATATTTAAGAAGTTCTGCTGTTATCTCGTCCGTACCTGGCGCTATGTGATTTTTCAGCTTATTTAAGGCCTTTTGGGTTTCTTCTAAGGACGGATTTTTAACGGGCATGTGATATAGATCTCTTCTTTATGCTGTTCTTCCTGAATGATGTTTATAAGCTCTTTTATTTAGTTACTTCTTTACCGTCGATTATCATACGGCCTTAATTGTCTCTCAGTGTATGGATAAAATTGGTTTTATGTCCTCTTTTCTCAGAGAAAATTCTTCTTCTTCTTCAAGTTCCCTGTCCGTTGCGAACGTTGGCTATTAACATGGCAATTCTGATCTTGTTTGCGGCGCTTCTGAATAGTTCGACCGATGTGAGCCCGAACCACTTCAGCAGATTTTGGAGCTACGAGTGTCTTCTTCTGCCTGGCCCTCGCTTACTGTCTATTTTTCCTAAACAATTAATTGCAGCAAACAGTACTTATCGTGTCTCAATATGTGGCCTAGATATCCAACCTTTCTTTGTTTAATTGTATTTACGATTTCTTCCTCCTTTCCGATTCTTTGGAGTACCTCTATGTTGGTGACATGTTCGGTCCAGGATATACGAAGAATGCGTCGGTACAACCACATTTCGTGTGTGAAAAAATGTAGCATTTAACTAGACGTAATTTTAGGGGAAGAGACAAATCCTTGCTTATGAGGAGCTTTTTCATATTGCTAAATGCTGCTCTAGCTCGTTCTATTCTCGCCTTAATTTCTGTGGCCTGTTCCCATTTTGCATTTACGTGCCAAGATACACATAAGATTCTGCATGGTCAATTAGTATGTTACTTATCCATAATTGTCGAGCAGGTTGTTGCTTTTTTGCTTATCAGCATCCACTTTGTCTTCTTGAAGTTGAGGTTCAGGCCGTATTCCTCACTAACTGAATAATTTCTTTCCATTACCTGTTGTAATTTGTCTATGGTACTGGCAAGGATCACCGTGTCGTCGGCATATCTTATATTGTTGGTTAACTCGCCGTTTATTTTTATGCCCTCGTTTACATTTTCCATACATTTGTTAAATATTTCCTCGGAATACATATTGAAAAGGAGTGTGGATAATATACACCCCTGACGGACACCTCTTTTGATCTGCACACTTTCAGTGAGTTCGTTGCCAATTTTTGCTCTTGCTGTTTGACCCTGGTATAGGTTTGCCACAATTTGAATGTCTTTGTCGTCAATACCTGTCTTTCGCACAATATATATCAATTGTTCAGGATTGACATTGTCAAATACTTTTCTAAAATCAGCAGAGGAAATTGCTTTATAGAATTCTCTGGTGCCTGTTTTCCTTCCCATAGCTTCATATTTTTGTTGTTCATAGTTTATTTTCTTTGTGCGTATTATTTTTCTTGTTTCTTTTCGGCAGTCGAGATATTTCTTTTTACTTTGGTCTGTTTGCAGTTGTATCTAAGTCTTCCTTACTCTTTGTCTTTTTTCCAGCTGTTTTCGACATTCCTCGTCATACCATGTTTTTGCCCTCTTCTGCCTACTCCTTCCAAAGATCTTGTCCGCTGTCTTGGTTATTATTTCGGCAGTCGTTTCCCACAGCTGTTCTATATCATTGTATTCTCTTTCAGAGTTCAAGGTTTGTTCAAGTTGTTCTCTATAGTTTTGTTGTTTCTTTGTATTGTGTATTTCGTTCATGTTCCATTGTAGATTTATTGTTGTTTTATTGTATTTGTGGCTAGATATTCTGGATTTGACTTTTGCTCTGACTAAGTAATGATCTGTGTCTCCGTCTATTTATTTTAGGCTTTTCACATCTTTAATATTGTTCTCATGACGGGCATCTACAATGATGTGGTTAATTTGGTTGCGCGTAATATGCTCGTTTGAGACCCAGGTTTGCTTATGGATATCTTTGTGCGGAAACATGGTTGACTTTATTAGCATATTATTAGCTGCTGCAGTTTTTGTGAGTCTTAAGCCATTATCGTTGGATATATTGTGTATGCTGTGTTTATCTATTGTGGGGTATACGCTAGGCTCTTTGCATATTTTAGCATTAAAGTCACCGCAGAGTATGCGCATATCTTGTTGGTGCATGCGCTGAGATAATCGAAATGTTGTATCGTTCTTCCTTCATTCGTATGTAGCATATCCTTTCATTTATAGGTTCTAAATTTAGTATATTCTGTACTAGGTTGTCTCTAATTACAAAGCCCGTTCCAAATTTATGTCTTTCGGCTATATATATATATATATATATATATATATATATATATATATATATATATATATATATAAATATATATATATATATATATATTATATAATATATATTATATAATATATATATATATATATATATATATATATATATATATATATGTTTGTTTTGAGGTTTCCGCGGGAGCTATATGTGCTGTCACTATTTTTCCGGGTTTGACTCCGCGTTGTAAAGTGCTGGTTTTCTCGAAAACCATTGTTTTGGCGACGTTTCGGCAAGGTCTCACTTGCCATTCTCAAGCCTGGTGGAACTACTTCTCGTCGTTACTCGACGAGACTAATCCATTGGACCAGTACTAATCGAGTAACGACGAGAAGTAGTTCCACCAGGCTTGAGAATGGCAAGTGAGACCTTGCCGAAACGTCGCCAAAACAATGGTTTTCGAGAAAACCAGCACTTTACAACGCGGAGTCAAACCCGGAAAAATAGTGACAGCATATATATATATATATATATATATATATATATATATATATATACTAATCACCGAAACTTTATCAAAAGGTTCCTGCATTTCTTTTTTATTTAATTTACTTGTCAAATTATTTTTTCAAAACTTGCATTTAAATAGGGTTAATTTTATTACTGATAATACAAAGTCACTTAAATTAGTAAGTAGAGGATAAACGTCCAAATTTGTTATTTGGCCCACTTCAGAATTTATCTATATTTTCGAATTCTAATCCTTGTATTGGATAAGTGTCCTCAATTTGTCATCAATCTTTTGCATCGTTTGTAGGTCTTAAGGATTACAAATTCGTGGTAATTATTTATGGTAAAAAACTGGTAAAACTATTTTAATTTAGAAGGTGTATCTTGTCCATGACTAGATCTGCCAAATCATTTCTTTTTTACTTACACATAAGCTGTATTTAAAAAACGCCAGTGACTTTCGTAAAAATGCTCTATTAATTCATCATCTAAATTAATAATGTTGTGGGTTACCCCAATTCCTAGGTACTTGTTATAAAGATTGACAAATCGAGTAAAAAATTAAAGATCAATTGTCAAAATTAATTTGTCTCACATATCGTGGGGCTATATTACTAAGCAAATGACATTTATACCCTGTGATTATTTCGCTTTGCAAATTTGTGATATCTACTTTATTATTTTCCTGTAAAACTCATCCACTAGCTTTACTTTTATTTAACGTTTTTATGTGTTACAAGAGATACTCCTATATTTTACTATTATGGTATACGTACTATCGTACGTTACAAACAACATTCATTCAGCGGCTTCGTTCTAAAAGGGCCAATGTCAAAATTCTTCGAAATTGAGTTTAGTCCTGAATTTTTCTGAGAAAGAATACTTTATTGTGTAAAAAGATCGTAAGTCTATGGACTGTCATAAGCACCGTATAGAAATTTCACCAAGGCCAATGTAAATTACTAGAATGTTTCATATTATATAAAAACGGCAATAGTAGACATAGGTCCTGGGTAAAAGAGGTTGTTTCATTGTAGGACAGCCTAAGTCTACATCACCACTTCTAACAAAAAATATATTTTTCTACTCTGTTGACACCGGCCAAGTAATCAAGTGAGCAACACGTGGTTCGCCCAAAATTCACTGTAGCTGAACTCATTAATTGACGTGTGTTAAATGTTTAAAATTGTGTCTAATCAATTTAAAAGGATTGTCGAACTCGGTAGAGAGCTGGATATTCTAGAAAAAGGGAAGGTTTTTGATGATTTTCCTTATGATAACGTTTTTTGAGGTTATGTCTCCTAATCAGCATCTATCGACTTTGTAAAACTAGGTTATGTATTTTTTTTTTTTTTTAGTTAGTAATAATAGAAATGTAGGACTGCACTGGCTGACGACTATGTGGTAGCAGGCTGTTATAATTATTTTTAACACAGGTTATTGTTACAACTAACCTGTTACGATTTAGTGTATTCAATTAAAATTTAATTGTTATGAATAGCTTCACGATACAGTTTCTATATATACCCACTAAAGTTCAGCTCTTAGAACTCGAGATTGATTTTTGTTGACTTTGTTATTAGCTAAATTTGAGACAAACAGCTCTAATCTTTAGTTGGTCGTTACGTGACACATCTTGCTTTGGCTCTGACACCATTCTAAATTTACCATGTAATTATGGGGAAGTATGCAGTGCAACAGAGCCTCAAGTAATAGAAGCGCACAATTCAACATCTGTTTCTGATATCGCACAAGAAGAGCATAATTACGTGAATAAAAGCAGCTCCGATGAATTCATTCCCAGTTCCAACTCATCTGACTCTAATATGAGTTCTGATCATTTGGTGAAAAAAAAGAAGTATAGTTAACGAACAAAGGTCCATCTGACTTCAGACGTTATTGGGATACATACCTTGACCAGGAAATGAAGAGAAAGGAAAAAGCAAGATAAAGGCCAATTAACGAGAAAACGAAAAAGACAGCCAGAAATGTGCAAAAATTATATAAGAAAGAGTCTTAAAGCTGCGGGAAAACACTATCATTCATCAAAAGGTAATCTTGTTCCCGCCAAGCATATAAGAGAATCTTGCAAATGTCGATGAAAATGTAATGAAAAGTTTACTAAGCAAGAAAGATTGTATATCTTTGAAAGTTTCTATGCACTTTTAGCTAAAGCGTAAACTAATATTTTGCAAATAATATCGAGGAGGTAATAAAGAAGGATGAGCGGTTAAATCAACAGAAAAGAGTAGAAGAAAGTACTCTAGAAGGTATTTTTTCACCAAAGACCATAACAGCAGGATAGAAGTATGTAAAACAATGTATCTAAGCACTCTCGATTTAAATGAAAAGAAGGTACGGGTACTTGTTGAGAAAAAAAGAAACAGTGAGTCAGGAATATGTACGATATATCTACGAGGAAAACATACGAACCACTCAATAATATTATCTGAAGATAAAGAACGAATAAAGGCCCACATCAGTATGTTCCCGACATATCAGAGTCACTACTCACGCTCTTATACTAAAAAGCTTTATCTCTCATTTGAACTTTCAATATCATAGATATATCGTGTTATATACAAAACTGTATTGATAATAAAATTAAGCCCAAAAGTTCATCAATTTACAGAAAAAAATTATAGACGTGTTTAATTTATTTTTTTACAAGCCAAGCAACGATACGTGCAGTAAATGTGACAAATATAGCCACCTGATTAAGACTGCTAGTAAAATAGAAAGATGGAAGGTAGAGGAAGAACAAAAGCAACATTTTCATGCAGCTAGAATGTCGCATGAAGAAAAAAAGTGTAACAGGAACAGATGTCAGGATAGACCAGATTTAGTTGTGGTTAGTTTTGACCTCCAAAAATGTCTTTCTACACCGTTACTAAAAAACAACTCTTCTTTCTACAAAAGGAAACTATAGACGTTGAACTTAAGAGAAATTATATTTTATAGTGACTATTGCCCAGACCAAAACAAAAACATATATCTTGCTGTAATGTTTCTACTTAGCATTGAACACTTCTGGAATGAAGGATGATATGTGACTATAACACGTAAGTGTTTACTTCCAGGACACACCCATATAGAAGCTTATTCGATTCATGCAGCAATAGAAAAAACGAAGAGAATAGCTACTACCAATATTGATATCCCTAGAGACTGTATCAACTTAATAAGATTGATGTCAAGAAAGTCTCCTAATTTTGACGAAATGGAGCAGTACCAGTTTTTGAACTTTAAAGCAATGCTGACAAGCTACTATCAACATAGAAAAGCCAATATCAGTGGAGACCCACTACCAAGGTACAAGGTAAGTATGCTGCGTTATATCTATGAAAGTCCAAAGATATTTTTTCACAAAATATCATAGGAGGCGGAATCTACCTTTATGACTGTTGACTTAGTTAGGTAAGCTAGGCATCCATCATAATCAACATTGAGACCACTTTTATACATAGACGACATATTATGAATAGTTTATCAATTATCTAGCTGCATTATCAGGTGGTGTTGAGACGTTAAGTGGTGGTAACTGTGATAAAGATGAAGTCTAAATATTATACTACTACCACAAATAATGATTATTTTTAAATACAACTTTGCGTTTTTATTGTAAATTTAATTTATCTTAGATAATAAAATAAGGGCCAAAGTTAATGAAAAATTCGTTTTTTCTATTGAAAAAATGGCTACTGTCATATTTTTTAAAGCATTAAAAAATATTGAACATTTAAGTCTATCTTTAAAAATCATTTATTTGTTGAGAACTTCATGTAACGACAATTTCCAATAATGTGGAAATGGGTCTACAACTCAACTCACAATTTAATGTAAATCTTCCAACTTAAACCACTGATTTTGACATTGACCCTTTTAAAACAAAGCCATAAAACAACTATTATACGCCTGACAACTCGGCAGACTGAGAGGAAATATGATTTTGATCTCAGTATTAATTGGAAACATAATGCTGGTATCTCTGTTGTATCTCTCGCTAATTTTGTAATAACGACCATAAATTTTTTCGTTCTATATTTTTTATAAATTTTGCATACATTGTTTGTTTTAGATTGCAGTAGATGTCGAATTACATTTGATAGATGACACCAATGTAGATGTTATTTGCGTTCTAATACCATCCCATATAGTTGGAGATCTTCCCACTGTTGTACAAATTATTTAGATTCTATTAGGAATAAATATTTTGCACATAATAGTATAATATATTTAATATGTTTTTAGGTATAAAATAATTTAACGATAACATAACGATAACATAACGAGAGTATTGACATATATTACTAATTGACTGGGACCCCCAATGAGACAAAGGAAACTAATGCAAAGTCCCTCTATTTTTTTCTAATAAACCAGATTTATAAACCACGTATTTATTTATTCAATTAGGTTTATTTAAGTACTCATGGAAACCGACATCAGCACCCCAAGAAAACTGAAGAATGGACTGCCTCAGGAATCTGTTCTAGCTGATCTTACCTGTAGCCCTGTACATTGCTGATATACCAGAAACCATCCCATATAGTTGGAGATCTTCCCACTGTTGTACAAATTATTTAGATTCTATAAGGAATAAATATTTTGCACATAATAGTATAATATATATATATGTTTTTAGGTATACATTAATTTAACGATAACATAACGATAACATAACGAGAGTATTGACATATATTACAAATTGACTGAGACCCCCAATGCGACAAAGGAAAATAATGCAAAGTCCCTCTATTTTTTTTAATAAACCAGGTTTATAAACCACGTATTTCTTTATTCACCTAGGTTTATTTAAGTACTCATGGGAACCGACATCAGCACCTCAAGAAAACTGAAGAATGGACTGCCTCAGGAATCTGTTTTAGCTGATCTTATCTGTAGCCCTGTACATTGCTAATATACCAGAAACCAGATCAAGGAAGTTTGGTTACACCGATGACTGGGTCCTTGCAACAAGGTGTAAGTCATTTGAACAAACAGAAGAAATCCTCACGTAAGACTTACATACAGTGAGAAAGTATTTCCGTAAATGGCGGCTCCAACTAAACGCTACCAAAACAGAGGTTTTCAGTTTTCATCTAAATAACCAGCTTGCAGTAAGAACAGTCAACATGAAATTCAAAAAGACCACACTCGTTTACAATTAAAAACCAAAGTACCTTGGGGTGAATCTTCACAGAACCCTATCTTTCAAGGAGCATCTGTCAAAAACAGCGGTAAAACTAACTATCTATCTATATAGGGTTTTTGACAGCTGTCGCCTCCTTCCTTCTTTCAGCCAACATCTCCAGTCCTTTCTGTTCTGCCATTTTCCATCTCTAAGGTCTTGTCTTTCCATGGCTTCGTCCACTTCATCCCACCATGATCTTCGGAGTCTACCTCTTTTCCTCCTTCCTATTGGGCTCCAATTCGAAATTTTTGCTATCCACCTTGTATGATCTGTTCTTCTCACATGTCCATACCAAATTAAACGTTTTTCTTCAATGTAGCTTCTACTACCATTCTTTATTTTATCTCCTCATTTCTGATGCGATCTATTTTTGTCATTCTGTAGCTTTTTCTCATAAACTCTATTGCAGTTGCTGTGGTTTTGGAACTGTTTTGTTTATTTATTACCCAATTCTGTGCTCCATAGGTAATTATACTGCGTACCAAGGTGTTATAAATTCACTTCTTTATATTTATGGTAATCTGTCTATCCCACATTACTCCGTTCATTTGTTTAATACATGTTCTTGTCTGTGCTAATCTGCTGGTTATCTTTTGCTTGGTGGTTCCATTTTTTGAGAGTATAAATTTCCCTATTATCGTCCATTTCTAAGTTTCTCACTGGTTTTTGCTCTGTTGTTAAATATTCAGTCTTTTCTAGGTTTATTTTCAGTCCATTTTTTGTATATTCCTTTTCTAATTTTCGGAGCATATAGCACAGATCTTCTTTATCTTGAGCCGTTACAACTTGGTCATCTGCAAAGCATAATGTGTACAGGAAGTTGTCCCGGATTGGTATTCCCATACCTTCACATTTCCTTTTCCATGGTTTTAATATTTGTTCGAGGAATATCTTAAACAGTGTCGGAGATGTAGAGCATCCCTAAAATAAGCCTTTTGTGGTCTTAAATTCGTTGGAGTATATATTGCCGGTTTTAACTCTTACCTTGTTGTTGTTGTAAAGGTTTTTTACTGCTTCTATTAACCTCTGAGTTATTCCGATTGTCTTCCTCGTGTTCCATAGTTGTTTTCTGGGAACCGTGTCATATGCCTTTTTTAAATCTATGAATGTCATTTGTACTGGTCTATTTGTTGCCATTTTTTTTTTCAATTAATTGTTGACTGCGGATAACCCCAAACCATCTGTCACATTACAGAACAGTGTCCCACAAGATCCTATCAAAGCAGATGGAAGGATTTCCTAATGGCGACTCCAGAGTCGATAGGCTATAAAAATAAATTAGATGTTTGTTTATAAACATATATGTATTAGGTTTTATACAAAACATATGTTACTTTAAATGTATATGTGTCAAGTCCCATACGATAAATAAAAAAATATAAATATCGACCACGTGGTCAGGGACTGTTGCGTCAGATTTCTCTGTCGCATTGGGGGAACGACTCTGTATTGCAACGCTCGTTTTATGTGTATGATTGAGTGTTTTTAATATACAATTTGAGAATTTATTGAAAAAAAAAACATATTTTAAGAAGTTATATAAAAAATATTATGTATGATATATACCTTGCGACTGCTAAACAAATAGACATATAATACTAGATAGACTTACCACTGCAATACAGTCGCGTTCCCTAGTTTGACAGAGAAAACTGACGCAAAGCAGAAACTGCATCTAATGGGCCGGGTTTATCGACCATGTGATCTTCTCATTGGTCATTTAGGTCGCATAATCAATAAACCTGGTAAATTAGAAAGAGATGCAAGTCAGTTTTCTCTGTCACACTGGGGGAGTGGGCTGGTATTACCACGATCAGTATATCTTGTATTATACAGATTGAACGAATTTTAAACGGATCATACAATTTAATATATGTCTGTTTGAACTGCATTTGATTTGAATAGTGGACCAATATAAAACTTGGACAAAAATAAATCCATACCTGGGTTTAGACATTGTATAAAATATCGTTCAACTATCTGTCTCGCAACAATGTTGTTTGCGTAACAATGTTGCCAATTGCCGTGTAATATTCTGATTTGTGGATCTTTTTGAGAGTTACAATCTTCTTCGTATCTTTAAATAAATCGGATATTTGCCTATATTTTTCATTGTATTTACGAATCTACTACAACAGACTAATAACAAAAATAAACTTAATGGTTTGTAGTTGTTTTCTTTTTTTCTTGTAAATATTTAATGGATAACACCTTATTTGAGGAACATCTAAAGGAATGACGTTGGTAACACCGTTCAAAGAAGGGCTTGTCTAAAGAAGCGATAAATAGTTTGACAGCATAATAAAATCGTAGATTTATGTGTAGCTTTCAATATTTATTATTTCAGAATCTAGCAGCCCGCTGAAGTATTGGATTTTTATAATATAATTATTTGACAACCTTTTGTTGGCCAACTATCTACAGCAAAATTGAGCCTAAATACATAATATTTCGTATGTTCCGAATTTATTTCGTTCAATCTGTATGTTTATTGCTGAACTATTGAAGAAAACATACGACATATTCCAAAGCAAGAAGAAGAAGAAGAAGAAGAAGAAGAAGAAGAAGAAGATTTAAGTGATGGCTCATTCTGTAAGCATCGGCCTCTGTAGCGAAATGACTTAATATTCAAAACTTTTTTATTAAAATTTACAGGACAACGACTACTCTAATTTAAAGAGAATTTAAATTATATAGGGTGCAGCCAAAAAGAGTGGTATAGCAAAATGTTTATTTTTCCTAAAGAACATCCAAAATTTAATGATATTTTTAAATTGTTCTTAAAAAAATAACCATACTCTAAGTACCATACTAAGTTTTTTTGCAGAAAAATAACCAGTTCCTATAATTAAAAACGCGGTGTTTGAGGATATGCTTCGATTTGTTTTAAAAATAAAGAGCTTTTAGAAAATAATAAATATCTACAAATCTAAGAATTTAAGTAAATTTGTTTTGAGTCCCCACTAATCGACTATGTGTTTTAAGCATTTTTAAGTAGATATTTATTATAACTTTAAGGTATATATTTATAATGGTATACCTCAAAAACTGCAAACCAAAGTGTTTAATTATTGTATCCTACCTGTACCTACTTATGTACCTAGATATGGAGCTCAAACCTGGAAATTCACTAAAATAAATATGGAGAAGATCAGAAAAACTCAGATAGCTATGGAACGACAGATGCTGGGTATTTCACTAAAAGACCATAAAACCAATGAAAAACTAAACTGCTAAACTATGGACATAACCAGCGTCTTAAGGATGGCCAATGGAATAAAGAAATCGGAAATTTATCGGCCATATGTTGTTTTTCTCCCATTTGGTATCCTTTTTTAGTTGTTACTTTTTTTTTTATTATAGCATTCATAATCAAGTTGAATAATAAAGGACTCAGCGAATCTCCCTGTCTTATCCAATGACTAGCTTCAATAGGGTCGGTTAGTTCTTTTTCTACTTTTACTTTTATTGTGTTTTTTGGTAGATTTTTTTGATCGTTTTGATTATTTCTGGAGGTATCTCCCTTGCGAACAGTAAGTGGATAACGTTTTTTAATTTAATCCGGTCAAATGCCTTCTTAAGATCTACGAAACATAGATATGCCGGTTTGTTCTATTCTAATGATTTCTCTTGGACTTGCCTCATTATAAATATAGCGTCGGTGCATGATCTTCCCGACCTAAAACATCGTTCTTCTTTTGCTAGTGTTATAATTTCATTCAGTTTATTTGTTATCACTTAGGTAGTTAATTTTAGTGTTGTGTTTAAAAAATAATTCCTCTGTAATTCTCCGCTCCGATTTGTCTCCTTTTTTGAAGGGAGGTATTAGGATGCTTGATCTCCATTCTTGAGGAATTCTACTTTTTGTTCTATTACTGTATAGAACTTAGTATAATAAAATTAAAAGTGTTCAGTTAATTTGAATTTCAGTTTTATTCAGGATAATTTCAGTAATACAAAAAAGTGCTTCATATACACTAAGCTAAATTGTCCTAAGTGACAATATGATCAAAAATCAACTAATCTGGAAAGTTTAAAACAAAATTATGACTAGCAATTAAATTCTATTCTCCGAAATAACATATAAAATAAAACATAAAAACTTTCTTAAATTACTAAGCATTATATAATGAAAAAAAAGAAAAACTTGATTTTCTCAAAACCTAAATATTGCAGATAGGACCTTTCATATCCAAATGCAGAGACGGGCTTAAAAAAATCATTAAAACAAAATTTTGTACGGAGTGGTCAAAATATTAGATTTTTCTATTAGCACATTCAAGGTGAAATACCGTACTTATTTTAAATAAAACACCTTATGTTGCTAATTTACTTAACTTGTAATAAACTGTATTTAATTTTATATATTGGGGTAGTTCGCAGAGTGTAAAGAGCAGAAAGGAGTATCAATATTAATAAAAAATAAATAGAAAAAACACATACAATATTACCATAAAATAAATCAGCGAATAATGAAAATTAGGATAGTACTATTTGGACAAACAACAATAATTGTTAAAGTATTGAAGTAAAAGAAGAAACAACTTTAGAAAGCAATGGGAAGAATGCACGTTAAAGAGAAATAGGTACATATAACACACAGTCTGTATGAAGAAAAAAAAAAGTGGAAATGAAATTTGGTAATAATAACAAAAACAATCATCGCAACAATATGCCTCAAATAAGTATCTAATCACCTAGTTTGAAAATGTTTCCTAAGGGAGCTAGAGCTCTTTAAAGATAGTGCGTTGTAAAACTGTAGTGCGAAAAATCAAAACTGAAAAATGAAAACTTCGTTAGCCAACATTGTAGGACTTTTGAAAGGTAATGACATAAAACTTATTAGGATTAAAAAATTTAACAAGGAGCAGATTTTTTATTGGCTTCTTTGTTGGTAGCGGTTTAGTTTTCGCTTTCTTTTTTTGTTGTTTCATCTGGTGCGCGTAATCAGAAGATGTGATAACATTCTTTATGACATATTTTATTTCTCTTATTTTGATTTATTACGGGTGATTGGTTAACATATTGAAGTAATATAGCCTCACGTTACATTGCCCATAAAAAGGCCGCTAGGTCTCCGGTAGTGTCAGAGCTATTGTCCTTCAAAGAATCGGAATCGTTTAAATTTGCGTCCGATGTTGAAAGAATGAATATATTCTTTATATATATATATATATATATATATATATATATATATATATATATATATATATATATAATATATATATATATATATGTATATATATATATATAATATATATATAGTAGTTTTGAGTTTTTTGAACCGTATTATATTTAATATAAAATTAGTGGTTCTTGAGTTTAGGTTCAATAAAGATATTACATGTGGAACTAGATTTTATTTCCATTGCAATCAATCAACGTTTCGGCAGGAAACCCTTGCCTTTGTCAAGATTTAAAACGTAAACGTGACACAGACATATGTCAGTTCGTTAATGTCTGTGTCACGTTTACGTTTTGAATCTTGACAAAGGCAAGGGTTTCCTGCCGAAACGTTGATTGATTGCAATGGAAAATAAAATCTAGTTCCACATGTAATATCTTTATTGAACCTAAACCCAAGAAACACTAATTTTATATATATATATATATATATATATATATATATATATATATATATATATATATATATATCGCACACCTCATTCAATAGTGCCACAAGTCCAAAATACAATAATTTCGAGAAATGAGCAAAACATTCTGTAGCAAACGAGTTATGCCTTGTAAATAATTTATTTTTAGAATGACTGGCTTCAAAATTACAATTTTAATTAGCAAATTATACAGTTATTCGCTGGATCTTATTACAATTTATTAAAAATAAAACGTTAATATTGTATTTTGATAGTTATGGCGATACTGTATTGTGAAAAAAGTCATTTATAAAACGATAAATAGGAGATACGGCAGCAACATCATAAAAAAAATTAACTAGTTCTTACAAAAAATATTTTTATTATTATTACATGTGTGTATGAACATTTTTTTTAATTACTATTAACCAAGTCCTTATACAAATTGTGATGAACAGGTAATATTAAGAACACAGTTTCAAAAGGCGTTGCTTGGTTTTTGCGGATATCGATGGAGGCTTTATGTACGCCTTTTTTAAATCGATTACTGCTTCCACATC
>OU898280.1:120917188-121110254 GCA_918026665.1 Diabrotica balteata
TAAACCAAATATAGAAAGAACTTAAGACTGTATTTCTGAAAGCTAAAGACCACCTTAAATACACGAATCAAAGAGGCAAAAAACCATGGATAACTAATGACATATTAGAAATGATAATTGTGAGACGTCAACACAAAAACAAAGAGTGGAATAAATATAAAGAAATACAAAGACTAATAAGAAAAAAGATAGTGGATGCAAAAACACAGTGGCTTGTAGAAACTTGCAAAGAGATAGCAGACCTACAGAATAAACATGATGATAGACTTCTCCATAAGAAAATTGAAGAAATGTGTGGGATCAGAAAAGTTAGCCAGTGTGGCACAATAACAAGCACGGATGATAGAGTCGTGACCACAATAGCAGAAATAAGCGTTGAATGGCGAACATACATACACAACCTATTCTTAGACAAGAAAACAATAAATATTGATAGACAAACAAACATCGAAAATAATGACTTGCCCATCGTAACATTAGAAATAAAATACGCCTTAAAAAATATGACAACCGGAAAAGCCTTTGGACCTGACTACGTTCATAGTTCAAGGTTGTATACTATCACCATTATTGATGAAGCACAAGAAGGAATAAAAGTCAATGGAAAAATCGTGAACAATATTAGGTATGCCGATGATACAGTACTAATTACTGGCAGTAAAGAAGAACTACAAATTCTGTTAACAAAAATAGTGCAAGAAGGAGAACTATACGGCCTTAAGGTGAATGTAAAAAAAAAGTAAAACAATGGTAATCTCAAAAAAACCCACAGCATTTATAAACACACTAGTCAATAACAAACTAGTTGAACAAGTATAAAGTTTAAGTATCTAGGCTGTTGTATACATGAAACCTGTGTTGCCTGTGTGAGTCCATTTTCAAATAGATAAAAAGAAATAAAATAAGACTTACTCACAATCAATGTAATTTTACTACCAAAACGACCGGTCAATTAAATTGACTGTGAGTAAGTCTTATTTTTTTTCTTATCACTTATTTAAAAATTTTTTACTTTATTAGATGTTCGTCATATTATGCTTTAATGGCTTAAATGCCGCAAGGTCTATGAGTTGCAAAATATGACTGGTATGGGGCGATAGTTTTAGTATAATTATTTTTTCTTGTACAGCTATTTTTATCAAACCAATTGCTACATGTGACAAATGTCCATTAGAGATAAAAACTATCGGTTTATCTTTTAAAATAGCATTTAAAAAGGCTAGTTAAAAATCATTTTTAAATGCATCGATTTCTATCCATTCATTTGATGTGTGCGTACTTTAAAAATAAGTAGTGTGGACAATTTTTGGCCCGCTGCAGTAGCACCAAGTAAAACAAATTTTTACCTAGTCCTGCACTAATTATGTGTGCTACTTTTCCTTTTTCTCCAATTACTTTACTCTGCTCGGATCAAGGCAGAAGTTCGTCTCGTCGGTGTTATAATGTCGTTAAGGTGAAATATCTTAATTCTTCTAACATACTAAAGTAATCATTAATCACAAAGAAATCTACACTTTTTTTTTGAAAAACCTCGACTGCTTGCGGCTTTTTCTGAGAAAGATCATATTGACGTTTAAAGTTTGCAAAATAGTCATCCCAAAGTAATGAATTCTTGAAACGAGTTTTTAAATTATTTTCTTTAACATACTGCCCAAAAGTTTTTTTTTAAGAACAAATTCCTATTTTTCCATAGCCTTTACGTTAGCTACCATTTTTTCATCAATTTTTCGAAATGTAGCTGTAGGCCTTCCTCTGGTATCATCTTAAACGCCCCTTTTTCCACGAACTATTTTATGTAAAGTAGGTTTAGATACGCCATAATGTTTTGGTGTTCCATATAACGTAATCACGTTGCTTGTTACTGCTACTCGGGTCACATGTAATTTCGAACTATTACAGCCTGCGACAAAAACGTTAGTTTTGGAAACACTTTTATACAATGAAAACTTTTTTCAGCTTACAGTTAATATTGCACACGAACAATTAAATAAAATAAATTAGAACAAAATACAAGTATTCACTTGCATATCTATTATTATTTTCACGTGCTTCAAATGTGTACAAATTCTGAGGCAAGTGGAACCTATCTTCTTCTCATGGTGCCGTCTCCTTTCGAAGGTTAGCAATTGTGGTTTTGGAAACTGCTGTGCAAAAGATTTTTGCGGGTGAGCTGTCGAACCATCTTCTCAAGTCTTGCAGCCATGAGTTCTGGCGTCTTACTACTGATCGTTTGCCCTGTACTTTTCCTTCCAGTATAACTTGAAGTTATTCATCAACAAATGACCCAAGTATAGCATTTTCCTCTCTTTGATTGTTCAAACTATACCTATGGAACTATCTGTACTAGATCCTATCAACTTGTCTTAATATTTTTATAAAATGATACTGATCTTATTATAAGATCTAAAATAATATTATTAAGGGCTTCAAAGCGTAGACTTATGCGTAGACCACATATTTACCCTAACACAACTGAATGAAAAGAAAGTTGCAAAAACCAGGAAATACAACTTTTATTTGTGGATCTCACAAAAGCATACACGATGACACATGACACGATTCCTGTGAGAAAACTGTGGCAGTCTCTTAAACGATCTTCATTAAATAGCACGATCATCGCCACAGTCAAACAATTATACAATAAAGCATCATCAAAAATCAAAATAAACAACACCTTATCAGAAAATTTCCAGTAAGAAAAGGTTTAAGACAAGGATGCTGCCTCTCTCCAATACTATTTAAGATCTATTTAAATAAAGCACTAAAACACTGGAAACGATCCTGTTCAGGAATGTGGATCCAACTTGACGACGATAAAACATTATACACTCTACATTTTGTGGACGACCAAGTAGTAGTGGCAGCAGACAAGAAAGATTTAGAATTCATGACAGAACAGTTGTTTAAAACATATGAAGAATGGGGCCTCTCTGTAAATAGAAACAAAACGCAATACCTACGCATCGGAAATGAAGTAGAAGATCTAATGGTCAACGAACATAAAACAATCAAGAACTGTAAAATATATATATATATATATATAATATATATTATATATATATATATATATATATATATATATTTGGGAACAACAATCTACAAGAGTGGGAGGACCGAAAAAGAGATAGATCAAAGAATTGTGAAAGGAAAAAGGGTGATAGGATGCCTAAACCCGATGCTATGGTCAAAAGAACCATCAAATCAAAGAAAGCATCTCCTCTTTAACTCCATCTTTAAAAGTATAGTGCTCTATACTGTCCAACTATACTAGCTGCAAATCGAGCGACGCCTACTTGCATTTGAAATGGACTTCTGGAGAAGATCAGCTAGAAAATCAAGGCTTGATAGAATAGAAAATGACAATATCAGAAATATAATGGTAGTCAAGTCAACCATCATTGAAGAAATTCAAAGGAGACAACTGATCTGGTATGGTCATGTGAAAAGAATGGACGACGACAGGCTGCCAAATCAAATTTTAACATGGACGTTAAGGGAAAGAAGGAAGAGAGGAAGGCCAAAACAATCCTCGCTGGGCGGCATTCAGAAGACAATGTCGGAAAGAAACCTTCACCCTGGCGAATGGAATGACCGACGTAGCTGGAAACTGGGAACCAGAAGCCGAGAACGCTATAAAAAAAATATACTTACCATTAAAAACACAACGCTGAGTTCATTAGTCTTAAAATCAACAAAGATTCTTAATTTTTTTATTACAGGATCCAACTTGTAAGTACAATACACTTTGGAGACGGACATCGCCGTATTATCGTTTTCCTCCGCCAATCCTCCTGGTCCAAATCATGCTCCTACTCCAAACCTCTCGATTTCATCGCTCTTCTAATTCCTTCATTCAATGAGCATCGAAGTCTACCTATTTTTCTTTTTCCACGGGGCTTCCATCTGTGAAGTTTTTGGGGCTAAAGTTTATCAGTCATTTTTAACGGGTGTCCAAACCGTTTGAAACCTTTTCTTTCAATTTTGTCCATTTATGTTATTTCTTATAGATTCGTTGATCTTCCTTTCCAGCTTGATGTTGTAGCACTTAATTCAAAATAATCAATTTTAACTGCCAACAATCTTCTCTTCAGGTTTGCATTAATCGTGCATTCTTCAGAGCCATTACAAAGAACTAATTCTAACCAAGGTTTGCCCTATTCATTTTTTGCTGTTTTTAAAAATGTCACAATCCCACCATAAGGAGTTTAGACATCCTACAATTTTATGTCCCTGATTAATTCGATGTTTAATTTCGGTTTCTCCCAAGTCGTTTTTATTAATGAGTGCTCCTTAATATTTATATTTTTTCACTTGTTTGATTTCCACGTCCCTCGTCTATCAACACTTTAAACCTTGTATCTGAATTGATAACTAAGTATTCTGTTTTCTTCATGCTGCTGACTTGTAACCTCTATTTTACATATTTTCTGTATATACGCTTTATCATAAATTCTAGATCATAAAGGAGAAAGGGGATCTACTTCAGAGAAAACAGTACGTCATTTCCTATGGATATTCCCATTCCCTGGCAGTGCTTTTTCAATTTTGTAGGGCTGCCTTAATATAAAAATTAAACAGTAAGGGTGACATACTGCATCCTTGTCTTAGTCTTTTAGTTACTTTTATTGGCTTTGATGGTCTATTTCCGATTTTTAGTTAAGTAGTGTTATCCTTGTGTACTTCTGTGATTATTCCTAAAAGGTATGGACTAATGCCGAGTTTAGAGAGAGAGTAAAGCTTGCCACAATTTAAGTCTTGGAACTGTATTATACTCCTTTTCTAGGTGGATGAAGGCTAAATATACTTCGGTACCAATCGCTATTCTTTGTTATATTAATTGTTGGACTATAAACAAGTTATCACGGCAAGATCTACCAGGCATAAATCCACTTTGGTCTTAGCTTATTAGATGTCCTACATGATCTTGTATTTTTCCATTTATTATCTTTTAAACAATCTCCCGAAAGTAGGTAGGGCACTTAATCCTCTGTAGCAGTTAGGAACTTTTCAATTACCCTTTTTTAAGATGGACACTTGGTGAGCGGTTTTCCATTCAGATGGTACTTTAATTTGTTGGCAGCATTGCTTCATTTGAAAAGTTATTCGCTCTATTAGGAGTGGACCTTTCGCTTTAAGTAACTCTACAGCTATATTGCTAGGACCTGGAGATCGCCCTTTTTAGATTTTAATTAACACAGTACCGACCTCGTGGTTAGTAGTATTAATGTTACTATTTGTTTGTATCTCCATATTGTATTCCTTTCCCATATATTTCAAAAGGGACTTTTTGAGTAAATTTTAATAGATTAATAAATTAAAATAAATAAACTCAATTTTACTTAACATAGAAAATCACAAATAATAATAAAATTGATCTAAATATTAACAGGTCATATAAAGAGCTAAAATACCATAACTTATGAATTAAAATTAAAATTACTGAGGATATAAAAAGTATATTAAAGTGAACCTTGTGTCCAGGCGTTTACATATATACTAAAAGTAGTTTTGGGAGCTGAATCTAAAGAGTATTTTCTATTTCACAGTTTTTCTACTAATGCACTCAAATTAAGTTGAAGCTTTAAAACAAGACGGTAAGATATATTTCCGACAGAATAAGATAAATGAAATACGTCAAACGAAAAACCAGCTCTGAGAAAACAGACAAATAAATCCGTTTTTTACCAAACTTTTCTTGTTTAGAGTACATACTTTGGTGATTTATGGATTACTTAGTAATTCGGATATTAAATTCAGTAACTCATGATACAGTTCAAGTATTCAAATAAATTGGAGTTAAAAAAACTGGTGCTAATGTACAAGATACACAAATCATTACCTAGTACTGTTGTAAACTATACTGTTTGGCCTATATAAATTCGGAAATAATCTACACAAATAATTTTATAAGCTCCGTATTTTTCAGTTCAAAAAATGTTGTCTTATAATGTTTTTTGTTAGAAAAAGATGTCGCATCCACCAAAATGTTATTAGCGACGGAACAAAATATAAATAACAAAATTAAACACCTACAGATTGTACAAAATGTTTATGGATCTGAGATTATTCACTATATTGTCACAGAAACAGTTTTGACCTAGAGCCTGTGGTAGACCGTTTGGGATCTTGTAGCACTGTCTTTCTTGGTCATATTTACTAAACAGTGTTAAAAAGTGTTCGACTGTTAATCAGACGTTACACTGATCACATATAGGTGGATTCTTCTTTGTAAAAAGGTAGAAGTACGTTAATCTGGTATGTCCTATACGTAAAAGCCTAACCGCAATTTGTGCTTGTCTATTGCGCGACGATAGAAACCACTGAGGACACATTATTTTTGATTTTATTTAGATTGGAATTAGTTTGAGACCACTCATTTCGCCAGAAACACCACACTTTATTTTTAAAATGAGCTTTTTAAGTCACTGAAAACACACTTGTCTATCGGCTCCAACAAATCACTTAAAATTGCCTCTCGTGCGGTCCTGTCAGCTTCTTTATTTTCTGTTATTCCAACGTGTGAGAAAAACCCATAAAAATTGGACGTTTCTTCAAGAAGCTGTGCTACATAGGAGATGATAGAAAAATCCATCAATGTTCCATTAAAGTATCGAGTTGAATGTTGTTAACAGATTCGGAGTTAGATGATACTGAACAATTGTCTACAGAAGTGTCACTATCTAAGACAGAAATCTCTTTTCCTAAATGGTTGTGTAGTTTCTTTTGAAGTTTTGTAAACTTGCTTTTTGTAATGTATTATTTGCATATTGATAGCTGCTTTGTGATGGATTAGACCAGCCATATCAGTTGTAAATTCTTTGATGACGCTAATAGTGTCAGGGGACCTTTGGACATTATCAATCAGTAAGGACCATTGGTGGTAATTTAAAACGAATGGTGGAGTATGATTATCAATGAAATTAAGAGTTTCCAGTGTAGATGGAACTTTAGATAAGCGCAGTTTTTTTAGTTTAGAAGGTTTGGGTTTTGCAAACAGATTTTCTGATAAAATTGCTAAGTCTGAATGACCCGATCTCACCAATACTGCGTTTTATGGAAGAACTTGCGTTTTCGCAATTGCTATTGGAATTTTCACTTAGATGCTGTGGCTTTATTACATTTGTAAGTACTGGAGCAAACTCATTGGTATTAACAGAAGTCAAGCTTGAGTTTTATTTGTAAGATTGGTTGAAAGGGTTGTTTCAGAAAATTTTGGTGATGTATTAGTTTTATTAGAATTTTCTGCAGTTGTATCTTATGGAAAGGAGCTAATAGATTTTAGGATATTGGTTCCGAAGTTTGTAAAAACAATATTGCCACTGAATAAGGTTGATTGAAAGTATTGAGTAAGATATATTTAATCCTATGAGTAGGAGTATTAGTAATTTCTTTGTCATGGAGATTTGTAGGTGTAGGTAATATACTCGGATTGGATAATGGATAACTTGTTGACTGCTGTGTGTTTGGTACCTTGTGTAGTATACTTATTAAAGCTGTTTGATTTATTACTTTATTGTTTGACTTAATATGAGATAATTTCGTTACTGAACAGTTATTGCATTGGGCTGATAAGTGTCCTGTATTTTTGCAAATGAAGCAAAATATGCGGTTAGGTGTTTGGTCGAAATTTATTAGAATAGAATCTGGAATTGGTGATATAATAGGGCTTATATAAACTTGCCTCCGAAAGCTTAATATGTGATTATATTTGGAAAGAGTCGAGCTAATTTTCAGAAATGTTATTGGGGAAATAAGCTTTACACCGATATTCTGTAATCCTTCAACTAATACTTGCTGAGGAATTGACGGGCAGACTCCAGACAAGACTAGTATTTCTGCTAAAGAGACAAGTCTTCGTGCTTTTAAAACTTCGCCGAGTACTTCTATAGAGCCATGTTATGTCAGGAAGTTATCTACTATGGTTTTTGTTTGCCAAATACATGCAGATTCTATTATGAGATAATCTAGATGAAAATATAATATTGTTTGGGTTGATGATTGTGCCCAAAAAATGAGATAATCCTGCAGTTTAGCATTATCAATACAACTAAATACAATTGCTTGGGTCCTACTCGGAAAAGAATGTGAAGCGGCTGATTTCTAGATAGATTGTTGAAATATTAGAAATTGGTTTTAAATTGTGTAAAGTCATTTCAAGCTGCGGCGGCGTAGGCCTTACTCCGACTCTGGTAAGTGACAAACCAACCGCATGCTACTATAAGCTACTAACCTAATATAGCAGCTAACCTCACAAAATGATTTTACGCTAAAGTATATTTCAAAAAAGTTTATTTCAAATCCTTTATAAAAGGTATATAATAAAATGCCCAAACGGGCTATCACAATTACATTACAGAACGTTTTCGGAATGTTAATTACATCATCAACGTAAACGGAGTATACATGCTATGAGCCCTTATCAAATTATGTTTCTAGTAATTTGTTAGCAATATTTGCTGCATGTCCTCTACCTCCAAAATCTGCATCTTGGGCTCCTGTATAAACCAATACCTTTTGTACCATTCCAGTTGATTCACCATTCCAGTTAATTCATAGAGGAGTAACAATTTTACACCGGATTTGTGTCTTTTAATTTTTATGTATTGTCGGAACTTCAATCGAACAATCCATAAGACCATGAATTTATCTATACTTTAATTTTTTTAAGGATAATAAATTTGTTACATTCAGCTATTAAATAATTAATTAATTGTCGTAATTTGTACAGTGTGTCTGCTGGCATCATTTCTGTTAAAATGGATTATCAGTAAAATGCAAACATCGAAAAATACTTTGAAACCTTTTTCTTGAAATGTATTGGAGAAATACTGGAATTAAATAGGTAGCTTGTCTTCCAGTAACCGTCAATCCTCGATAATCTTTTGGTGTCTGTATGGAATATGAGCCCCAAGAACACTTTAAATTCTTCAACAGTAATATAGTTCCAATGTGTTATGCGATAGTACTCTCCTATACCTCTCAAAAAAACTTATTCTGCATATTTATTTGGTTGACTAATAATTAGTTCGTAAAATTGGCCTGTAGCTAATAAGTTGAAATAGTCCACCGGATTATTAACATCATCAACTGCGATTGGAATTTGAGTCCCTGTAAATGGAAAATCATTTAGTTTTTCAGACAATGTTTTTATTCCAATTCCAATTTTCTAAAACTACATCTCTAGAGTCAAGTGGTACATTTTTTAACTCATTTTCATCATCAATATCATCTTAAATATGAGTTTGAGCTATTCTCCACATATTCCTTACTCTCGAATAATTGATTGTCTTGATCTGAGAGCTCTGCAGAAAAGAAAAGTTCTAGGACTTCCTCAGGTGTATATAAGTTCTGCCGTTTATATCTAAAAATAAAAAAAAAAACTATTTAAGCTCTCAAAAATTAGTTCAGCAAAACTTAATTTTAACAAGGAAATTCTAAAACCCCCAAGAAAATTCCCAACCTTGAAGAATGTCATATAATATCAGGCAAAACTGAATTAAGTTTTGTATTTAAAGCCCCAAAATAGAAGTCCTCTTTACATAAAAAATGCATGAAAGCAAACCTTTTTTCGGTATATCAGTCGGTGATAACAATTGTTTTAATGTGCTTGGTTCATCTATTTTAAACCATCCACTTAGGAATCCAAACAATGACTAACAACGCTAACTGAATTAATGCTGTTAATTCTAAGTTTAGTTATGACGTACGAAAACGTTGATGGCGCTAAACAAGAGCAAAGTATGACGTAAATTAACGTCATTGGCAGTGAATGGGTTAAGTTGAAAATATTCAACCGTCTAATCTACAGCAACATTTTATAACCTAGGAAGACATCAAAATAAAGACAATTTTGAAGATGAATTGCCAACTAAACTAACATTATTGAACTTTCTGAAGTTAAAGTTTTTTGAGCTAGCCTTGGATATTATTTAAGTGTTGTGTTATGAAGAGAAGAATCATTGATATAAATTAGGGTGGAACGAAAAATTCGAAGTCATTATTTTTTATGGGGCTAGCGCGAAAAATTTGTGTTTTAATGTATAATAAAAGTAAGATATCTTTTTTGTATTGGAGCCTATCTTCAGGTTCCATATTAAATTTTATTTTTGGGAATAACAAAAAATAATAGAATTTAAAAAAAATATTTTTTTATCGGTTCTTTAAATCGTATTAATTATTTTATGATACAATATACATTGGTAGTCTGATTTTGTGTTAAAAAACGGCATAATATTTCTAAACTGCAATCTTGAACGAATGAAGCCATCCATTAATTCTGGTCCACAAACAGCAGCTGATGTTTCAGTTACTAACTTAATATTTCTTTCCACTGGTTAAGTATGACAGGAACAGTTTAAGACCTTTTTCTTGTTGTAATTCCCATAATCAACCATATACATACTTACATCTTCATTGAAGCACAAAAAAACAAGCAAAAATTAAAGACGATTCAAGTAGTGATGAGGACACCTTCGGCCTGATTTGCGTTGAATCCTGGTTAAATAGTTTGCCTAACGAGAAATGGATTCAGTACAATCAACGCAAATTTTGGGCACATGAAAAATGCGCAGATGCGGGCTTGTTCTACGTGTGTCACATCTGATTAGATTATTCGTTTTTTTTTTAAGAATAGACACGGATTTTTTTATAATATTAACTTTTTGTAGGCTGATTTGTATATAAAAATAATAAAAATATTAATCAATCTCCTAGTTTCTGTCTTGACCAAAAAACCCCAAGGTGTGTACCAACTAAACCCGAATACGGATTGCTTGGTACACTTGCACCCTTAACCTTCCGTTACTCGCGCACGGTGTATGAGACCGGCCCTGTAAATAATTTCAAGTATAGGTAATGGATTTTGGGAACAGTTATGACCTTAAACATTTCACATAAACTTATGTACTAAATAGGTATAATGCATAGCTCTTGTCAAAATCCAATACATTAATAATATAATTACATATCTTCGATTCTAAAATATTTTAAAAGACTTTAAAGAGTATGAGTAAGAAAAGAGATATTTAGTTATATTCTTTGTGGTATTTTCAAGGTCATAGCTGTTCCCAAAATCCATTACCTATAACTCTCATTGTTAGCATACAAAGAATGGATTATATGAGCCCCATGCACCCTTAACCAGTTGCCTACCAACTAAAACCACCCCTTCTTCGGACAAGGCATTCCCGGAGCAGTTCAACCTGTGAACGAAACATTGGGATGCCTTGCGCAATCTCTAAAGTCGAATGGAAAGGAAGATGGTTTTTATCGTTTTTAGGTAGAATAAAGTAGAAATAAATCTATATAAAAGTGCAGATGTATGATATATAATACTATAAAGTCCTATTAAAAAAAAAGAAAAAAAAAAATACCGACATTTTATAGAATAAATTATTACAAGATAACAGAGTAAAAAGATATCTACTATTATTTTTTAAAATTGGTAAATTTTGACATTTTCTTCTCTAGGCTTCTTTGAGCATTCTTAAAACTAATTTTTCTATTTAACTCTCGTAGCCTAATATATGTTCGAGTTTTAGCAAAGTAAAGGACAACTTCGTAAGGCACAGATGTGGTTTTTATTTGTGACATGGTTTTATCAGCTAATTTGTGAAAAATTTTCTCGTCTTTAGATAAAGAGTTACCATGCATTTTATGGAACTCAGTCTCAAGTTTCATAGCAACTTCCCACAAATCATCATTTGGATGTATAAGAGAACCTCTAGAGAGAGTTTGTATCCAGTCAGGGGCCCTAGTTATGTCCATACCTGCAGTGGGGTTTTCCAATGAGTATTTATTTTTAAATTTGTATGCTACAAATCCTGCAATATATTTTAGTGATTCTTGACTCACTTTTTCTTTTACCTCAAAATCTTGCATAAGCTGCCCTATTTCGTCATCGATAAATTCGTCTTGCAAATAATACGGTTCTACAAAAGAAATTGTCATAATTTCTTTTTCGGCATATTCTTTTGTTTGCTGCGGGTCGTCAACTTTTGCAAGGTTGTACAACAATTTCTGTGTCAAGCAAACTTCTTCTGTTTCTAGATCAGATGTTACGCCCTGAGACTCCTTGAGAATATCCAACAAACACTCCTCATTAGAATCTGTTGTATTGCGGTTTTCTGTGAAAATTGCTGACGAATTTTTGCCCAGAATGTACCATCGAAGTATGTATCGAAACTCGAGGGGAGAAGGGTGATCATTACTTGCACCCATGCCCCGAATATATGCAAAAAAGTTCTCAAGAACATCTTGGTTTAGTCTGGAAGTTAATATATACTCCACATCGTATTTGTTTTTCAAATAATCGTACATTTGCGACATTGATGTACTTGTAAGTAAAATTCCTTTTTGAAAGGGAATAATTTTCTTGTGAGTGCCTACTCTCATAGACTTAATGAATACCATCATTTGATCCAAGTAGGTGTCGTTGGTTGTTAATATCCGTACCGAAAGCATTTCTTCCTGGACAGTTAGAAGTGAATTTTGAACGTGAGTTGAACAAATCGAACCAGTCATTGAACAGTTGGACCATATCAGAGGCTTCTTGCCAAAAGCTATTTTTCGGCATCAGGCCACTCTCTCCACAATATTTTATGGCTTTTGCCACTGAGTTGGATAGAACTTGCACTGCTGGACGACCCGTTGTCGCATGGATCCTCTTACATTCAAATGTTGTTGGGTCAATTTATGGGCGTAGGTTAATTCTAAAGTAGATGTGTTAAGGAGCGTTTCAAAATAATCGATGTTTATTATTTTACCATCAATAATGAATCCATGGTCCATTAAGTGATTTCTTACAAGTTTTATCAAATGTGGAATATCTGCAAAAACAAAAATCTTTAAAGTTTCGTCACATGGATGAACGAAAAAGCAACTTTTATCGTGTCCGACCTTCAGTTTATTCCACAACGAAATATTTCCAGGACCCATATCACTTGTAATGGAAACCACAATGAAATTCGTTTGGTAAAGTTCAAAAATAATTTCTTCAAGAATTTCTTTAGATATTGGTTGATCAAATTGGTAGAACAAGGGTTGTTTCCAATTTGAAATTAATCCGCGTGCCATAACAGTCTGACAAGCGTTGTGTGGTCCAACAGCCTGCTCTTGTTTTTTCTCTATATCCATTTTATTTGATACATACATTTCATCGAATGTCAAAACACATAGTCGATCAAGAATATTGAAATCAGATGACTTTTTCCTCATTAGTGTTATAACACTTTTTAAAATCCCCTCGTTGACATCAAAATTGCTAGCCCATTTTCTTAATGTCGACAGAGCTGACAATGGATAATTATTTGCTCTTAAATATCGGTACGCTTTCGGACTTACGCTTCGCAATGAAATTGCTGAAGCGATATCTTCTGTCGACCAACGAACCCTTATTTTTTTATCTGGGTTTAATAACATTTTAATTTGTCCCGGCGTAAACACTCTCGCTAAAAGACTATGATATTTTTGAGCAGTAGATGACTTAGTCTCTTCAATTTCCTTCAAAAGTTGTTTGTTCTGTGCTTCCAAGGACTCTACTTTTTGTCTGAGTTTAATTAGTTCAGCCTGGTCTCTTCTGGAAATAAAATGTCTCTTACTTTAAATTCATTAATAAAATCTAAGAAATACTATTATTAACATTCTGTAATATTGCAACACTTACTCAATATTTGGTACTGCTGAAATTAATGGTTCATCACATGTTAGAAGCTGTGATTCCTCGGTAACCGTTTCATTGTTCTGTGCTAGTGTACAACTTGAAATACTACTGGCTGATGCTTTTATAATATTTTCCACCTCTTCTCTACGTCTTCTTTTTGTAATCCTCAGTGTTCTTTCCTCAGATTTTCGCTTTTGGTCAACATTTGATGAGCCTCCAGGTAAGTTTAAAGTAGGTACTGTATCAGCCTTTAAATGACGAGCATTCTTTGGGAAGTAATTCAATAACCTTTGTTTCAGAGGAATTTCAAAATACTTCTCTTCAAAATGTATTGAGCAAATCGTTGCTGAAAAGAATTAAATATAATATATATGGGAAAAGGGGTACAACCGTTAATTCTTATAATATAAGGTACACTCGTATGTGTACGATGGGTTATGAGTGCTGGGTTAAGCGGTCTTGGAAAAATAAGACAAGAAATTGGCTTATTTATCTATTTATTAAAGACGTACATCTTACATAAGTTTTCTCATTGGATGTAAGTCTCTTATACTATTCATTTTAGATGAACTGATGATGCTTTCTGATCTGAGAGCGAAACGTCTTTAATAAATAGAGAAATAATCCAATTCTTGTCTTATTTCTCCAAGATCGCTTTATTATATTATATATACATATATATATATATATATATATATATATATATATATATATATATATATATTACCTATTTAATACAGTTCTTTAAGGTCTTTCTTATAAATATACATTTCAAAATTAATTCCACACTTACCATTTTTTAAATTAATTTTATCTTCTCTCCGACAAGCGTTTATCCATTGCTTTGCCAAATTTTCTTCCTTTGGAAAGCTAAAGTATTTTATGTTCGTACCTTTTGTAATTTGATTACAATTGTTGCACTTACACACGGCACAATTCGGCATTGTAAATTTACTACAGACTCACAAAATACAAAAAACAATACAAATAATAAATTGGGAATCCAACACGTTAATAATAATGATAAACAAGTAAAACACAACAAAATATTCTCTCCGTTCCGTAAAAATATCATGTAAACAAAGCACTTGCAAGTCAAATAGCAAGTGTTGCTCCTCGTATCTGACGTCATGCGCGATGTGGATGGAATTACGTATCAATAGTGGCATACCGTGTCTGTGTGTATCGTGATGTATCTCTTCAGTCGTCGGTCTCTTATCGTTGAAGGCTGTGTGTAGTGTAAAAAAGGGCATTATAATTTTATTATTAGGCAAAACGGTCCGGTACACCGGGTGCGAGTATTGTAGACACATTTTTGTGCTTTGGATCAGACATTGAAAGTTTTACTCTGCAAGGTGATTTAAGTTCTTTTTATTATTTTCGATGTTTATATATTTGTAGATTTATAGATATATGAATATGGATTAGGAGAAGGAGAAAAAGAGATTATTAAAATTATTTGAGGAAGTATCGACTGACGAGGAAACGTATGAAGATGATGATCAACAAAATGAAATTGACCATGTAGAAGAACGATCTGAATGTAGTGATACTGAACAGGAATTTGAAGCCGATCAAACAAAGGAAGAAAATGTTAGTTTCAGAAGGGAGCCGTACTTTATTGGTAAAGATAAATTAACAAAGTGGAAAAAACATTGTCCACCGAAGAATGTAAGAACACGCAGTACCAATATATTTGTACGGTTGCCAGCTATAAAACAATTTGTTAAAACTCACTCAACAAATTTAGTTGTTGACTGTACAAATATAAAAATTCAGAGTGTTACAGATGACTACAGTAGACAAAGAGATGCGAAACCTACCAACATTGTCGAAATCAAAGCCCTAATTGGTCTCCTTTATCTTGCTGGTATTAGAAAAGCAAATCACATGAATTTGGAGGATCTCTGGAGAACAGATGGCACTGGCATTGAAAATTTTCGATTTGTAATGAGTAAGCCTTGATTTCAATTTCTTTTGCAATGTCTGCGATTTGATAACACTCACAAGAGACATGAAAGAATACAGGTAGATAAACTGGCTCCAATACGAACATTGTTAGAAAAATTTAACAGCAACATTAAAAAATGCTATTCTCATTCTGGTTATGTTACCATAGATGAGAAACTAGAAGCTTTTAGAGGAAATTGTAGTTTCAGACAATATATTCCTACCAGTTATATTCCTAACAATTACATACCAGCCACTTAGAAGTTTACGTCGGAAAACAACCAAATGGCCCTTTTCAAGTTAGTACAGCGACGCAAGACGTAGTACTAAAACTTTGTGCACACATTTATGGGAGTAATAGGAATGTAAATAGATAATTGGTTGTGTAGTGTGCTTCTAGCTGATAGCCTTAAATCAAAAAAATTACTTTAGTGGGTACTATTCGAAAAAATAAAAAACAGTTGCCATTAGAATTTATACAAAATAACGGCAGGTGCATTGGCTCTTCAATGTTTGGATTTAATGACGGAATCACCTTGGTCTCGCATATGCCAAAGAAAAAATCGAAACGTCCTACTTATCTCTACAATGCACCATGGAGATGATATTGACCCTACCACAGGTAAACCTCAGATGATAATTACATAATAATGAAACGAAGAGCGTAGTAGATGTGGTAGATAAATTATGGGCGCAATATAATTGAGCCCGTGCCTTTTTTTAGTTTGTTAAATGTAGCAGGAAAAAAAATGATCATATTATATCCATTAAATAATTTATAATTGTACACAATTAAAAAAAAAAAGAAAATTAAAAAAAATTACTGACCCCATTTTTTCGGACCCGGTCTTCTGCACCGTGCGCGAGTATTCGATCACAGAAAATTGGCGCGAGTAACGGAAGGTTAAGAAAAAAATTAAATTCTGGAATTAAGATAAGTCCCAACATTAGGTTATTTAAAATTTATGTAAATAAGACAATACTTATCAGGTAATTAAACATATTTTTTTACCATCTATCGATAAAAAAATATGGGCGACTTAATTTGAAAAGTGTACCAACCAGCCCCGGTCTTCTCTATTCTTCCTAATGAAAAAAGTGTTTTATGGAAGTATTAATAATTATTTGAAAAGAAGTTAGGTATATTTTTTATTTAATGAAAAATATATCTTGTATCTGTTGTTGAAATATTCCAAAATAAATTAAAATTACTTAATTATTTTCAAAGACATACATATTTTTCACCAGAAAAATTTATTACTATCCATAAACATATCCTTTAAATTCGTTCTTTGATATACGACAAGAATTTTGTTACACACTTGTACAAAACTTCCAACTTTTCATCTAAACAAATATAAAAATTGCTATACATAGCCCAAGGTTATGAAGAACAATGAGTTTGGCTTTACCGAATATAACAGGCATGCTAAAATAGAAACATCGTTTGAGAACTGTATGAATATGATGCACTTCGTAAAAACGCAAATAAAAGAGAATTTTCAAGTTGTAAACGTTTATTATAAATGCATGGAAATATTCATAAAGTTTCATGTTTTGAATGGAAGAAAGAAAATTATTTCTCAAGCGAGTTGGAATTTTAGAAAAATTTCAATATTATCATTCGTATATACCTTAAGGAATTGTTTAATATTAATTACCAGTTGTTTACATTAGATTCGCATTTGAATTGGTTTCATATAATATGTTAACCGATCCGCATAATTGGTTTACTTTTAGGTTTTGCCAATTTCAGGTGGGTTCTAGCTCATTTTGAGGAGATTCTTAGCACCTCCTGACCATCTAAGGTCTGCTGCGGACTGACGGCCAAATGTGTGTTTATACTTCACATAGATATTGTTCTTGGAAAAGAGGAAGAGAAGAGAAATAATGTCGTAGTTTCTCCTTACTTTCTACACGGTAGTTTTATAGCCGGTTGAATCGATAAATAATTGCCGCGTATAAGAGCCGGTTCTACAATCCAAGTATAAATTGGAGAATTTATTCTGAGTATAATTTATACTTGAGTTTATTCCAAATATAACCTTTCGGGCATTCTACATTGTGAAATCGACAGCGGAATGGTTATTCTGGGTAAAACCACAGAAAACTAAGGTAAAACAAAATAGTAAATCTCACAGATCACCTACCTCCCTAGATGTTCCACGACAATACCTTAGTTGGATATGAAATTCAGCGCTCCATAAGATTAGTATCGGAACTAATTCAAGCGAGAAATTACGCGGGAAATTCAAATTTTAATTTTGGTCGGAAAATTTAAATAAAGTTTAAAATTTTTAAATATAATTTGGTATATTTGAAAAAAAAGTGCATGACATTTTTAATTTCAAATATACACAATACAATTTAGGAAAAATACAACAAAATGTAATTTATTTATTTATTTAATACTTGTAAAACAACTTTGTAATTTAATATAGAATAAAAATATGCTATTATCACTGAAAATTGTACAATTTTATGAAAAAAGCTTACAAAAAAGTCAGAAAAATAGCAATTTAAAATTTACTGAAATTACATAAATCGTCAATATCACAAAATAAAAAATAATAAAATACACAATGTATTGCAAAATTTAAATAAATTATAATATATATTTATACAAATTGTTTAGTTACTTGTACATAACACTATTCGTTAAGAAACTCTTCTACTGAATAATATGATCTTTTTGATAGATAGGATTTTGTTCTTTTACGGAACTCAAGGAAAGAAGTTGCAGATTTAAATTCATCACTTATACAAAAATACGAAGTTCTATGAAACCAAAAAGTATTTCACGGACGTCAAACATTTATTGATGTATTATATTTCATTTAGATTTATAGCAGAATAAATGCATTGTTTTAATTTATATTTGTTTAATTTTGTAAAGGTTAATGAGATCCGGAATGTTTTATATTTGTATTGCTTTGTCACATATATTTTCGAATTAGTACAAATTATTTCAGTAATTTTACAAAACAAAATTAATACTAAAATAGCTAACAAAATTCCTAAATCAAATAAAAATTACTAATAAAATGTCTAAAGTAATCAATAAATTTTTTTCAACGTAGAGACAAAAATTAAATGGATACAATCTAAATATTCTAATTCCATTGTATCGTATATAAATATGTAATAACTAAAAAACAAATATAAAAAAATACAAAATAAAAAAAAAAAAAACTCTACATGCTTCTTGCCATCGCCTACAACGCATAATCACCAGGCTTCCCCAACAGAAGTTCCATTGCCTCCAGCCAAGCTTCTACACTTCGCTGGTAACGAACTTACTGATGGATATTACGACCCCTAGAAACAGCCTCTTGTAGCGTTTACGCTACTGACTAGTCCAATTTAAACCCCTCAAGAAATTTTTATTACCCGCCTACGATCGATTTTTAAATGGACATTTTTCCCCACACGCGTAGTAGTCGCTTAAAAAGTAAGATTGGTCGAGTTTGTACGAAAACGATCAGTTTTGGTCAGAACTCGATCGCAGACACGCCAACCGGTGAAATTGTTCACATTCAAAGTGACGGAATTGGAGCAAGGAAGAATAAATTAATTTATAAATAAAATACATATCTTAATAATAATAAGTAAAATAATAAAATCAATATTCATTTATGAGTTCCACATAAAAAGGAAGAGTTTTTTTTTGTTGGCGTGCTGCGAGCTCCATGTAAGTAAATCATTTTATACGTATTATCTCTTTATCATATAATCAAATTTATCATTGTATTTAGTATTTCTTTAGAGATTTATTTTTGAGTTCCGAAATAATTTAAATATAAAATTTCCTTGATTTACTTGCAAAGAACAGAAGGTCATTTTTTTTATATAGTCAAACTTAAATTCCGATCTATTTCATATCTTATCATTAAGTTTTTTTTGGGTTCCTTTTAACTAACTTTTTTTGGTGGAATATAAAAAGGTTCTACGAATGTGGGACAGCCTTCTGTATTCTGCGCATGTTCTTTTCATGGCGCAAGCTTGCCATGCCTACGAAAGTAACTTCATAAATTTGACATGATGTTGACTTAACCTAATACCTAATGTTTTGATGTTTTGTTTTGGTGCAGTCAATCCATGATGCTACACCTATTGAATTACATATTTATTAAATTAAATAATCATTTTAGATTCCGTCACGTGAAAATATTATTTTCACTTTACTTGAGGATATTCTCTTGAGAATATTCCCTCAAGGATACTAGTAACAGAATCCTTAGATACATAGCAAACCCGTGGATTTTGCTGTCACCCAGAGACCAGTGACTGGTTGTGGCTTTTGTGACCAGGATTCGTCTTTACAGCCACAAACTGATGTAGCCGTGCCAAGAGGAGTTTTTCCTATGGACTTATAGTGCTGTAAAGATAAGTCGTTTAACTATTTGACCTTTTGTATTACGTATTACTTTATATTTACTGTTAACTGATCATATGCATATGATAAGGTAAATACCTTTATGATAATTTTTTTTTGATAATTTAATTATAAAATATTCGGGAGGAAAAGGGGACACTTCATGTGTTATTAGGTTTTAACTAGGATTTAGAGAGTCTGACCAAACTCATTTTTTTTTTGGATATAATATTTTTGTTAATATAATACAATTTGATATTAAGAGGGACATAAATTTAATGTGGTTTGTTTTTAAATATTATATAATGAGTATGGAACAACTCATTTTTTGGATGTAATATATATATTTAATATAATTGTAATAGAGATTTATCAAGTTTGATATCTTTACAATATTGTCATTAGTACCTCATTTTAGTAGAATTAATTTAAATTTAAATGACTACCTTTTTGTTTTAAGACTTTGGCTACCCTACGGACTATTCTTGTTGTATACTAATATTTCATATTTTATTTGGCCAGTGGTAGTGACTATTCATTTGTTGAGGGGCTATTAGGTCCTATTGTATCTGTACACCATCCACTACCACTGTTATTTGGCTTTGCATTATATGTAAATTGTTTATACACATATACCTATATACATTTGTTTATAAATATATTTATTGTTGCTATTTTGAGTTTTATTTCAGTTCTACTAACCAGTATATAACATAGCAAAACAAGATTAATATTTAGTATTTTTGTATTTCAGAGTATTACCTCCAGATTCATTTGTTACTTCAAAATCTCAACTATCGTTGAGTTGGCGCCCTTCTTTTCTCTTCTTATTGTTCTCTTTCTATAAATTTATTCCAGTGACCTTCTTTAGTTGTATCACGTTTGATATTACCAGGTCTCATTTCGTTTCTTGTCTCATTAGCTCAGTATCCTTGCTATCTGTTTAAATCTTTAAAGCCACAATCCAGTGCATTGAAGCTAGCCCGAACACTCACTTGAGATTTAGTGTCTCTTTGGCCATTTAAATTTGTTCCTCTGAGCTTAGCCCTATTTTTAGTATCTTTAGTATTTTTCATCACCTCCCTTTCAGTTCTTCTGAACTTTGTCAATTCCCACATTTTTATTCGTTTCAATTGGCGCCCAACGTGGGGCTTCTTTTCCACTTCTGCCTTAAAAAAAAAAAAATATATATATATATCTCCTTTAACTTTTGATTTTGATCTTGGGTTGTTGTGGTTTTCACTGGTTGTGCTTTTAGATTTTCATTTTAACTTTTAGTTTTGTTTTTCAAATTTTTTTTTTTGGACATTACCTTATATCTATATCTTAAATTGACTTGTTTTGCTATATACTGTGTAGACTGAATAAATTGCTTTGTTTTTGATTGATTAAATAACAATTTTAGATTAATAATAAATTAATTAAAAATTTAAATAACTAAAGTTAACTATTTCACATATTTTACAAGTCCGGAGTAGCCAATAAGTTGAGTCACTACCTCGAAATAACAGTTTTTTGAAATTTTAGGTTCCTTAGGGTGTTGTAGCAGTATATGTCATTGGATTTCATAACTGGACCAAAACAATTAAACATTACTGGTATTGGTATCCCTTCAGAATATTAATTTGAGGACAGAGAGTAAGTTAAACTTTACCTACTTTTACTCATTCTCTTGTATATTTCTGTTGTGTAATATGTCTGCGTTCAAGGTAGAGCATCTGTTAGCTCCTGAATTAGAGTATGAGTTGAGAGTCTGTCATCTAATCAGTCCATTGTTAAAAAATGTTGTATAATGTACAGAATGTACCAGGTAAATTTCCTGATTTTAAAGTTGAACATGGTGTTTTGTATAAACATGTCTTAAGTTCCATAGATTCCATTACTGGAATGTCGGATTAGAAGATAGTCGTTCCAACTCCTAATAGAGCAGAGGTTTTGGCCACTTTTCATGACCATCCTACTGCAGCTCATTTTGGTTTCTACAAAACTTTCCGTCGAATATCTGAACTTTATTACTGGCCGAAGATTCGTCACACTGTACGTAGCTATATCGCTTAATGCAAATCTGTGCTACATGCAAACCGACAAATCTTCCCCAACCAGGTTTAATGGATAGTTATCGACGGATTGATTTTCCATTTCAACTTATATCATTAGATCTCATTGGTCTCTTATCACTTCTGTACCAGTTTGGTTTTTAAGATCTGTTTATCAATTTTGTTTACCTGAAAAAAAAATCATAAGATGTTGTGCTATTTTGCCTTCTATTTTTTTTTTATCTTATCTTAATGTTGGTTATTATCTTAGTTTATGGACTTGTTAATTTTGTTGTTTGTTTTCTCTTAAAAGTCCAACTGCATATCATAGGAGTACAGGATGGATATATGGGAATTTCCCCATCTTGAGTTCTGAGTTGAATAGATATTTACAGGGATAATTAGGAAAACATTCCAAATATTTTCTTTATTAGTGTTGTATAGTTTTGTGGATCATGACCATAAAGCTTATGCATTCACATTCACTTACTGTGTCGGTGTTTTAGCGTGGGTTCAGGATTGATCACCCTGGATGTGTGCCCTCACTTGGCTCAGAAATATATCAATACATATTAATTGTTCCTTGAGTGTCTCTTAGGTTGAAATTAGAATGTGTCATTTAGAATTGGATCGTTCTGATATTCAGCAGTAAGTCTGTTTAACTTAGTTTGTTATCTCCTATGTTATTATCTTCTCAAAAATTTGAGTTTAACATATCTTAGTATCTTGAGTTTGCACCTGGTATACTGTTTGTTTACCTGTCTCTCTACTAGTGATATGGATTGGTAGATGTGTGTTATCTTTATCTGTATCTTAAATGAATTTATCTTTACCTGTAATTGAGTTCATCTCATACCTGTAATGGAGTTTATTTTGTATCTTTACCTTGAGTTTATCTCGTATCTTGACTGAGTTTATCTCGTATCTTTACCTTGAGTTTATCTTTACCTTAATTGGTTTATCTCATACCTTTACCTAAAGTTAATTATCTTTACCTTTACCTGGATAAGTTTCTTTCTTATCTATATCTTATGAATATATACCTTATCTTTATCTTGATTATAGAGTCCTAAAAATCTGTCCTTTACTGTTCTTGTCGTGAGTATAGAATTGGAACACGTCAATAGTACAGTTTAGGTATTACAGTTAGGATGTCTTTTATCTTTCCTTCTACCAAGTGTATAGCTGATAGAAGTGAGTTTTGTGCATATCCTCTACCATGAGTAGATCTGGACGTGCAATTATCTTTTCCCTTTTGTGCATATCCTTTACTATGAGTTGGGATTGCATTTATCTTACTTACCTTTTTTTTAGCATACCCTATACCATGAGTATAGTGGGCTTGCTAGTATCTAGGCTTGTGCCTTTACCGATTGTGTGTTTTCCTACCGCTGCTAAATCAAGTAGGTGTATTGAATTATCTTTTACCTTGTTGTTGATATCCCGAACCATATATATGTTTAGGTTTGTAGTTTCAACTAGTTCTGAGTAATTAGGCCCTCATTGAACTCTATGGTGACGAATAGAATCGGGTCGCTCTAGTGTCAACGTTGGGTAAAGTTCATAGGACTTTGTTTGAATTTCGTTGTTATGAATGGTTCTTGGAGATATTGTGTTAGGGGTTGTTAATACACATATATAATGTAGTTTTAACGATGGTTGTTTTTACTAATACTTGAGAATGTAGATAAGTAGTGTTAAAAGTTAACTTGATCTGTAATGTTATAGAATTAAACTTAAAATGTATATTTTTTTTTTTTTAATCTTTGGTTTATACTAAATTAACATACATTATCGCATTAAAAAAAAATGTATGACTTCGTCTCATATTCTTCGTTCCATATTTTTATTTCGTCCTTGATTTTGTTCCAATTCCTGAGCAAATGGTTGACTGGTGAGGAAAATGTTCAATTTTAACGTATCAACGTTCATTGTCGACCCAGCGTTAGATCGTTCTGCCACAAAAAAAAAAAAAGTTCCTTTTTTTTGCTGGAGATGAGGGAGAATGTAGCGTTTACGCTACTGACTAGTCCAATTTAAACCCCTCAAGAAATTTTTATTACCCGCCTACGATCGATTTTTAAATGGACATTTTTCCCCACACGCGTAGTAGTCGCTTAAAAAGTAAGATTGGTCGAGTTTGTACGAAAACGATCAGTTTTGGTCAGAACTCGATCGCAGACACGCCAACCGGTGAAATTGTTCACATTCAAAGTGACGGAATTGGAGCAAGGAAGAATAAATTAATTTATAAATAAAATACATATCTTAATAATAATAAGTAAAATAATAAAATCAATATTCATTTATGAGTTCCACATAAAAAGGAAGAGTTTTTTTTTGTTGGCGTGCTGCGAGCTCCATGTAAGTAAATCATTTTATACGTATTATCTCTTTATCATATAATCAAATTTATCATTGTATTTAGTATTTCTTTAGAGATTTATTTTTGAGTTCCGAAATAATTTAAATATAAAATTTCCTTGATTTACTTGCAAAGAACAGAAGGTCATTTTTTTTATATAGTCAAACTTAAATTCCGATCTATTTCATATCTTATCATTAAGTTTTTTTTGGGTTCCTTTTAACTAACTTTTTTTGGTGGAATATAAAAAGGTTCTACGAATGTGGGACAGCCTTCTGTATTCTGCGCATGTTCTTTTCATGGCGCAAGCTTGCCATGCCTACGAAAGTAACTTCATAAATTTGACATGATGTTGACTTAACCTAATACCTAATGTTTTGATGTTTTGTTTTGGTGCAGTCAATCCATGATGCTACACCTATTGAATTACATATTTATTAAATTAAATAATCATTTTAGATTCCGTCACGTGAAAATATTATTTTCACTTTACTTGAGGATATTCTCTTGAGAATATTCCCTCAAGGATACTAGTAACAGAATCCTTAGATACATAGCAAACCCGTGGATTTTGCTGTCACCCAGAGACCAGTGACTGGTTGTGGCTTTTGTGACCAGGATTCGTCTTTACAGCCACAAACTGATGTAGCCGTGCCAAGAGGAGTTTTTCCTATGGACTTATAGTGCTGTAAAGATAAGTCGTTTAACTATTTGACCTTTTGTATTACGTATTACTTTATATTTACTGTTAACTGATCATATGCATATGATAAGGTAAATACCTTTATGATAATTTTTTTTTGATAATTTAATTATAAAATATTCGGGAGGAAAAGGGGACACTTCATGTGTTATTAGGTTTTAACTAGGATTTAGAGAGTCTGACCAAACTCATTTTTTTTTGGATATAATATTTTTGTTAATATAATACAATTTGATATTAAGAGGGACATAAATTTAATGTGGTTTGTTTTTAAATATTATATAATGAGTATGGAACAACTCATTTTTTGGATGTAATATATATATTTAATATAATTGTAATAGAGATTTATCAAGTTTGATATCTTTACAATATTGTCATTAGTACCTCATTTTAGTAGAATTAATTTAAATTTAAATGACTACCTTTTTGTTTTAAGACTTTGGCTACCCTACGGACTATTCTTGTTGTATACTAATATTTCATATTTTATTTGGCCAGTGGTAGTGACTATTCATTTGTTGAGGGGCTATTAGGTCCTATTGTATCTGTACACCATCCACTACCACTGTTATTTGGCTTTGCATTATATGTAAATTGTTTATACACATATACCTATATACATTTGTTTATAAATATATTTATTGTTGCTATTTTGAGTTTTATTTCAGTTCTACTAACCAGTATATAACATAGCAAAACAAGATTAATATTTAGTATTTTTGTATTTCAGAGTATTACCTCCAGATTCATTTGTTACTTCAAAATCTCAACTATCGTTGAGTTGGCGCCCTTCTTTTCTCTTCTTATTGTTCTCTTTCTATAAATTTATTCCCAGTGACCTTCTTTAGTTGTATCACGTTTGATATTACCAGGTCTCATTTCGTTTCTTGTCTCATTAGCTCAGTATCCTTGCTATCTGTTTAAATCTTTAAAGCCACAATCCAGTGCATTGAAGCTAGCCCGAACACTCACTTGAGATTTAGTGTCTCTTTGGCCATTTAAATTTGTTCCTCTGAGCTTAGCCCTATTTTTAGTATCTTTAGTATTTTTCATCACCTCCCTTTCAGTTCTTCTGAACTTTGTCAATTCCCACATTTTTATTCGTTTCACTCTCTTAACCCTTTCACTCCTGTCGGGATATATATATATATATATATATATATATATATATATATATATATATATATCCCAACACATGATTGAAAAATTCTGAATGTTTTAAACTGGCTAAAACCTGCGTTGGGACGGGATATTTCAGTAGACTGTGGCATTTCTTATAACGTGAAATCGAGTATCCACCGTCAGCATCAAATTTTAACCTAAAATTTAGTGTAATATGAACACGTTGTGAGTACGATCATATAAAACTGTGTTGATAACATATTTCTGTTGGCGTAAAGATAATTTTGGTTGCTGATTGTTAATTATAAAAGATTAAGATAGGTGAGTACATAATTTAATATTGCCGCTCAGTACGAAATTTATCGTAATGAGCAATAAATCTTGAATGGGATTATATATCCCAACAGGTGTTTTTGCTGGGAAATATTATCCCGACAGGTATAAACAACTTCCTTTTTAGGAAGTTGGATCGAAAGAAACAGAAAATTACCGAAGATGAACTTGATTACTATGGTAATAACATTGATGAAATTGAAAGAATAGACTATAGTAGTGATGATAGTATGGTGGATAAGGACTTCATTTTGTCATCAGATGAACTAAGTGAGGCAAGTTCACTTATAAGTGAAGTGAATATAGGTAATGAAACTGAGAATGCAGCTCAAATTTCAGATCAGGAATCCTCTAACGATGATGAAGATATCCAAGATGCAGACGAGGTAATGCAACCTTTGCCACGAACTAGTTCAGAATTTTTCACTGTTTGGACTGATGTCAATGCAGAAAATTTTATTCCGAGATATGATCTACCAGCCGGAACAGCCCCAGTTATTACAGATCAATTGAATCGAGGCAGTTCTACATTAGACTGTTTTCTAAAAGTATTTCCTAAAAGTTTGTTTATGTATATGGCCCAGTGTACAAACCGTAGGCTTGAAATTTTAGAAGAGAAAAAGAAGAAAACTTTTGTCAAAACGTGCCAAAAAGAAATGATGCTACTTACTGGTGTTACGTTAGTTATGCATTAAAATAGAGTTCCTTCTTTCGCAATGTACTGGTCTAATAATAAATCGCTTGGAAACGATTGTATTGGTAGTGCAATATCAAGGGATAGGTGCCAACTACTATTATCAAAATTGTATTTTGCCGAACCCAATCAACCTGCCACAGCAAATAAAACTTATTATATAGATGATGTTATTTCCTGCTTGAAGACAAGTTTTATGAGAGCTAGAAGTGATTCTACCTATCAAGCAATTGATGAGTCTATGGCAAAATTCAAAGGGCGATCTACATTGAAACAGTATATGCCCCTCAAACCCATAAAACGTGGCATAAAGTTATGGACAAGATGCGATTCGGAAACTGGCTATGTTTACGATATAAATGTGTATGCAGGCAAAAATGATAATAAGATGGCAGGTACTTTGGGAGAACGTGTCATAAATCAGTTATCTTCAACAATTTCTAATGAAAATGTTGTAATTTGCGTCGACAGATTTTTTACAACAGTTCATCTTATGGATACCATTATGTTTCCTGCTGTAGGTACATGCATGAGTACCCGAATAAATTTACCGAAATTTCATGGCAAGCTAAATCGAGGAGAATCGCAAGTAAAAGGTAATGAAACTGAAACATTAGCTATACGATGGCAGGACACAAAAGATTTTATTGTACTAACTAACTGCCATAAGCCAGAAGAAACAACTGTGTGTAGAAAACTGAAAGATGGTACAAAAGCCAACATTTGTTGTCCTGTATCGATTGAATTCTATAACCGTTACATGGGAGGTGTAGATAGATGCGATCAAATGACATCTGTGTACGATCTCAATAGAAAATCCCAAAAATAGTGGAAGAAGGTTTACTACAAAGTTCTAATGATGGCAGTATACAATTCATATATTCTATATACTGAATTACATACCAGAAATAAGAAAATACCCTTTCTAAATTATCTGGTTGACTTAGCTGAGATTCTTATCAGTACTGGCCGACAAGGACTCCAAAGAAGAAAAAAAACCAAACATGTTGGCCGTCGAAGCATGTCAGCCACAGTGATGAGTAATGTTGGCGACCATTTACCTATATTAGGAAAATCCAGTCGCTTGAGGTGTATAAGGTGTACACAACATAAGAAAGATAAACGTACCAAATTTATTTGTAAAATGTGTGATGTTCCGTTATGTAATGATTGTTTTACCCCATATCATGTATAAACATTTATTGTTCATGTATACTGTTGGGATTGTATATCCCATACAAAAATACTGTTGGGATATATAATCCCATGCATTTTTTACCAAAAAAAAAATTAAAAATAAATTTTTTTAAATACATTCTTAGTTCTTTTAAATGCTCTAGAAAAACAAACTACAGACGAATATATCAAATTTTAAAATAAACAAATCAGGATTGAAAGGGTTAAATAACGCATATAAAATAGCTGTATAAACGCTGATTCAAGAACTGTTTCCTCCTATGTATGGCTGGTGATATTTGAGGTACCTCATCTCTTGGCTTAGCTGACTAACCCAAAACTCTTCTTCTTAATGCTTTTTTCTTACAATCACTATCACCTTTAAAACATTTGTTCCACTTTTCCACACATTTGTGTACATAAAACTATTCAGTTGCAACTGACGTAAAATTACAGCAATAAAAAACGACTTGAAGAAGCGTAAGCTTACATAAGGTACTAAAGTTTAAACCTATATTCTATAAAATTAATATATAAAATTCAAAGGTCACAGCACCAACTTTACTAATATTAATTTTCCTAGAACTTTGTAGGTAAATACGTAATCCGCTGAACATGGGAACGAACTGGTATACGGTCTTTGAATCAAACTAGTATATAACTACAAGAGTTTTAAGACCTCGAGAGCAAACTAGTGTGCTCCACCTTAGGTTAGTATATCCTAATTTCAAAAGTTGTCATACAAATATACTCACAATAGTAAAGAGGTATAGAAATAACTTTTTTCGGGAAGCACTTTCTTGAGTATAAACCAAAAACTTAAAACCATAAATTATGGTTCTAAATAAAATTGGCGTGTGGCAAAATAAGTAGGTACATCAGGACAAAATCAAATTGGTAGTAATTTTTTTTGAGGCATATAAATTACAATCAAAAGACTGATATTTTTTTGTACACACTTATGACAAGTCGAAAGAAAATGCAAAAAAGTATTTTTGAAGTGTGTATATTTTAGGCAATTCCTAGCTGAGCGCTTTCGGCTTTACAAAGCCATCATCAGAGGTATGCTACAATAAAATGTTGTTATAAGTACTAATTGGTAAAGATTATAATTTTTAACTTACGTCAATTTTTTAAATACCACTACAAAGGAGAGATCTCATTTCCTTATATTTCAAAATTATGATTTTTTAGTTGTTGAAATTTGTTAAAACATATAAAAAACATATAAAAAGCCGACACTGGACTTCACAAACACGGTAAAATATTGAAAAAATTTTTGTCATGGTACGGGTGTAAGAACCCGACCATTGATTGATGTGAGGATGTAGACAAAATAGAACTAATGAAATCAAATGTCGGTCCTTTTAAACGATTTTTCAAAAGTGACAGTTGACAAATGTCATATATAGGAAATAGAGATTGTTTTTTTAAATTCTTACAAAATTATTTAATAGTTTGGAATTACTAATAGTCATCAAAGACTTTATAAAAATTAAGATTTAAATTAAATTTTATGTGTTCATCACATCATACAGAATGACATTAGTTTGTAAATTCACTCAAGCCATTGCTCAAGGTCAATGTATGTTCAATCTGACAGCTATCCTTAAGAAACAAGGGCTCAAATTGTTCAACAACAATATAAAGAAGAAACATGGTATTAATGTTACGTTATCTGATACTTAAGTGTATTGAGAATTGTATCTCTTAATGGAAATTTGTAAGAAATTTGCATAAATTTTTTAAGAATGTATTTTCATGTTTCAATTAAGAACAACTGTCAAATGAATTACAAAATGTTGTAAATTTTTAATAAAGTTTAAAATTTGTTTAAAAATATAAAAGTATGAAAAATATATAATAAGATTGAATGAGGTCACCCTTCTTCCTCTAAAGTCTCCCATAATAATTTGAAAAGAGGTTTATAATTGCAATTGAGGTTGATTTGTGTGTTTAAGCAACAATCAGGGTTTAGTTTCATTTTTTTGGATATCTCAAGATCTTCCAAGAGATTCATGTGTCTAAAGTTTTTATTGGGAATGTTGTGTAAAATTTTACTGTTTTCAGAAGAAGAAAAGGAATGATTATTAAATTTAATGTGATATCCAAAGTTTGATTTTTCTGGGTTATTGAGGTGTTCTTTGATTCTTTGATTCAGAGTTCTCATTGTTCTACCTACATAAGTCATATTACAGTCACCACAGGACAGCTTGTAAATACCACTTCTGTTTAGTTTGTCAACTTTGTCTTTGGTCTTGCTGAAGATGGACTTGATGTTATATTTGGTTTTAAAGGAGATGTTTAAGTCACTGATTTTATTCACAAGTACTCTTGATTTTTTTTTTTTTTGAAATTGGTCCTAAGTAAGTTAAGGATCTATATATGGAAGTAGTGTTGGATTTTTTATCAACATATATATCTGTGTGGCTTTGTAAAGCCGAAAGCGCTCAGCTAGGAATTGCCTAAAATATACACACTTCAAAAATACTTTTTTGCATTTTCTTTCGACATATAAATTACAGCACCTCATTACACTACAGAACGAAAATAACCTGTACTTCTTCTTCTTATTCTTAAGGTGTCATGCATTTCTGCGTAGGCGTCTGCCGTACATCGTCTTGTCAGGTGAGATGTTAAATAGTCAGGATTAAATAATTATGTTTTTAGCAGCATCGCGAACCATTCTATAGCTGTGGATTACTGTCCATTGTCGAATATTGCGCAGCCATGACTTTTTTACGTCCCAGACCTCTCCTACCCTGTATCTTCCCTTGAAGTATCAAATGCTGAAAAGTGTATCTTTCTCCTCGTAATACGTGCCCCGAATATGCAGTGTTTTTACCTTTTACATAACTAAAAAGTTCCCTACCTGTAAGTCCGCTCTTCTGAGTACTTCCTCATTTCTGACCCTGTCCGTCCATGATATTCTAAGCATTCGACGCAGGCACCACATTTCAAACACTTCAAGTTTGTTAATGGAACTGGCCTTTTACGTCCATGCTTCCATTCCGTACAAGAGAACAGGCCACACGTAACACTTAAGCATCTTAAGTATTACGTATGCAACCTCTATCGGAGGTTAAAGTCCAATTTGCGATCAGTCAGAAACATACGAAGCCTCAAAAAAGCATTTCTGGCTTGTTTAACTCTGCTCTTTATTTCATTCTCGGGATCCCAGCGCTCAGCAAACAACCCAAAAGTATTTAAATTGGCTGACCTATTCGATTTCTTCTCCAGAGACATATATCTTTGCGTTGGGGTAATCATTTCTACTTATAATTATTGTTTTTGTCTTCTTGATATTTATTTTTAAACCTCGAGCTTTACTTGTAAGAATTAGATCATTAAAAAGGCATTGAAGATCTTCGATGTTATCTGCCACTATGGCTGTATCCTCGTCATACTTGCGATGTTATTAATAAATATGCCGTTAACTTTAATACCCTTATTAGAGTCTGTCACTGCTTCTGCGAAGGCTTTTTCTACAGCATTGGAGACAGTATGCAACCTTGCCTTACTCCTTTTTTAATGGAGTAATTTTCTGTCTCGTTGAAATTTTGAAGACGTACTGTTGCTGTATGGTTACAATACAGATTGGCGATAATTCTTACATCATTGGCGTCCAATTCCAGCTCTTGTAGGTATTTGATCATCAATTCATGTTTTTGAATAACGAATGTTAACAGCCAAAACAGCCTTTCTTTGATCTAAAGAATTCTGTATTAATTTTTGCAAACTAATGATCGTTCTCTTGTGCCAAGTCCATTTTTAAAACCAAACTGACTTTATCCACTGATCTCTTCACATTTGTTTAACAATCTAGAGTGTGCAGTATTCTCACGAAAAGTTTTAAAAAGTGACTCATTAGGCTTATTAGTCGGTGATCCTTGCAGAAGTTCGCACGTGGTGTTTTTGGTAGGGCGGAAATAGTACATTTCTTCGAAAGAAGAGACACATTGGACCCGGAAAATTGAACACGAATTCATTTATTAAGCACAATACTAAAACTAACAGCCAAAGAGATAGCAAATGGACTAAATGAAATTATAACACTATCAGAATAAAAACAAGGTTTTAGGTCGGGAACATAACGCATTGATGCTATGTTTATAATGGGGCAAATGCAATAAAAATTATTAGAATACAACAAATCGGAACATCTACGTTTAGTAGATATTTAAAAGGCATTTGACTGGGTATTAAATTATTAAGGACTGTATTAACTTATTGTACGCAAGAAAAATACCTTTAGTAATAATCAGAACGATCGACAATATCTACCAAAACAACATATTAAAAGTAAAAAAAAAGGAAAACAACTAACTCACGCTATTAAAGCTGGCAATGGGATAATACAGGTAAATTTCCTGAGTCCTCTATTATAAAAACCTTATTATGGATGAAATAATAAATAAATTAAGAACAAAAAAAGGATACCAAACGTAGGTGTACAACGTATGCTGCAACATACCATAATATAACCGTCAGAAAATATATAACTCCAAAATGACAAAACGCAAGATTCTAACAGCAACTTATCTAAGATGTAAATTGGAACTTGAAGATCAGATAATAGAACAAGTGATTGAGTTTAAATATTCAGGCATCATATAATCTAACTACGGAAAGCAAACATAAGTGGAAGATGAAGTAAATAGAGCAAACAGAGCCGCAGGTTACCTGAATAAAACAGTAAGGAAAAATAAAAATATCTAGAAAGAAATGAAAGGCAGAATTTACAGAACAGTCAACAAACGACTAATGACATGCGCAGCAGAAACGCGAGCTCTCAAAAAAATGTTCAAAACAGCAGAGATGAAAACATTTAGAAAAACTGATGATAAAACACTAAGGGAGAGCTGGAAGGACAGATATACGACGTATACCATTTTTCAAAGTAAAATACTTGCACGTCACGATTTATACAAAGTTACGTCACTTGTATTTAAAATTTCCAGATCATCAACCTTATAGTTCAAATTTTTCTAACACAGCTATTAATACGAAACCCATACAGAACTGCTCGATCTTTTATAAGCGTCAATATGGTGTAATAATCAGAAAAATGTAATCATCATTATATTGGAAATTTTAGAATTATATTAATTAAATAATCAAAAACATTTATTATAATTAATAATATAAATTTTATGAAATAACTTTTTAAGTCTAATATGCTACAAAATAATAATGTTAATTAAATATATTAGACAATTGTACGCAACTGATACGGAAATATTTCAAATCTTATTGACAGTCCAGCGCGTGACAAAAGTGTATTAAGTGTTGCCGCTTTTTTAGAGTAGGAATTTTGTTTATGTTTTGATTTCTTACACAATTTGATCATGACATACACAAATATATATTCTTCTTCTTCTTCTTCGTCTAGCCATTCACGTCCACATCTGAACATAAGCCTCTTCAAGTCTTCCTTTCCATTGGTTTTTATTTTTTATTTACGCTACTTGTAGCCAATTTTTCCCGGCAAATATATATATATTAATAAGTTGTATTTATCAATACATATTAAATTTAGATAAATAGCTTTAAAAACTAATTATTGTTGTGTATTGTTTGTAGTTGTGATATGTCAAAACAAATAAATAGTCTGTAAAAGCTGATAAGCTTTCATATAAGATAGATTATTTTAAACAAGAAAAAATGGCGGAACTTTTTTACTATTAAAGCCCTAAAAGAGGTAATTTTAAAATTTAGAATATGTAATTTTGTATTAAAATGTTTTCTTGTGTATTTTAATATGTTGCAGTAGTCTTAAAACTAAGTGTATTTACTGTTAATATAATAGTTTGACAAATAGATGACATTTTAAAAATTCCTCACTTACTAACTATTCTGATGTTTTGGCAACGCTGTGGGATTCTGACGACGTAAATCTTAAATGTTGGGCAAGCTTTTTTATATGAAAAATGCTATAGATGCAAAGTGAAGAACATCAAGGACTGGGTAAGCGATAGTAGAGTATATTATATTGATCATATAAACCGAATGACAATAAATAGAGTAGAAAAGTAAACAAGAAACGATTTCCAAAACCATGGACCGACAACTAACTGGAAGAACATTGAAAAACAGACAAAGTCATGTCTACATAAGAAGAACAAGAAGAAAACTAATACATATGTGTGTTTATAATGATATGATTAATATCATTATATATTAATTGTATCAAATATTTAAAATACATTAAATAATGTTTTTTTAACGTAATCTGCGGGTATACAATATTCAAAAACACCTAAAATCAACAGATAAATCTTTACCTAGCCAATATTGGACCATAATTAAAATGCTAAACCATTAAGTTTTACAGAGTATAATATTTCTCAAATATCCGAGCTGTTTTAAAACACGTTGTTTGCAAAACTTATCTGTACCTGACTGCAAACTTTTTTAAAAAATCCATATCGAGCAACATAAATTTAATTTGAATACGATTAGTCGCTACTTAAAAAAGTTTAATTCTGCTTGTTCTCCTCATTTTTCTCAAAACCTTTCCGAACCGCCATAAAAGTTTATAATGGAAAATTAAATTTTTCACTCGAGTTGAATTTTCTTGTACATTTAAAGGGCTTTACGACTGATGAACGAAAAGTTTTAATGTTATATCATGCATGTCTGACACGCAGAATCCGGAAAATAGCAGGAACAATTATGTAGAGTTTTTGGCATCTTCTTGTCTTGTCACAGGAAGAGAAAAACCAAATTTTAACGGTATTTTATAGAAATACTGTTTTAATAATATAAAAGATATAACATTGCTATTAATTAATAAGACCTACATTTTAGAAAACAATTTTTGAATTGTACCTTCTATTATTAGTTCAGGATAATAAGGTTGTTGTCATGACTTAAAAAGTAAAGATACCGAAAGGTTTGTTTTCGGTATCATACTTATACAAGCAAATTATAATCATTTTCTGCGTGTTATTTATTGTAATGTAATGAACTTTTTGGTGTGTTTATTTTATCATTAAAAAACATACGGTGCTGCAGCTTTAGTAGCATAACTATCTTTTAGAACATGCCGAAAACTTCAAAATCACGATTTGCAAAAATTTATATTACGTATTTGTTGTTTAGATCCTCCATCATTATAACGGAGTTGGATTTTTAGTTAAGACAGCCTCAAACAAATCAGTAAGGAATTTCGTGGCATACTCAGATCGGGCAGCTCTACTACAAGTCCAAGCCGATCCTGTTGACTTTAACATTATATAAATCAAGAAAAACCAGACTCTTATAATCATGGAAGATTTCAATGTGAAATTAGGGCGAGGACGTGTTGAAGATGTCGTGGGTGACTTTGGTTTGGGAAATCAAAACGAGAGAGGTGATATGCTAATCCAGTTCTGCCAAGAAGAAAAATTAGTCATTGCGAATACCTGGTACAAACTGCCACCTCGGAGACTCTATAACTGACAGTCTCCACAACATACGCATGGCAACATCGTAAGAAATCAAATTTATTTTTATTGATTAATCAGAGATACAGAAATAAATTGCAAGGAGTAAAAACGTAACCTGGAACAGATATCGAATCTGATCACAATCTCGTAGTAGGAAAATAGAAAATTGAGCTTAAGAAAATTAAAAGGAAACCTATAAAGCAAATTGATATAAACAGCTTAAAATAACCTAACGTTAAACTTAAAGTCATAGAAAGATTAAATGAGGCAATAGCGGATATCACGACAAAATCGTAACAACCGGCCGGTATAAAAAACAAATGGAATTGTATTAAAACAGCTATCGTAACCACCATCAAATATCTGATCGCTTCTTAAAAGTACAAAAAGAACAATTGGATGACTGACGAAATATTATCAATGTAATGCAATACAACACAAAAACATCTAAAAAACCAACAAAAACCGCAACTTTATGTTAAAAGTAGAAAAGAAGAATTATTCTTATTTTTGATGACAATGTTTCTGATTTCTGTCAATATCTCGATGTCATATGTAACAAGGTTATATTTACATCTGCACTTCATGCAATAACATGGAAGTTGGAAAAAATCTTTTAAAGAACCAAAATCAGCAGGGAAATGAAGTATGTTCTCAAGTGCAGGTAGGTCATCTGTGTATGTTATGATAAGTTACCTCTATTTTCCAATCTGTTACATATTGTCAAGTCCTGCTAAAGCAAAAAAAAAAAATACGTACAACTTAAGTTTTCAACATCTTTCTTACAGTTCACAGAAGAGCTGCAGTTATGGATGTAGCACATTTCTATGAAATTTCTCTTAAATTGGTTGTCAACCCTTTTTAGTACTTCCACATTTTCATAGTTAGCAATGTGTCCAGTATTCTTAGTATGTTGGCTAAAAGCTGTACTAGTAGGCTTCCTCACAACATCACTATTGTGCAAAGCTATTCTTTTTGAGAGTTGCTGGCTGGTTTGATCAACATACACTTCCGAATAGGAATAACATGGAATAGAATACACTACATTGAAGTTATTCAGTTTTTTAAATCTTTCTATCAGGTGAGTAAAGTATGTCCTAGTCTTTTGTACACTGAATTTGCTATCACTATGCTAAACTGTCTGAAAAGGTTTGTGAACTGTTCTCTTGGAAGATATCTTGGAAGAGCAGTTTATTAAGCAGCATCTTAGGATAGTGATTTTTTAAACATCACTTAGATATATGTACATATCGGTTTTACAACGTCTTTCGACGTTGTCCGATGCCTAACTTCTACGTCCTTCCATCGTCCCATTTGCCATCTCCAACATACCTTGTACTCATTACCTTGGTTACAGCTTCTTTCCATGTCTTTTTGGGTCTTACTCATTTTTTTACAGTTTGGTGCTATCCACTGCATAATCTTTTTGGGCAATCTTGTGTCTTCGATTCTTTGAACATGACCATACCAAATTAACTGTTTCCTCTCAATATCTATTTTTAACTAACCGTCTACTCCAATTCGTCGTCTTATTTCCTCATATTGAACACTTTTCCTGCGGGATATACCTAACAATTTATACCTAATAATTTTTTTCTGTTGTTCTCGGTTATTCGCCAAGTTTCTGCTGCGTAAAGTAGGCTGCTTTTAATTAGTGTTTCATATATGGTAATTTCGCTTTATTCTTATTTCGGAGCTCCGAAATATTCCATTTAGATAGCCAATTGTTCTTCTAGCTTGTCTTACACTTTTCTTTATTTCCTTTTCGTCTTTTCCCGTTCTATCAAAGATTATTTCCAGGCACGTGTATTCACTACATCATGTAATTTCTTCATTATTCCCCAGTTCGATATTGTATAACTCGACTCCTATGGATGGGTATTTAGTTTTTTCCACATTAATTTCCAAGCCCCACAGTTTATACTCCTCCTTTAGTTTCCTTGCCGTATACTCTAGATCGTTTTTATAAATAATAAAATATATATATTTTATATAAATTAAACAAAAATAATTTATCCATATCTCTTGCAAAAATTTTTCTAAAGCTTCGATATTTTCCTCAAAGTTGGGTCTGGTCTTCTTTAATATATGATAAAAATTTAAAAGCTATTCGGTGAATTGTTTAAATTTCATTCTATTTATTTATCTTAAAAAGTTGTTTTTTTGCAATACTATTAGTCAAAAAAAAATAAGTTGGAAGAATTTCTCTGTTTTCCAATAAATGAGTAAGTCTTGTTTTCTAACAATACAAAAAAAAGAACAATATTTAATTTTACGTAGTCCGAAAATGCTTCGCAAGGGAGCTACAGCTCTTTGAAGATGGCGCCTTGTAATAGATTTTCTTTTAATACCTCCAGAAAGGTTTCATTTAGAAAAACGAAAACTGGAGCGAATCAACGAAATGAATCAAAGCGATCAAACGAAAACATAAATTGCGAATTTCTAGTACCTGTCTTAGATGTCCCTTTTTTGTAGGTTAACGGTTGTTTTAATTTCTAGTAAGAGTATCTCCTAGTACTATTCTAGTACTAAAAGATAATCTTACTTTAAATCTGTCGGATACACCATTTTCTAAAAAAAAAATCGATTTGAATGTTTTTCGTCATTAAAGTTATATTATTAGGTATCTTAATTAATTATATTAAGTATAATATGCATGTTTTGTTGGAATTTTATTCTTTTTACAATATCTGTACATTTTCAAAATCAACAGAATGTCAATTTTCTAGAGAATGTTTGGCTAGGGCTGTTGTGTATAATGCATTGGTTTGTATACTATGTTTTTGTTCAATAACTCTTCTGGTGGGACTTCAATGGTGGGACTGACATCAAAGATCTTTTCAGTATGTGTCATAATTTAATAAATTGAGTTGTTTTTTAAATATACTCTGGTAGATATTTAAGATACGACCATGAACCACTGCTATTCTACCTGCCAGATGTCATGAAGGAATGAATACCTGCCAGATGTCATCTGTCAATGTCAGACAAAAATTTTTTAATCCATGTTTAACTTTTTAAAAAGTGTAAACATGAAATTTAATTGTAAAATGTAATGTTTATAAAATAAAATAAAGTGCTTATTGAAAATGGCAAATTTGCCGAAACGTTTAAGCAAAAGTTAAATAGTTTTATTTAAAAAAGACCGACAAACTTAGGAAATAAAAAACGACGAAACGAAATAACAAGTAACTTTCAAATGCCCCTACGCTCTTATCACAATTTGTAGATACTGTGGTCCTATGTCCTTTAAGGGTTAAGTTAATGATTTCACAGCGAAGCAAATATTCAAAATCTGCCATACAATGCCACTCTTTTAGATTCGAGGACAATCGTTATAATATATCTCCATATTTACATTTAATTCTTAACACCAAAATTAATACATTTATCTTAAGTTCGTATGTTAACTTTGTATTAAATTCTAGAACAAAGTGAATATCGTAACTTGGGTTTAAACTTTGTCAAATCCCAAATGGTCACTCGTAGCTAGAGACGTGACCAAACTGATTTCCGGAATAAGTTAAATGGAAATGCCGGAGAGGTACTAACTTGGCACACAAATCGTATTATTCACATTGACTTTGAAAATAGAGATTTGATTGTAATTTCTGTGATGTCCACTAATTGATATATAAAGAGGAAATTTAATCTCTATGCTATTCAAGACGAAAATTGAACGTTAAATTGCAGTTTATTTGATTTATCTGAAACTGCAATGCAAACAGGGATATATATATATATATATATATATATATATATATATATATATATTTATATATATAGATATATGTATATATATAAATATATATATATATTATATATATATATATATAGATATATGTATATATATAAATATATATTATATATATAAATATATATATATATATATATATATATATATATATATATATATATATATATATATATATATATATCTGTGGTGTTTGGGAGAAACATGATAACTCCAAAATAGCGAAAATTTTGTTGAAAAGTCCTGCACTGCATTTTGTTTTTGATCTATTTTCGTTTGATCTGAATATGGTACGTCTATCACGTCTAGAAAATGAGCAACGGCTTGGTATAATATTGATAGGTCCCTATTATTTAAATTTTGTTTGCTATAGTCCTGTTAAAATATTATATCATGTACCTGAAAACAAAACTAAACAATAACGTTTTGGTTCATATCTTATAATTGGTACTTATCATGTCTAGATCAAATAATATGCACATTCTTTTGGTAAAACATTTTGGTCCATATGTGATAATTGGTACTTATCATAGTTATATCAAATAATATGCAAATTATTTCGGTAATTTTATACTATGTCCCACTTAACATCTTTGATTCAAATAAATATTACCTATATTTAAGTGGCATTTTCTGTAAGTTTTTTTATGTAAGTGGCAAATAATATGACTATATCAAACTTTTCTTTTCGTTGTTTTGTACTTATCATAATTATTTATGAGCATTTGGTTGTATTCACGAACTTGTCGATTGCATTGTGTTTTGCCATAAGCAAAACACAATGCAAGCCATTTAATGACACTCGCAAAACCTGTGATTTATTGGATCTGAAGATAAAAAGCTGTGCCTCCGAAGAAGAAAAACAAAGATTATAAATGAAAGCCAACAATACCAGAATAGTGCTTCCTTTCATTATACAACATAACAATGCGACAAAGAAGAAAGTATGCGGAGGTCAGACAAGCTTGTAGTAGTTGCATTTGATTTGCATAAGTATTTGGCTGCATCTAATTTGACATCTAGTGTGGCTTTCTATAAAAGAAAGTTCTGGACTTTTAATTTGACGATCCGCAATATCACCACAAAACGGACATTGTGTTATATGTGGCATGAAGCTGTAGCTCAACGAAGAGCTGATGAGATTGCATCTTGCTTATTTCAGTTTATTAGAGACTTGCCAGAACACGTAGAAAAAGTAGTCCTTTATTCTTATACGAGCCCCGGTCAAAACCGAAATAATATATTACCGATTATGTTTTTAAAAGCACTTGAAGGAAAGGAAACTCTAAAAGAAATTCATCATAAGTTCCTAGTTCCTGATCATAAGTAGTAGAGCAGACGGGGTTCAAACCCACTTTGGTAACCTGTCCATCAGGGTCTCTGATGCTGAGGACGATACAAGCCTTCTTTGACCTTGGGGGTGTACAAGAAGTACAAGAAGTGATCATCAATGACCAGAGGGTTGTAAGAATTGGTAGCTTATCTGTAGATCTCTTCTTCTTAGCCGAAGAAGGTGTACAAGAAGTGATCGTCAATGACCAGAGGGTTGTAAGAATTGGTAGCTTATCTCTAGATCTCTTCTTCTCAGCCGAAGAAGTGTCACCTATTTTTCACCTGTCTTACCTGTCCTAAAGAAGTAAAGAAGCGGAGACCACCTTGTATATGAAGTGTAAAACTCATCGCTTATCTTTAGATCTCCTCTTCTTTTCGTTAAATTTGTACAGGGTGATCGAAATATATTTTGAGAAAATTTTTGTGTTGGTGAGTTAAAAAATAAATTGTATACGGGCTTATCTAGCCTAGCCTAGCCTAGCCTCTTAAAACTTGTCTAGAGGTATACTTCGGATTACTTTATCTCTTTTACATTTGTAACTGAAGGAAAAAAAACAACGTACCAAATCTAAAAATTTATTTATACAAGATTACATTGCGCTTAGATGTATTGAAAAAATCCACCAAAATAAAACAACGTACAAAATCTAAAAATTTATTTATACATAATTCATAATTACATTTATTAAAGTAACTGAAGGAAAAAAAACAACGTACCAAATCTAAAAATTTATTTATACAAGATTACATAATATTGCGCTTAGATGTATTGAAAAAATCCACCAAAATTTGAATAAATGTAGCCATCATAATTTTGGTAGTCAGTATTTCAAGATGTGTCTTGAAGTGTACATGCTAAAGCTTGACGATTTCTATTCAAGGCTCTCAACTTTTAACAACTGGAAGGGGACGAAATCTGAAATAGAGTTAGCTGCCTGCGGATTCTACTTTCTCCATGTGGATGATATAGTAAAGTGTTTCAAGTGTGGTGTAGAGATTTACAAATGGGAAATAAATGATAATGTAATAGAAGATCATAAAAAATATAGTCCTGATTGTGCCTTTGTACAAAGAGTTTATCCTATTTTTCTGAGAATCAACAACAAGAAAGAAAGTGTGAGTGAGAAAAATAAATATGCCTGCTCCTGTGAAACATAAATGTCCAAAGTGTGGTGGTGACACTGAAGAACGAAATGACTTGTGTATAAATTGTGAATTGGAAGAGGTGTACAAGGAAGAGAGTGGTGCTAAAAATATACCAAGTAGAATGTATGTAAAAAGGCAGAGACCACAAAAATAATGTAATTGTATTAAAAATATATATAAAGTAGCTGTAAATATATCATAAAGTTCATTTATTCTTTTCCCTTTGAATATGCCTGTACCTGTGAAAGATAAATGTCCAAAGTGTGGTGGTGAAACTGACACTCCAAATACACTCTGTGCAAATTGTTACCTAAAAAGTATATTTCGACAATTTGGTGGAGACAAAAATAACCCAAGTCATCTATTTTTACAAAAATAAGTATGCCTGTACCAATAAAGTATAAATGTCCAAAGTGTGGTGGGGAGACTGAAATACCTAATAGAAATTGTATAAACTGTGAATACATTGAATATTTGAAATCCAGATCTGGTGCTAAAAATATACCAAGTAGTATGTTTGGTGAAATGTGAGGTCAGTTGTCTGAGGAGAAAAATATATAAAGACTTATATATAGAATAAGTATTTATTACTTTGTATACAGTGTACGAGTACGTTATCAATATGTTAAACGCTGCCATTAACAAATTACCGTTTGAAATGCACATCCCTGGAGGTTATAGATTTTGTGGACCCGGTACCAAATTACAGAAACGACTAGCACGAGGAGATAGGGGAATAAATGGATTAGATGAGGCGTGTCGTGAACATGATATTGCATATTCTCAAAACAAAGATCTATCTGAACGACATAAGGCTGATAAGATTCTAGCTGAAAAAGCTTTTGAACAGTTTCGATCAAAAAACACAGCATTTTCAGAAAAGTTGGCAGCACTTGGTGTAGCTGGTGCAATGAAAGCAAAAGTGAAATTAGGTATGGGTCTAGATTCTACTAATTATAAAGCTGTAACAAACAGTTGTAGTAAAGAAATGAACAAAGCTAAAAATAATTTAGACAAACTAAATGAAAATATAGACCACTGTACTTTATTACTCCAAGGATTATCTATATCCAAATCAAAAAAACGCAAACAAAATGTAAAAAATAAACAAAAAATACAACAAAAGCTTTTAAATCATAAAAGGGCAAAACAATTCGAACCTAATATGGATGTGGATATTACTGATGATTTTGTTGTCGATGATGACCGTCTATCCAAAGGAAGAGAAAAACGAAAAATAATTGATGACAATTTAGTTGATGTAAAAAAAACAAAAATCAACTTAAATGACTCATTAAACAAAAATACTCAAAAAAGAAAACGGACCAATGAAGATGAGGATGATGATTATCCAGATAGGAAAAAAGTTAAGATATAAATTGTATTAAATTAAAAAATATAATAAATAAAACATGTATATTCTTGTTTCTTTATCTATGTCAGGGGTTAATCTTTGCCACAAAACAAGGTGTTTTTTATTGTGATAACAACATATATATAGTACACACATACACCAATAACTAAGTTAGTCTGATCTGTGACGTTGTTAATGAACCATCAGTAAAAGTAAACATAGTGAAATGGGAGTTAAGAGTGGTGTTGTTGAATTCCATAATAAGCAAAGAGAAAATGCCAGAACAAGACTCTTCACGAGAGAATTCAGTAGGTATCGACAAAGAGATGAGGGCTTTCAAGCAGAACAACTAGGGAGGCTTCACCATATAGAGCCCCATAGAGATGCTGATTACCCAGTGAGAAGGAGACAGCAGCTACCATTTCCAATTGAAGACATTAGAAGACAGTAATTTTAAAATTGTTTATGTTAGTAATTATTAATAAATGTTGTATATTCTACTGATGTGTTATTTAATTGAATAAAAGACTTGTTGTTGTGTGTATTGTGTGTAGTTGATTAAAAGCAATCAAGATGGTTGGTAATAAGAAAAAGACAAGAAAGACCACCAAAAGAAAGGTTACTTCATCCTCCTCCTCTAAAACAAAAGGTTCCAAAAAAAAATTTTCAAAGCAAATATCTTTTAGTTTACAGAGAGTAATTAGAGACATTAGGAAGAAACTGTTGGAAATCAAACCGAAAACTTTAAAGGAAGCTATTCAACAAGCATTACGAATCGTTAAGTATTACAAGAAAATTAAAAAACCACGTGGTCGAGTAATCCAAGTTCCAAAAACTGGGGGTATATTACCCCTAATACCTATATTTGCAGGGTTAAGCGCTCTCGGAACTATTGCGGGGGGTACCTCAGCCATTGTAAAGACGATTAACGATGCAAAAGCAGCTAAAGAAGATTTACTCGAAAAACAACGTCATAATCGAAAAATGGAAGCATTAGCAATTGGACATGGTTTGTACTTGAAACCATACAAAAGAGGAATGGGTATTTTTTTATGAATGAGAAAATGGATGAAATAAAGATTCCAAAACATGCCTTGACAAATGTAGATTTACAAAAATATGCAAAATTATTGAAAATCCCCCATTTCAGAGCTGTATTTATGAGAAATAATTTTCCGAAAAAAATTTGGCAACATGAGAGTGGTATTATTAATTTAGACAATAAAGACGGACCTGGAACACATTGGACAGCCTACAAGAAGAATAAATCCAAAGTTGTGTACTTTGATAGTTTTGGTAATCTGAGACCACCGTTAGAAGCTATATCATACTTTAATTCAAATGGTTATTGTCAAATTGTATATAATCATAAAATTTATCAAACTTATAACACTGTAAATTGTGGACAATTGTGTTTAGATTTTTTAAATAAATAGTTCGTTTAAAATATTTGTTTTTTATTTACTTTCTGGTTATTGCATGATCAACATGTCGTACACTTTTGTGTTATCTGGAAGAGAATCAGTGTTATCAACCAAAATTTACCCACCAATTATTTTAAACGAAAATGAACAGTATGTACTAGGTTTAATAGATTTTATGTCATACAATACAATTCCAAATGTAGACCAAACAAATAACAAATTTTATATAAATGGGTACGATATATCGATTCCACATGGTTCATATGAAGTTGATGATCTTTCAAATTATTTAACTGAAAAAATTACCGAGTTGGAATTAAAGTTAGATCAAACACCTGAAAAAGATGAGACAGACATTGATAAAAATACAAAAGGACAGAAGCAAAATTTAGTTGCTCAAGGAGGAAACGCAAAAGCTAGAAAACAGCATAATATGGATCAACCTACAAGTCTAATAATGAGAATTAATAACAATACACTCAAATGTGAAATAAAAAGCAACAAAGTAATCCATTTTGAAAAACCAAATACCATTGCTTCATTATTGGGATTTACATCAAAACGACTCTCACCTTTAAAGACTCACGTAGCTGAGAATCCTGTGCATATCACAAAGGTTAATTCAATTTGTGTGGAATGTAATCTAATCACTAATTCATACGTCAATGAAAATCAAGGTCATATTATTCACATGTTTTATCCAAATGTATTACCAGGTTACAAAATTGTTGAAATTCCAAAAAAAGTAATTTATTTACCTGTCACCAATAGATATATTGATGAAATTTTCATTAAAATAGTCGACCAGGATGGTAGTCTTGTTAATTTCACACGAGAAGTTATTACGTTAAGACTACATTTAAAAAAAGTATAAATAATGGTTGTTATATACAATTGTAGCAAATTTAATCCAAGTGTGGACGGTGTATATAATATTAAAAGTTTTGATGAAAACATTAGTGATAAGCAGACGCTCAAGCCGTTAACAATAGAAAACAAAGTCTTTTTAACCTCACTAGGATTTAAAATAAAACATAACGACAGTAACAAGGTAAAAAGAAAAGAAATACGTGGTGTAGAATAAAGTTGTTTATTAATACTAGAATACTTGGCATTTTCCTGAGGTGTACTTGTAAGAAGAGTGAATATGAGTTTTAACATTTTAAATATTGCAGATCGTGTGTTGGTTGACAATTCAATTGTTAGTCGAGAAATGCACAGTCATTTACCCTATGCTAATGCCACTTTTAATCAGTGTGATGAAATTAGATTGCCAATAAAAACTCAAGATATCTATACCCAACCTTCTGAGAGTTATTTGTACATTGAAGGACGTTTAACGAATGATGGGAAAGAAAGCAATACTTTACACTTTGTTAATAATGGTTTGATGCATTTATTTGATGAAATACGATATGAAATTGGAGGCTGTGTAATAGATAGAGTGAGAAATGTAGGTATAACAACGACAATCAAAAACTATGTTTCGTTCACACAAACTGAATCTAATCGATACAACTGTATAGGCTGGAGTATTACTGACACACCAGCTGTTGCTGATAAATCAGGAAATTTTAATGTTTGCATTCCACTCAAACTTGTACTTGGGTTTTTTGAAGATTTCACCAAAATTCTAATTAACATACGCCAAGAACTCGTATTGATAAGAAGTTCAACAGATTTAAATGCAGTAATGTCGACAGTAGAAACTGAAAAACCAAAAGTGGAAATACATAAATTAATGTGGAAAATGCCTCATATTCAAGTGTCCGATTCAGAAAAATTACGTTTATATAAATTTATTGAAAATGGATCCAATTTAGAGCTTGCATATAGAAGCTGGGAATATCATGAAATTCCTCTACTTCCTCAGACAATGAAATTTAACTGGAATGTAAAAACTACCAGCCTGTTAGAGAGACCACGATTTGTTTTGTTTGCAGTACAAACTGCTAAAAAGAATGCAATAAAAGAAGACACCAGCTATTTTGATCACTGTAATATTACAAACTTAAAACTATTTCTAAATTCTGAAATGTACCCGTATGACAATTTAAACTTGAACTTTAGTAAAAGACAGTATGCCATTGCATATGAAATGTACGCACAATTTCAACCGTCGTACTATTACAAAGCTGTTGGTGATCCATGTCTAACTATGTTACAATTCTGTGCTGTTGCTTCTATATTTGTTATTGATTGCAGCAGACAAAATGAATCAATTAAATCAGGAAGTGTTGATATGAGAATAGAAATAGAAACTACAAAGAATATACCAGCTAACACAACTGCCTATTGTATAATTATACATGACCGTATTGTTAATTATAATCCTCTAACCAATGTCGTTCAAATGTTTTAAATGTAGTTCATCTAATGAAGTAAATCAATATTGTGGGTTTTAGTATAAATAAAAAGTTAAAAAAATGTTTATTCTTATTTAACGTCCTGTACACAATAAATATTTTCATAACCTTGTTGATGTTGAACATAAGTTGGGTTAGACTAGTAACAAGTCTGTTTGAAAGCTGTTCGATTCCTGATCAGAACCTGTTCAAACCTGTTCAAACCTGTTCGAGACCTGATCAATACCTGTTCGAGACCTGTTCAAGACCTGATCAATACCTGTTCAAGACCTGATCGAAAGCTGATTAATTGTATACTTAGATTGTACGATGAATAAAGATTTGAAAAGACAACTTATAAATAAACGCAGAAACATCCAAAGTAAATTAAGACAATTAAAACAAGGACAAATAATCCAAGAAGATTTATTTACTCCAATTACAAAACACTTGAAAAATATAGAGAGTAAGTTAAATAGTTCACAAAATTCTAGTCCAGAAAATGAAGCAAAAAACTATGAACCTTTAGGGTACATTAAAAAAGATGATGATGATGAAACTACTGACTTTGAAACAAGTGAAATCAAACAATCGATATTGGACAACATTGAAGTAGATGATATAAAAGAACAGATTAAAAATGATTCTGAAAATCGATTTGAAGATATTGCTAACCAAGCGCGTGCAGACTACTGGGATCAATATGATCCATTGCCTAAGAAATATATTACAAATATGCAAGCTGATGTTCTCAACAAAGAATTTGATCATAAATATGGAATTAGATTTGATGAAACATCAGAAAAGCTACTGATTGGAAATTCTGAAATAAATTTAGATGGTGCTGATATTATTTTAAAAAAGAAAAGGTACAGGGGAACACCAGGTTTATATGAGCTTTTGTTTAAGAAATATCCAGCTAGTTTTACAGATGAAGATGAGAATAACTATAAAAAGATAGTTGTAGCGACGAATGCCCACCGAAGACATTACAGATCAAGTAAACAGATAGATGGTAGTAAACTAGAAAAATATAAAAAAATAATTGCTCCAATAGCAGAAGGCAAAGGAATGTTTATGAAAGTAAACAACAATAAAATAGATTACGTCCACTGGGATGACCCAAACGAACTTGTAGACAGATTAAGATTATTACTAGCATCACAGATAGCTGGACATACAGGACATACAAATGAAATAAATTCAATTGTTGAAGAACTAAAAGAGGCAAACATTATAGACTAAATATGATGTCTGTTAAAAGAGATATCGTTAATGAGTTACACAAACCTGCAAGAATTAACTTTAAACGTCGAAGAATTATTGTAAAATCTCTGAATGATTTATTCCAAGCTGACTTGATTGATATGCAAAAGTATTCAAATACAAACAGAAATTTCAAATATATTTTGGTTGTAATAAATTGTTTTTCAAAATTTTTATGGGCTTTACCACTAAAAAATAAATCAGGTGTTGAAGTAGCCAAATGTATGGATTATGTGTTTAAACAACAAAAACCAAATAATCTTCAAACAGATATGGGAACTGAATTTTTTAATCCACATATGAAAAAATTGATGAAAAAATATAATATTAATCATTACAATGTATATAGTGAAAAAAAGGCTGCGATAGCTGAGCGAGTTATTCGCACAATTAAATCAATGATGTGGAAACAGTTTAGTTTCAATGGTAACTATAAATGGATTGATAATTTGCAACAAGTTGTTATTGAATACAACAATAAAGTTCACAGAACAATAGGAATGAAACCAGTGGATGTTAAGAAAAAGCATGAAAAACTATTGTTACACACTGTATACAATCACATTAAAATGGTTAATTTAGAAAGTCAAAAATTTCATATTGGTGATTATGTACGAATTTCAAAATATCGAGGAGTTTTTGACAAGAAATACAATCCAAATTGGTCTAATGAAATTTTCACTGTATATAAAATAAAACTGGGAAACCCTATAACATACTATTTAAAAGACTATAAAGGTGAAGAAATTCTTGGAGGATTTTATAAGGAGCAGCTACAAATAGTTAAACATAAAGATAGTTATTTAGTTGAAAAGGTATTAAAGAGAAATAAAAATAAAATTTTTGTTAAATGGTTAGGTTTTGATAGTTCCTACAACTCATGGATAAATAAAAGTGACGCAATAGTACAATAAGGAGGGGATAGAAACATTTAAAAGACGTTTCACCTGCAAGATTTTTGTTGTCTTTAGAGTATATCAAGAAAGAAAACATGTTCATTGTGGATATACAAGGTTTCTCTTTTCCTACTGAAGATGTCTTTCTTTGTAGGGAAATTGCTATTTTAGATCCTATTACAGAACAGATTAAACACAGAATGGTTGTTTTACCAGTAACAGAAGCAATGGTAAATAAATCATATAAAAAATGTATCGAACAACAATGTGTTCAAAACCATGGTCTAAGTTGGCAATCTTGGCATTTTTGTGATGATCTTCTAAAATACGAAGAAATTTCAAAATTTTTACACGAAAACGTATTAGATGAAACAATATTGGTAAGAAATCGAGAAACAAAAAAATATTTGGAAAAATTCATGGAAAATCGAATTGATTGTGTAGAAGATGAACCTAATATACTTTCAGATGAGACAATGAATCAAATTTTTAAATCTCATTCATGTTTTCAACATACCAATGACAATTTACAATGTGCTCTTAAAAATATATTTAATATTCATTATTGGTATAAATATTGTAGAAAGTGTTAAAAATAAAGAATAAAAAATTAAAAATAATCTTTTATTAATAGATACACACAACACATTCATTTTCAAATTGATACCAGACATGAAGCTTGTAAAACAAAAGACTACGCTAGATGTGGAAAATAATTTATTGGAACCAATTGAGAATACGTTTAAAAAGCATGGAGTTTTGTTCCCTTCAACTATTCGATGTCTTATAGTTGGCCCTTCAAATTGTGGTAAAACTAATGTGATGATAAGTCTATTGGAACATGTTAATGGATTAAAATTTGAAAATGTATATATTTACTCAAAATCATTAATGCAACCAAAGTACAAATATTTAGAAACTTTGTTAGAACCAATTAAAGGAATAGGATATTATACTTACAGTGGAAGTACTGATATAATGCATCCATCTGAAGCGAAACCTAATTCAATTTTTATCTTTGATGATGTTGCGTGTGACAACCAAGATGTTATTCGGGAATATTTTAGCATGTCTCGACATTCTCAGGTGGATCCATTTTATTTGAGTCAGAGTTATGCAAAAATACCTAAACATCTTATAAGAGACAATGCAAATATTTTAATTGTATTTAAACAAGACGATTTAAACCTAAAACACATTTACAATGACCACGTCGGAACAGATATGACTTTTGAAGATTTAAAAAAAATATGTTCAATATGCTGGAAAGAGAATTATGGATTTTTATCAATTTTCAAAGATAGTGACATAAATGATGGTCGATATCGCAAAAAGATTGATCAATATTTTTTAGTCAAGTAAAAGGTGTAAATGAGAAATAAAAATACAAAGATAATAAAAAAAAAAGTATTTTATTTAATAAAATATAATTCTACATACTTTGTTTGTTATTCGTTTCCCCAAACCATCTGTAACAAAAATTAGTAAAATTTAGTAATTATATCGAAAGACAAAAATAAATCACACTTACTATTTCTGGCTAAGAAAATGATCTATCTGAACGTCTTCCAGATCTAATATTTCTAAGTCTTGCTCAGTCGTCTGTTTTTTTGCTGGAGATGCATCATCGTTTGATGTGAGAGTTCCGCCATACATTGAATTCGGTAGAAGGGATGGAGTTGAATAAGTAGAAGAGGGATGAGGAAGAGGAGGAAGAGGAGTAGTAAGAAATGGAGATCTTCTTGTACACAAACGTCGTTGCTGATTATACTTTTCAAATTCCTCCACCTCATCATCAAGAATGTTGAATCGATATTTTTTACAAATATCCTCCAGTACATGGAACTCCGCCTCATTGTCAATTTTAATCCGCATATACCTTAGTGGAAGGTTACCAATTTTCTTTACCAAAGTTTTATTATTTGGTGTGTAGGACAATTCTACAAATATTTTATCTCCCTTCAATGAAACGTCCTTTACACCATAACTTAAATAGAAAAAAACATAATCAACCGACAGATTTTTAAACAAAATAAGGTTGTTTAGAAATGTAAAGATTGATTGGAAAAACTTATAATAATACAATGAAATATATATTAAACCAGTCAGTTCATAAAAAACGAATTAAAATCATGAGGAACAAATTATAAAGGATAATAAAAAAATATAATACTTACATAAATAGCTGTTTCACAATCACAAACGCGTGCTTTATTGGAAGGTTCACAGGGTCCTCAGTCATAATAACTATCTGACAAGGTACGTTGGACATTTTGGTAGTGTTTAAAGTTATTAGTTCACTGACAAACTGATGGACTAATTTAAAACTAAAACATTATAAGTAGTATGAATAAACATGAGCAGAACGCATGTTATCAGTAACCTATTTGATCTTGCAGAAAATGGAAAATATGTTTATCATTAAATCGTCTATTAATGTAAACTTAATTTATGTTTATTTCAATATAATTTGCTAATCTATTCCCGTGACCTATTTAACATAAAAATGTTGTTTTCGATGCAGAAATTAAAAATTCGTTAACTGACGTGTTGCAGAAATATATGTTCGTGACCTATTTGACATAAAAATGTTGTTTTGTTTTCGATGTAGTGACTAGCATGTTATAGAAATGCGTCAATGTATGGTTTTTTTTAATTAAGTATAAATACAGAGATTTTGTTAGCTCTGGTATTTGTATCTTGAAGTTCAGTGCAAGATGAGTACCAAAGTAATTGACCAAATATCATCAGAAATGGTGAAGAAGATTGAAACTGTAAGTAGATTAATTAAAACTAAAACTGATTTACAAAACTATATAAAATTTTTGAAAAAACAAATTTTAATGTTAAAGAAATGTATAAAAAGTAGAAATGCTTGTGTTCAAAATTTTCATTGTGTAGAGGCGAATATGGCTATCCTTAAAACATATCTAGAAAATTTTAAAAACAGATTAAACGCTAGAAAAAATATTAGGAGAGGATTATTGTGACAGGATTTGGAATCTTGTTTTAAGAGTAGAATCAAGACAGGCGTTATCATAAATTTAAAATATAAAGACCCTAAACTATTTATGGAAAAGGCTTTTAAAAGTTTTTCAATTCAAATTAAAAAAATTTAGTTTTATGTATGTTAAAAGTTAATGTGGTTTTTTATGGACTTTTCATCAAACCTCAAGATGGTGAAACGTCTGTTAAACATTTTTCAACGAAAAATGCAATAATTGATCAAAATACAAACATAAAGGATTGGTATAAAATCAATTGTATAGACCCGGTCTTAAGAAAATTTGAAGATTTTCAAGAAAAAGACAGTGGGTGGGCACTATCACATATTTTAAACTTAAAAGTTAATATAAACCAATATAATCCACTACTTGGTGGTATTTCAACATATGTTGAGCTACCTAAGTATATAAAAAATACTAGAAGTGTAATTAATATCAGGAATTCTGATCCTTATTGTTTTCTTTGATCAGTTGTTGCTGCCTTACATCCTGCTACAAAACATGTTGACCGAACATCCTCTTATCCTCACTTTAGTAAAATATTAAAATTTGATAATATCAGTTTTCCCATTGATATTAAAGATATTCCAAAATTTGAAAAATTAAATAAACTTGCTATAAATGTCTTTACATTAGGAACCAGAAATGAAATTCTACCTTTGATATTTAGCCAAACAAATTTTTCTCCTCGTATAAATTTACTTGTATTAAATGCCATGGATAATATTGTAAATGATGAAGAAGAGGAGGATAATTACATACAACATAGAGTATTTCATTTTGCTTATATTAAACATTTATCGAGATTATGTAGTAGAAAAATTGGGAACGTTCGAAATAAAAAATGGTTTTGTGAACGATGTTTTAATCATTTTAGCAGTGAGACACATTTACAAAATCATTTAGAGGATTGTGTTCTTGAGGTTTTTTAGGATCTCCTGTACGTTTCAAAGCACTCTCGAGATCTGCGTACACGGCGAAGGGAGCTTTAATCTTATTCCGGAAATTCTTAAATTTCAAAATTTTATTGCTTTCCTCGGGCATTTTAATGGCTGTTTCATTAATTCTTATGCAATCCTTGGTGTGAGCTTCTAGCTGAGTAGATGATGAAAACGGTTGTAGGCATCTATCACATACAAGATCTGATTGGCCTTTGCAGCATGTCTTATGAACATTTAATTTTTCATCAGTTCTAAAATAATGAAGACAAGCATCACAGAAATACTTTCTTCCAATATGCTTGCTAAGCTGCTTAGAAAGGAGGCGGGATAGGCTTTTTATCCACACATAGTGGTATCTAATAGGACCTTCTACATCATCATATCTATCTTGAACAAGAAGCAGATTCACATGTTTATCCTTCTTATTCTTTGTTAGAAAGGTTGGCAGGGTCGTAAAATCACTTTTTTCTTTTTTTAGAACATAAACATTGATGGATATATCATTTTGTTTTTCAAAATTAGGAATCTGCCTCATCGTCATTGGCCACTGTATTCCCTTCAACTTCAGCACTTGGGAGTAATGCGGGTATTTTGACACTCTTTGAGGATTTTTTTCAACAGGATTCAACGCTGATATGACAGACCACGCAAAGCATGCCTCATCATCATTTTGGACGTTAACACATGCTTTCTTTCTCTTTATTTGACGAGGAAGTTCAATGTAAGAGGAACCAAGTTGTGGTGTATATTTGTTTATATTAACCCCCAAGTTGACAACAGCTTTTAGTGCCCATCCGGAATCACGTTCTTGAAATTCTTCCAAATCTTTGCTGATGGGCTCCATTACTTTCTTTTCAAACCACTCATCAAGATTGGTGTCTCGATCCCCATATGGGAAAAGTATAGAGGACCCAAGGCGACATAGGCAAATCCATATCGTAAACAAATATAATGGAAGATATGGAGCAAATTTCTATATTTCCCAACCTAATTTTCATAGTTGTACTATTTTCGATGACAGTACTGTAATAATTGAAATGACAAAACAAAAAGTCAATTTTAATAAACCAATATATATAGGGACGTGTATTTTAGATATTTCCAAAACCATTCTATATGACTTTCATTATAATTATGTCGTAAAAAAATTTAGAGATCAAGCAAAATTATTATATACAGATACAGATAGTTTAATATATCAGTTTTTTGTTGACGATATATATAAACATATTAGTGAAGACATTGACAAATTTGATACATCAGAATACAAAGAGAATAATGTATATAATATTCCATTAAAGAATAAAAAAGTGTTAGGTCTAATGAAGGATGAGAACAAAGGGGAATTGATGACACATTTTATAGGATTACGTTCGAAAATGTACACTATGAAAATTTTAAATAAGAAAGAGGAAATTAAAAAGGCTAAAGGAATAAAGAAATCAGCATTATCAGAACTGTCCTATAAAGATTATTATGCAAGTTTATTTAATAAAACAGTAGTAGAAATTTCACAACATTCAATAATTTTGAAAAAGCATGCTGTATATACAATGTCTCAAACAAAGGTAGCACTCAGTCCATACGATGATAAGAGAATAATAAATTATTTATCCACTGATACTCTTCCATGGGGTTTCAATGATAAATAATAGTATTATTGTATAAAGTTTTGTAAATCGTTTTTTAATTAATCTACAGCCACCCAGAACTAACAATGAAATTATGCAGGTAGGTATAACTATACTATATTGATAAAATATATTTTGAAATAAAACTCTTTATTTCAGTCTGATCTAAATAAATGGGAGGCGGTTTTTAGAGATCAAAAACGATTTATGAACTTACAATTTAAGACTGAGAAAAACATAAAACCTCAAACTCTACCTACATTATTCTGGGACAACAAAATGTATGGAACATTACCATGTTTTGATTGCAAGAAATTTTTTTGTTTCTGTAAAAGATCCTTAGAAGTCCACAGGGACACTGAACCTACATTGTATTGTTATGAAACTATGTCTGATTCATAAAAGGTATTCTGGTAAGATAAATTTATTTATCATTGATTAATTTTTTTTTTTAGCCCCCATTCCACGTATCGTTGGATTTGGAACCTCAACAAGGTGAAGAGGGTGACGAAAATTGGGACAACGACTGGCATGAGTCACCCTTAGACCACATCAAACGCAGATACTCGTACCTACATTTGGAACCTCATGACGAAAATTGGGACAACGACTGGCATGAGTCACCCTTAGACCACATCAAACGCAGATACGAGTATCTACATTTGGAACCTCATGAGGAAAATTGGGATAACGAATGGTGGGAGTCACCCTTAGAACACATAAAAAAAGCAGCCCTAACTAAGAATATAATTAGGGAGCAACCTCCGAAGCTGTCGAAGAGACAAAAAGAAAAATTTCGACAGTCGGAGAGGGAGCGCCATAAAAAACTAGCTATGTAATTATAAATTTAATAAACTTTTAGATAAACTTTTAGTTTTTTTTTAATACTAGTGAGAAAGATTTATTTATCATTGATTAATTTTTTGTTTTAATTCCAGCCTTTAATCCACCTACAGATACCAGCGTCGGGAGTTCTCAAAATTAAAGAAGAACTATTATCAGAGGAGGTGTTTAACTATAAAATCAGTTACAATGCCCAGATACCAGATGACCATCCACTGCACAGAGATGCATTAATTTGGTTAGGCTACATTGATCAGGTGACGTTGTCCTATTGGCAAGATGTGAAAACAAACTTATGGAATGACATAGCGATTTACCAATATTATGTAATCTTATATAAATAAATTTTTAGATTTTGTACGTTGTTTTTTTTCCTTCAGTTCCTTTAATAAATGTAAAAGAGATAAAGTATTCCAAGATGTTCTTACACTTGAATAGCTTGACCAAAATTTTGGTGGCTACATTCAAATTTTGGTGACAATATTTATTCAAATTTTGGTGGATTTTTTCAAAACATCTTATCAGTTATATTTCTAAACGATTTACCAATATTATGAATTATGTATAAATAAATTTTTAGATTTTGTACGTTGTTTTATTTTGGTGGATTTTTTCAATACATCTAAGCGCAATGTAATCTTGTATAAATAAATTTTTAGATTTGGTACGTTGTTTTTTTTCCTTCAGTTACAAATGTAAAAGAGATAAAGTAATCCGAAGTATACCTCTAGACAAGTTTTAAGAGGCTAGGCTAGGCTAGGCTAGATAAGCCCGTATACAATTTATTTTTTAACTCACCAACACAAAAATTTTCTCAAATATATTTCGATCACCCTGTACAAATTTAACGAAAAGAAGAGGAGATCTAAAGATAAGCGATGAGTTTTACACTTCATATACAAGGTGGTCTCCGCTTCTTTTACTTCTTTAGGACAGGTAAGACAGGTGAAAAATAGGTGACACTTCTTCGGCTGAGAAGAAGAGATCTAGAGATAAGCTACCAATTCTTACAACCCTCTGGTCATTGACGATCACTTCTTGTACACCTTCTTCGGCTAAGAAGAAGAGATCTAAAGATAAGCTACCAATTCTTACAACCCTCTGGTCATTGATGATCACTTCTTGTACTTCTTGTACACCCCCAAGGTCAAAGAAGGCTTGTATCGTCCTCAGCATCAGAGACCCTGATGGACAGGTTACCAAAGTGGGTTTGAACCCCGTCTGCTCTACTACTATCATACTCATTTAGAATGTGATACAAACCATGCTACCATAGAGAGATTTGTGAAAAAGAAACGCCACAATTTCAGTTCCACAGGACTGATTATCAGTAATTAAAATGACGAGCCCTCGTTTTGATATTAAATTTATGAAAAAATTGACTTTTTTAGATTTTCCAAACTTCTAACAACGCATTTTATAAAAAGAAATGTTGATAAAGATTAAAATTTTTTTGTTTGGAACAGCGTCTTTTGGCTACATTACAAAAAGGATAGTTATATAGGCTTCAAATACACATTAGATCCCAACGAACCGTTTCGTTCAATGTCTATGCTAAGAAGAGGCAAGTCAACTTCCATGTCTAATATTCAGATACTTCCATCTTATAGTGATCTTCTACCCATAGATTATTTGAAATATAAAGATATTCTCGACCTACTACCCTTTATAGATCAAATCTATCATGGATTTTACCATTCGCTTAAACACTCAAACCAGTACCACACATTATACAAGCGACAGTGATGAAAATTTCGACGCTTAAGTGTTAATTAGGTGCAAGTAAAGCCATATATTTCCACAGCACTGTTTTCCAATACAAAGAAATTGACCAATAATGGTTTAAGATCTTTCCTCTTTGACTGTTATCTTCATTAAAATACTTTTTAAATCTATGTATATATATATATAAATATATATATATATATATATATATATGTATATACATACATATGTATATATATATATATATATATATATATATATATATATATATATATATATGTATATACATACATATGTATATATATATATATATATATATATATATAATATATATATATATATATGTATACATATATATATATATATATATATATATATATATGTATACATATATATATATATATATATATATATATACTTCTAGCGGTTAATGTGGGCTCCGTACTAAAACGGTATTATACTAACTCCAGGAGAATATACGCCGTGTATATTATTATCTGAGTAGCGCTTTATGTAGACTCCGACCAACACGTCGGATCAAGTGGACTCCGTAACTGGATAAAACATTTTTGGGATCCGTATACAGCTTTTAGCGTACACAACTAAGCTCCTGCGATGTTGCCAGTAGTTGTATTAGTCGTAGATTTTCAAATTTTAGAGCAGGTACATTTTAGAACTTAAAATTTATTTAAATATCTACCAGGTTAGTCATCGAGGAATTCCAAGAATATTTGGCTACTGTTTTTAAATATATTATAATTATAAATTGTTAATATAATTTTATTTTATTTTTATGTTCAATAAGCACTTTTATAATTTAAATTACTTGCTCTAATTATTTTCAAACTTTACTATCCATTATAAACTTATTAATGCTAATATATAGCATTATTTTATAGCATTCTAATATTTTAGCTATGGATTAAATCCGAATAGCTTTTTGATATTACTTTACTTTCTCGGAGACATTATATTGTAACACAAGGATCTTATTAAATTACCAAAACCTTCCTTTCATATTTTATTCACTTATAAGGGGCAGCACTAACATCAGTAAGATAATAAGGCGTACCTATAGTTCTGGGCAGCTTAATAGAAAACTTGAATGTAGAAATTTTATTGGTTTCGGGACTGCTAACTGGATTGAGGAAGCAGGATATCAGCATTAAGTTAATGCATATAGGAATTGTTGCTTGACGGTTGAAATATCAAATACCAAAAGGTACGACGGTGGCAGTCTGAGAAAGCAAAGCAAAACAACTTAACTATTATTAGACAATATCATATTTCCTAATAAACTAATATTCACTTTATAACGAGACAAAAAGATATCGAAACAGTATGTACATACCAACGGGTTTCCTATGTCGGCATCCAGCAAAATTGTTGTAATATTGATACGGGAAACAAAACCTTGAGAGAGAAATTGGCCCCAAGAAACTCTGCCTTAATAAACAGTCGAATAAAATACAGATTCTCGATTTAAATGGTCAAAAATTTAAAGAACAATTTATTAAAATAGAAACAGCGCCGATTTACGATGTAATCCATTAACGGCCCAAGGTACAAAGCAGCTCCTAGTTATGCTGATGATTACATCTATAAATATGTAAACGACATACTGAACAAAGTCCAGAGAGCACGAAAAAAGTTTCAAGTAAAATCAACGAAGTGAAAACCAATACCAGCGCATAAACATAAGAGACCGTCAGTAAATCTAGATACAACGTTAAAGTCAACAATTTCAATTTCGAAAGTATGGAAGACATTAAATATCTTAGAACAATAATCGCAGTTGGTAATACTACCACTGAAGGAGTTTAGAGCATAATACAAGCTTTAGACCTATTTTTATGTACGGATGCGAATCATTACAATGACTAAAACAAATAAAAAAAGACTTCAAATATTGATAGATAATTGATAGGGAATAAGCACATCTATAGATAAGAATGAACAGATCATATAAGGTGGATAGCAAGAATTTCGGATTGGAGCCCAATAGGAAGGAGAAAAAGAGGTAGACCCCGAAGATCATGGAGGGATGAAGTGGACGAGGCCATGGAAAAACGAGACCTTAGAGATGGAGAATGGCAGAACAGAGAGGACTGGAGACGTTGGCTGAAAGAAGGAAGGCGGCGACAGCTGTAAAAATCCTTATATAGATAGATAGATAGATAAGAATGAATAACATATCTTAGATAAATAAGCGGAACAAAAGAAACTGTGTATAAACTTGAAATTTCAGAAATAATAATTAAATGAATTAATGTAAATCGTAGGAAAAGAAATAAGAGGAGCCATGACACTGTGAAAAACTAGAAATCTTATATAAAAATACAATAAACTATTACATTTGCTCTTTAGCACCGTGAGAAGATCAAAATAAAAATCTGCATACATAATTATATTAAAGAAAAGTTAATAAAAACTTCTGTTCGTCAGCAGCCAGAGAAATTACACATTATAATATATTGAATAATGCTTTTAGCATAAAAAAAACGGTGTTATAGTCAATCACAAGAAAACCAAATAAAAGTTCATTAACAGACAAAAGGTATGATATAGAATGGAGCATTAATGTAACAATAAAACCATATACTTTTGAAGGATTGGAGCTATTTAGATATCGCTGATAACTTTGTCACATAAAAGATAAAAGCGAAAATGCATGTAGCAAACCATAGACATATAGTACAAATAGACTGAATACTGCCATACATTCACGTTTCCGCAATGCGACAGAGAAAACTGACGAAAAGCAATATCTGTATCTTTTTCTAATGGGACGGGATTATCGACCGCGTGACCTTCTCATTGGTATTGCTACACATTGCTACATATGTATATGTAGCAAACTGATTTCCTCATATCACTATTAAATCTACAAAAAGAAGAAACTGCAATATAAACAAAATTTGTTTAGTACGTGTCTAGAAAAGAACTCTAAAAAAGAATTTGGAGATAGAAACGTCAACTACATGTGTAATATAAAAATCAAATTTATTCTTTTAACCAAAATGTTCACACCAAGTTTTAATTTATTTAAATATCCGGTAGCTCAAACTACTTGTATGCTATAATAGTATTCAGTAATCCATCTCAATATGTCTGACTTTATTTTTTTTTTAAATTTCTTGGATAGAATGAAAGAAATATGCCACAATATTTATTATGTACTACATATTTTATTTGACGCTTCAATGTTCAAATAGGAGTTCGTTCTTAAAAATGTACAATATTATTTTTACAAGGTATTACGTATAAGATGTTATTTATGTTTTTACTTTATCTAGTTGGTCATAATAATCAATTAGTTCGCGGTTGTTTCGCACTCTGTATTGATTTGTAATATTATCGATAACAGGTTTATATATTTCTCTAATAATTCTTCTTTCTGCGATGCTCAATCGGCTCTTATTTTGTTTTTTTCGTCGTCCATGTTTCATGTTTTAATTCTCCCCGTATAATTAGCCCATTAACAGAGAGTCATTCCATCCAATAAGAGTGGAGGCTGCTCAGTCATCAAAGACAATCATTCCATCCAGTAAGGATGAAGACTGCTTAGTCATCAAAGACAGTCGTTCTATCCAGTAGGGGTGAAGGCTGCCTAGTCGTCGAAGAGACAAGTGCTATCTGCCAAACAAGAGAGTCGTGTCTTGGTTAAGGGGTAGCTGCCCTTTGCGCTATCGCCGATTCTTTTGTGGTTGCTGTATGTCAAGGGGTAAGGTCAGCCTACATATCTGTTGCTAAAATTACTTCGCTGCTGTAACGAGTACCATTTACTGGTATATGAATTTTGTTACGAATTTATCTTATGTGCTAAATAAACTCTAATAAATCTTTTACCGCGAATTAAAAAACATGTTTTAACCTTTACGTTTATCTAAATAAATATTTACTATATTGTATAATAGTTGTTTATTATGTTTGTTTTATTATTTGTATCTCTATAGGTTTAATTTAGAATATAATATTATTTGTCTTATATACAAAATCATACGATTTGCGTTATATTGATATTTATGTGGCAATTAGCTATAGAGTCATTAGTCTTTCCTGTCATATCATATTTTCCTTAATCAACAAACCATAATCGAGCGGTTTAATTTGTGTAATACAATATCCCAATTCGTCTCATAATATTTAGTTTTCAAAACAGCTGTTACGCTAATAATTCGTTCACCTTTGTTAAAGCACTTTGGGTTATGACTACTTTTTCTTGGCTACGCAATTTTAGTTTTTAAATTACAGTATTTATTGATCTGTTATTGATAGGTTATGCAAGTTTTGAGGAATAGTTTGGGATTGATATATGAGGTTGTGAAATATTCGGTATTGTTGATAACTGGGTAGTTGTTATATTTTTATCTGTGTATGTAGTTTGAGAACTTGGGAATAATGTTAAGGGTGATATTTGAGATGGAGTTAATATTGGTATAATTAATTAAGTAGGTATAGTCGAGAATTGTAAGGAAAAGGACTTCGCTGAAGATGGTGATGTGATCAGGACGTCATGTGTGGAAGAGTATTAACTACTGTATTTATAGTAGTAGTTGGCACTGTTGTTGTAAAGTTCTGATTTGGATTTGTACAGAATGACCAATTTGCTACAAAATGGTCAGATTTTTTACAATAGTAACACATCTGTTTTCTAAAGATAAGAAAACACGATTAGATGTTTGATCGTGGTTTCTGACAATTGAGGGAGGAATTAATGTAGCTTTCAAAGGAAAGATAAATGTATGTCTTGGAAAGCTCATATATATCTATATACTGGGTTTGTTGTACCTCTTCGTAAAAAATTAATTGGAGGTAATAAATTGAGGCCTAATTTTTTAAGTTCATATTCTATGAAAGTGTGATAAATACTAGGACAAACATTAGAGATTAGTAATCTTTCATTTGGTGTAATTAAGCGTCGAGCATAAATTATTTGATGATTGATAGTTATTCTTTCGTTGTCAGCCTTCATGACAGTTTTTTCTAATTCTTCACTAGCTAGGTAAATACAAATACGGTGATTTGAAATTCATGATGAAAAAATGTATATATCTTGGTTCTATAATTTTTCACAGTGCAAGTAGATATTGGAGTTTTGGAATTGAATTGATTAACGCTACAGAATATGAAGAAGTTTTATATGATGTCAATAACGTTTGGGGCCTCGACGCCACTGGACTATTAACATCATCCATTTTCGTTGTTTAATGACATCAGGTTTTATAAATAATATGAACTTGTTTTGAAGTAAGTATCTAATTAGATTAAAATTCCTTACCGATTTTCTCCATTGTTATTCTTCATTGTTATTTACGGTATCACAACAATTTATTACACTTTTTATATTAACTGGATATAAATAAAAGCACAAAAACTAGGTGCGATTAGACTAGTAATTAAATAAATCTAGCTTCGACGAAGGTTCAAATCGTTGTCTCTTATTATTTTCTTTTCAAATATTCGGAGTTCTTCCTCACTTGCTTTAGTCGTTTGCTATTACTCGTATCCATGTATTAAAATAGGTTTGAAATTAGTAGCAATATTATTTTTCCGAGAAAGTGAAGAATATCTATCTGCTATCCAGATTTAATCCATAGAATAAATATTGGAATGCTATAAAATAATGCTATTAGAACCAAAAAAATTTGCTGATAATCAGTAAAAAACTAAATAAATGTCCTTTAACATGCAAAAAAAGATGATATAGAGTAGAGCATAATGTTACAATAAACCCATATCATTTTAAAACATTGCAGTATTTAGTATATCGTAGATAACGTTCTCACATAAGAAATAAAAATGAATATTTAGGTCGCTAACTGATGTATATATTATAACCCTTATAACACTTTTAAATCCAGAAGTCTAATAGGAATCTATAAAATCAGGATATATAAGAAGATAATTAAATCAGTGCTACTGTGTGGATATGTGACGAGAACACTGTCAAAACAATGTAAGTAAAACTCAAGTAGCAATTAGATCAGGATTGCTAGAAATGTCATCGGAAGTATTTTCCAACTTATATAGGTACGAGTACTAACCAATACCAAACGGAACTAATGCCAAGGTCAAACACATATACAAAGGTAGCAACGTCGTACAAGAAACTAAATCTCAACGCCAAAGTTGCGCCAAGCTTGCGCTGGCTATATCCAAAGGCTCTCTAATAACTGCATTGTCAAGCTAAATTGGGAGGATCGAGAAAAAAAATGCCCTTAAGACGTCCACGAATGAAGGAGGGAAGTAACATATGGTCAGATTTAGGAATAATGAGACTACCTACATCTTATCAACACATCCCTGTTCAATCACATGCTATCCTACCTACAATCAACAACTTATTTGTTAGGGATTATCAAATCAATTACAAGTAATCAAATGAACTAGACTTGAAAAAGTTATCCCATGAAAGGCACTTCAGAAATAGGGAAATAAATTTTTACAACGTCATTTACGTGGCTGAGTTTTCAATACTAATGAGGAGACAAAAAGAAGAAAAGGTAATAGAACCTTGTTGCGTTCTGACTATATGATGACGATGACCTTTATATAACATATAGGGAGAAAGAGAGACGAATGTCTATGTTCAATCTAGAACTCGCTGGTTTTTCTCCATTTCGAATTGGGTTTGTATATGTATTACTATAGAAAATAAACGGAAGAGAACTACAATTATGAAATTTTATCTAAAATGTAAGATCAATAAACAAATTATATATACAAAAAGATTATATAAATCCCTAATATTCACACATTAAAATATGCCCGATAGAAGTATGTCTTCTAAAAATACAAAAAAGTAGTTATTCATAACTCAGGTGGCTTTACAAAAGGTAAACGAATGAGCATAAAAGCACAGCTGTTTTTAAAACTTAATATTATTAGACAAATTGTGGATATACATTACCGCTTGTCTATAAAATGAATCAGAAGACTATGCTAAAATATGATACGGCAGGAAAAACGTCAATGTAAAGCAAATATGATGATTTTGTCACAGCATAAGAATATTGCCTCGTACTGTTATATAGCAATTTGTTGTCACAAGTTTATAGTTTTTCGAAAAATGAACTCAGATTTAAATATTTAAACGTCAAATAAAATATAAAAACATATTTAACCTTATTCCCAGCATTATTCTTAAACACTGACATAACGTCACAAGAAAATAATTTTAAAAAATCATTGCGAAATTCAAAATTTATATTTATACCGGTATCTCAGAAAATAATAATATTTGTATAAAGTACAGTCATATTTTGAGATAAAATCTTCAATTCAGAGCAAAAAACTGAGCACACAAATATTTATTATTTTATGTACTATGTTGTAAAATAAGTATACTCAAAACAAATAAATATTATCTACCAAGTGCTCTACTCCAGTTTAATATCTTCTTCTTCCTCTTCTTTCTTCTTTATAAATAGGCTTAATGCCTGTTTTACTTCGGTTTTGAGCCTCAATTGACGTTGTCTGACCATCTTTTCCTCGGTCGTCCCAATGATCTCCTTCCATTTGGCGATTTGTCTCTTGCTATTCGTACTATTCTATTTTCTGTCATTCTTTCGAAGTGTTGATTCCATTCCGCTTTTTTCTTTTGTTTTTGCTTTTTAAGCTTTCTTTAATGATTATTGACATCATCAGTGTAAACTACAAACAAACAAAAGGACAAACAATGAACAGGTGGAAACTAAGTATACAAATAATAAAACACTTACCCAAGTTATAGCAAAAAAAAAGTGACTTGGGTGGAAAACAAAGAAAGTGTTATCTTTGTATATACTTAGGGGCCGGGGGATGCGCTCTTCTTCTAATCGGCGTAAGGCTGAGTTTACGCGTTTATTTCCTCTAAACCACATCTCGCTCGTATTTCTTCACTTCTTACTCTTTCTCTTAGAGTGTAGTTTGTTATTTTTCGTAAGACTTTCATTTCTGTTGTTTCTAGCAGTCTTTGTGTTTTCGCCGTATCTGCTCTTGTTTCCGCTATGTACGTCATTATCGGTCTTATTGTTGATTTTTATATCCTCAGTTTAATATCAGTTTAATATCAATGCATAAAATATTATAAAAATTTCGTCATAGTTGTAAATTTATATTATATAAAACCAAATGTAAAGCATATAGTAAAATCTGAATATCTTAGAATAACTATAACGAACGAGAACATTATTGATAAGAAAAAGCCAGGCCCATCGCTAAGAAAGTGAGAAAGCAATTGGCAAAAGCAAAGGGTACTTTGTACTAAAGTAGCCGTACTCTAAAGCATAAGCATGTCATTTTCTACTCTTTTAGTAAGTGATGGATCCGACCGTTACTTGATAAAAATTCATTTTATCTAACAATAAAAGATGTATGCGTTTACAAGTTATAGTTTGTAACTGAATAAGTTAAGGACGGGAGAATTGTTTGTCTCAAGTTGGCCATTCAGAATTGTCTTTATTTTTTAATTTGCTAATTTCCATAGATTCTACTTTTCATAGAATCTAAAGGTAGCTTCAGGGCTTTATTATAAATATACTTTTTTAGGAATGAAAATACGTAAATAGAACCTGGAATATGCATGTAACGTAACCTTTGATCTCTGAGATAAACCCAACTCCTGAACAATGGCGCCGATATATGTAGTTAAAATTTTGTACACCTATTTTAACCGTTTATTTCCTTATTATCCATATATGAGTTGTGACCAATATTACAAACTCATTTATTTTTCACAAAGAGACGGTATATTAACTACATTTATTACTATACAAATCTGATCGAAATATTGTCTAAAAGTAACAGTATGTAAAATTAAAATTTTTAATGAAAAGTAAAAGATTAGCCATATTTTATAGGGTTTAAATATCGGCTAAATCGGCCTTTTTAATGCCAACTATCCTGATTATGTCTATAAACATTAGAGAAAAGAATATCCAGAGATAAAGGTAGGTACTTTACTTTAGTTAACTTTATCAGACATATGCGGTTAACACAAATGTGACGTATTTCTAGTGCAGGAAACATATTGAGGGCCAAACATAGGCAAACAAGAAAAGAAAAACTTAAAATGAGAGGGGACAAAACCAGTCAGCTAAGGGAATCTTTCAACGGTGTTGAGCTTGGATCTGCTATATACGTATATACCTAATGAACAATATTACGGCTCCTGACTAAAGATCTGAGCACAAAACTAATTCTAAAATTTGGATCAAAAATACAACAATGGCTTGTATTGTCCGGGTATGCCTACACAACAGAAGATTTTTCGTATCATTCAATGGTAAAAATAACAGATGGAAAACGCAGAAGAACGGTCTCCTTTGGGTATCGTAATGGTACCTACACTGTATAATATTTACACAACCCATACCAGTAAATACTAGGACTTTTATTATGTAGACGATACATCGATATTGTTTCACAACCAAAAACTTTTGTTGCTGAAGTATAGAAAAATCTAAATCATACTTTAAACACAATAAAAATGGACTATGAATCAATTTTAAGCCAAACCTCAGAAAAAGTCAGATGTAATGCTTTAATGTCCCTAACAGAATTGCTTTTAAAAATCTAAACATCCAATAGTGTCATGAAATTTTTAAACTCTGGACTTGCTATAAATACCTTGAAGATAGTTTGTATCACACTTTGTCATTCATAGAACATTGTTTAAAACTAAAAGGTAAACTGAGGACCAGAAAAATAATCTCTGCAAACTTGTCAGCTAAAAATGAGAAGCATCCTTTCATCCTTAAAACGTAGACGCTTGCACTCTATGCTTCTGCTACCGAATATACCTTGCAAGTATGGATGACATCAACACATATTTAACACGTAGATTTAGCTATAAATTAGACAGCCAAATTCAGCGAATATTAAGACACACACAGACACACATCCATACATAAGCTCTACAATATCGTAGCTATCAATTCACCTAATATCCGAAGATAAGTAGCTAGACTGCTAGAGAATAAAAGATACAAAGTCTAGAATCGCAACATCCACTCAACGAATACCAGCTCAATTTATGACTAAAATCGAGAAAAAACTGACCAAAGATTATTGCAAATTTGACACAAACTCCACGTTTATTGATTACATATTACCCCTAAATAGCAGATAAAACATTTAGAAGTATGTAATATTGGTGAACTGGTACATTCTTCTTATATAAATTAAACATTCTTCCCTCTTTTGTGCACTACTACCAATTTTTACATAAAAATATCTATTTTTGCACTTAAATATTTATTTTAAGATAACCTATCCAGAATTATATGTAGTACACAGATAAAACCAGAAATAAAATAATAAAGAAGCTGTATACAAGATATCGTAAAACAATGGATTAACTAAAAGTTCTTATTAATTATTATTAAGACATATTCATGTTAACAAAATACATTAGGAAATATTCGCATATGAAAAAACACGTCCAACTTGGTAATGAAATCCTTTTGTATTTATAAAGCTATTTTTAGAATAGCAGGTACCTACCAAAAACAGGTATTTGGTATTATACATATCTATTACATATTGTCAATATGATCGCCAACATTCATAACGGATAGGCACATCAAGAAGAAGAAGAAGATTACATATTGTAATGCGTATGAAAAGGAGTCCGTATGAACCGTTTAAAATATATAAAAATATATATATCAAGAACGCTGGCCTAAGTGCATAGTTGCCAAACTATCAGAGCTTACTTAAACCGATATTCCTATGGTTCCAATATACAGTGAAAAAGATCTGCACGACCCCTATAATATATACACGTGAACTAAGCGAAATACATTTATGATACAGGGGTACTTATGAGCTCCAAAATTTTATTAAGAATTATGAAACTATACATCTTAACGAATCGACAGAGCCAATATTATGGAATGGTCATGTGAGCTCCGTATATCGGTGTCCACTTGACCACGGAGCTCACTTGAACCTGAATTTTAACATGGGCGGAGTTCACTTTATGCCGTAAATATATATATATATATATATATATATATATATATATGTATATACATACATATGTATATATATATATATATATATATATATATATATATATATATATATATATATAAGTATACATATATATATATATATATATATTTATATATATATATATATAAATATATATATATATATATATATATATAGATTCTCGGGAAGAACCGCGTATTATCAAGAGTGATACGGTTCAATTCGAGTTCGAGGTCTTAATCTGCCTACTTCCCTCATTCGAGACGTACCAGTATCGTGTTCTGTATAACAAATACAAGAACTGTCCTCGGCACTGAGGTCTCAATCTGCATATTCCTCAGTATTCGTAGACCACTACAAAATAGTGATATCTTCTGCTTCAAGGAAGTTTGTAGTGACTCTGCTGGTAGGTGGAGATGCATGATCATGCATGCAAATTAATAAATTTTTGTCCACTGCACTGTTTAAAGTCTAAATACATTTTCTAGAACCAAATCAACATATCTGCGAGCTACTAAAGTTGATGGCATGAAAATTAAAGAAGTTGTTTCACCGACAATATTACTTCCCCATAACATAACACTTGCCCCTTTATGTCTGTGAACAGATCTGGCCGTTTCCGTTCTTGCTTGTCTTCTTCGCCCTCTAGGTACACAAATTCATCGATTATATTATGATTTTACACAAATCTTGCCTTCTTCTGAAAAGACCACATTTTGCCAATTTTTAATGTTCCAGTTTTGATATTAAAGACATTAATTTATTGTGCTGCCTGGTTACCTCGAGAACCCGTAACTGTCTACTGCTATATAGTCTTTGGACACAAAGTCTTCTTCTCATCGTTTCCGAACTGATTTCGTATCTAACTGAAACACCTGTACCTTCCAAAAGCTGCTTTTGAAGTTGCGGGTGAGAAAATATTGGATCTCTTCTAGCTGCTTGGATAATAAAACGATTTAGGCAAGCCGTTATTACTTTTTGGCATCATTATCTTTGTTTATTCTTGACTGTCTAACTCGTGATACTTAAGTTTCTCGTTAAGAAGAAAGGGAAAAAAGAACAGAATGGCCAAAAATGAATAAAGGTGGATGGAATAAAGTTTCTTATAAAAAGATAAAAATAAGGACCCAGAGGAGAACTTATATAACTATCGTTTGAGCTGGATATTGGAAATCAAATCATTTCGAAACTCCTCAATATTTTAATTCGGTATAATAATATAAATGTGTAATGATTTGACTACCAAAGAGAATTGAAATACTATTATAAAATAATACCTCAATCAAGTATGGGAGATTGTCGTCTATGCTTTGCCTCAGTCTCTGAAGTGTGAATCCGTCTTGTCTTAAACTAAGTAATTAAACAATAACAATTCAGTTGGTAATAAATAAAAAAATCACATAACTCTTTACGAAATTTAGCATATTTATGAAATTTAATACAGGACATCGTTTTCTCCAGATCACGTGGGTAGGTCTTAGGTGTTTGCCATTTAGTGGTCTTGAAGACAGCTGCAGTCCTAGTTGGTTGGTTTTATATGTGGTTAATCCATCGTTTTATTTAAAAAATTATTCCATAAAGTAGAATATAACACAGGGTGTATTAGAGAGATATTAAAGGGGGTTAACTTTCTTGCCAATTATTTTACAAATTGTTATTAAAATTTAAGTTTTATAAGATTCCTACATTCACAAAATCATAAACGTGAATTTGAAAGAAGTGAGGATATAAATATTGAAAATTCTGTCGGAATTATAAAATATAGGTTCCAATGAAAATACTCACCCTAAAGAGATTTCAGCAGACCATAAAAAGAACCTTATTTCATATTTCCTTCTTTTATAATTTTTAACTACACACAAAAAAATATCCCACCACGTTAGAAAAGCTGGCTGACTGAAATAGTGGGGAGTGACTACTCTAAAGTATAGCACAGATGCCATAGAACATTATGTCTATGATGGAATTAGCTTTTCTGTCAAAATAAAACAGAATATTAAGTCTACCGGAGAGAAAGAGGGAGGGTGCCAATTATTTTTTGTAAAAAAATAGTAAAAAAAGGAACTGAAGGTTAAGGAATTAATAATTAAATAAATTAAGAAATTAAAATAAGACAATTATTTAAATATAAACTAACAAAGATGTGGTGCATTACGTTACAAAACCATAAAATAAACCTTATGTCATATTTCCTTCTTTTATAGTTTTTAACTACACACAAAAAAATATCCCACCACGTTAGAAAAGCTGACTGACTAAAATAGTGGGGACTGACTACTATGAAGTATAGCACAGATGCCATAGAACATATGTCTATGATGGAATTAGCTTTTCTGTCAAAATAGAACAGAATATTAAGTCTACCGGAGAGAAAGAGAGAGGGTGCCAACTATTTTTTGTAAAAAAAATAGTAAAAAAAGGATCTGAAGGTTAAGAAATTAATAATTAAATAAATTAAGAATTATTTAAAATTTATATTTATTTAATATTTATTTAAAATAAGACAATTATTTAAATATGAACTAACAAAGATGTGACGTTTATAACGTTACAAATAATAAAATAGAATAATAATACTTTGGAAAAGTAGATAATCACAAAGAAATATATTTTGATTATTGAAATAATTATAGCGGTCTTTCTCTCTGAGTTATGGTTCCGAAAGTGTTGTAACTAAACTTATGGTAAAAGGGGTGTGTCATTGTTTAATGAATTTGCCCTTCCAAATATTTCATTACAAGGATAGGAGGGTTTCAGGCTCTACGAATGGTGAAATGCTTTATTAATGTTTAATGATGAAGGACCCCTGTGATACCTACCGGGCAGTAATTAAAATGATTAAGTGTGAAGACTGCTTGTTGTCGAGAAAGTTTTTAATGCAGTGAGTATGATAATAATGGTGTTGATTAGAATTTTTAATATGTTTTATTTGTGGATTTAAAAAATTGACAATTAAAAACCAAAATTTTATTGACTATAGAAAATCAAAGATTGAATAGACAAACATAGACATGGATTAAAACAATTTTCAATTTACGTCACATTTACCTATTTTTATGAACACACTGTCAAAACATCGTGTTATTTTAAGCTTTGCTAAGTATGGTAGTGGGACATTTTTCTACCAAGTTATCAAAAATAGTGGATTTTATGCGAGAAAAAAAGTATTAACACAATGATATTTTCTATTTAATCCCGAGTTTTTATCAATAGCATATAAACATATCAATAGCAGAAAAAAATACTAATACACGGCTGATTTTTACAAAAGGATTTAAATTTTTTTATACAATGTGGTAATGTTATCGGATAATTTGCAGAAGATAATATTTGCAGTCGAAAGCATCAAATTTAAGGGTTTTGCGCAACCCTTGTAATTATAACCGCAGGTGCCACTTTCATTTTGAACCTTTTTTTAAATATATAATGGATATCGGTTCATTTGTCCGAAAATATTATTGGGGAAATTTCTGCATGTTATAGAATATCCAAAAACTAATTAAAAAAAAAATGCTTATATTAACACCATACCAATATCGCAAGTTCTTTAACCATGAGGTTCTTCTTCGTCCTGGAATGCGTTTGCCTGCTATTTTTCCTTGCATGATATTTTGTAGCAAGCTATATTTGGGACCTCTCATTAAATGTCCGAAATACTCCAGCTTTCTCTGTTAATGCATTTTATGATCTTAGTAGTCTTGCTAGTATTGTGGAGTTTCGAATTTTCTCCACCCAGAAAACTTAATTCTTCTATGGCATCACATTTTGAAAGCCTCAAGGCGATTTAGATCGATTATATTCATAGTCCTGGACTCGACAAAGTAAGACCGAGAACACGTAGCAGCAAAATAGGCGGATCCTCGATGCCAATTTTAGGTCTCTGTCACATAACACCTTGGACATCCTTCTAAAAGCAGCTCTAGCCTGCTCTATCATAGATCTTTTTTCGCCGTGATTTTCTACGTTACAATTTAATTGCTGTCTAAGGTAAACGATGTTATCAACTTGCTCAAATTTGGTATTATTTACACATATAAAGGGTTTTATATGATGTTTCTTACTTATTATGTTCAGATTCAGACCTGCCTCCCTACAACTCTCAACGACACTATCAAGTAGTGTTTGCAGATCTTTTTGACTAGAATCTAGGAGTACTGTATCGTCCGCATGTCGCAAATTATTGATGACTTCGCTGTTCACAAGTATTACTTCTTGTTTTTCAGAAAGTGCTTTTCTGATAATACTTTCGGAGTAAACGTTGAAAAGCAGGGGTGACAAGAGGTATTCCTGCCGTACTCTTCTTTTAATATGGAGAGCCTGTGACTTCACACCATCTACTAAAACTTATGCTGTTTGATTCCAATATAAATTTGCAATTATTCGACCATCTCTGCCATCCAAGCCAATCTCTTTATGTTATTCAATGTTCTATTTCTTATCCATACTTTGAAAATATGAAAAATTCTACAGGGTGATTCGTAACTACGTGGTATAGCAAACATACAATTTTTTAAATGGGACACCCTATAAATTTTTTTAAATTGTAGTCTTTTTATAGTTTCTGTTCTTATAGTATTGGGTTTTCATTAATATACAGAGTATTTAACAAGTTATGACTATTTTTATCTTGAAATCACTATGAAATCAACACACGCATAAACAATTATTCATTTTATATAATAAAGTAAACAACATACTGTAGTTTTTAAATTAAGTTTAATTAAAATCATTGACTAAAATTTGTATACAGAGTGAATGGCAAAGCAAAAATACGATTATCTTAATTTTTTTTTAAATGGAACACGCTACATTTTATTTAGTAGAAATATTGCATTTGTGATTCTCTTTTATTTTTATATAGCAATTTTTTATACCTAAACTTATTTTTATTCAAGACGTTTTTAATCTTCTTCAAATTTCGGAAATACATTAAATTTTTTAAGTAAAAATAAGTATTGAGTATTGTGTGATAATATAACAAAATTATTTTTGTTCAATGGCAACAGCATTTAAAAGAGCTATATGATGCTGAAGAAACGCTAAATACAAACGAATACGAAGCAGATATAAGTGCTACAATCAATGACGAAGAGGTAGAAGCAAAGATCAAGAAGCTAAAAAACAGAAAACTACCTGTAACAGATGGTATACCCAATGAACTCTTAAAAAATATGGAGGCCTTTAACTTGCAAGTAAACTGTCACAACTATGTAACAAAATCTTAAACGACACAGAAAGACCAGAGGAATGGCATAATAGCATCACAATTCCCATATTTAAAAAAGAATAAAATACTTGCCCACAAAACTACAGAGGAATAACCCTCTTAAATATAACGATGAAACTTTTCACGACTATTCTTAAGGACAAATTGAACAGAAAAATCACTAATGCTGAAGAACAACAAGGTTTTGCAAGAGGGCGGTCTATAACAGATGCAGTATTCATATCAAAACAAATAAAAGAAAAAGCTATAAAGTTCGGCGTGTCAGCGTATATTTGTTTTATTGATCTGACGAAGGCGTTTGACACTGCGCACCCTGTCATTAATATGTCATTTCTATTAATATATTAATAGAAAATAAAACACCGACCAACATACCAAAGATAGTCCATAACCTAAATCAACCAAAACAACAACTTAACCAAAGTTAGAGCAGGAGACTAATTCACTGAAAATATTCCAACACCAAGGGGAATTAGACAATCTTACGACAAGTTCCGTTCTTGAAGATTTAACTTTTCAGCTTTATACAGCTTTTATCTTAGTAGGTGACTTTAATGGACATAATATTATGTGAGGCTCCGAAAACACATTTGGAAGAGGTAGAACAATCGAAAATTTTCTAAATAACGTAAATATAAACTTTAAAACTAAATTCAGAAAGTAGTACATACTTTTACATTCAAACAGGTAGTTTCTCTTCCATTGCAATATTTCCTTTAATTTCGTGGTACACATTAAATAGCCTCTAAGACAGTAATCATTTTCCAACTCTCATCTTTAACTAGTCAAAAATGCACTCAAGAATTATAACAAAATGGAAAATCACTTAAGCAAACTAGGATCTGTTTAGAACCACTGTTAAGGGAAAACCGATGAATTACTTTTAAAAATGATACAGATATAGATGTAAAACTATTTAATAACTGTTTAACTGAATCTGCTGAGGAATGTATTGGTAAATCCGCGAATGATCCTTCAAAAAAACCTGTTCCGTGGTGGAATGAGTCGTACAAAATAGCAGGCAAACAATGCAAAAAGCATTAATTAAATTCTGGAAGACCCGCACTTCCACGGATTTAATAAATTTAAAAAAACTTTGGGCCAATTCTAAGGGTATTTTAAAAGAAAGTAAAAAAGCCTCATGGAATCACTACGTTAGTTCAATCACAAAAAATACTGCACCAGCGCAAATGTGGTTAATGATAAGACGTATAAAAGGTTAGAGTATATCCAGCAAAATTGCTGCCATGTCCCTGCAGAATCAAACCGATGATCAACATTGCAGATATCTGTGCCTCCCACTTTTCAGATAAGTCAAACATTTCGGATCTTCCCAATAACCCAGATACAACATATCCATCCCTAAAATATTTTCAAACACTAGCTTTATGTATCGTTTTTTTAATCTCCTAGAATTAAACGAAGCCATATTTTCACTAAAAAACTCAGCAGCCGGTCCTGACGATATCTCATCAATATTCTTAAAAAATCTTCATCCAGATACACAACTCAAACTGCTAGAGTTATATAATAAGATCTGGTCTCAAAACCAGTTCCCAAGAATGACTTATCTCCAAATTTTCTAAAATCATATAGACCAATTTCTCTCACTTGTTTACTATACAATCTGTTGGAAAAGATGGTCAATAAACGCTTACTATGGTATCTAAAAAAAATTATATTCTTGACCCATTCCAAACAGGCTTCGGATAAAACCGAAGTACAATGGTCAAAACCTGGTCACACTAAACACTGACATTTTTAACGCATTTTCGAATAGAAGAGAAGTCATAGAATTAACTTTAGATATTCAAAGTGCCTTCGAAACCACAGAGTATTAAAAAAATGAAAAATATCAAAACCACATGCTTTGAGCAACGGTTTGCCTCATTGCTCAGTTTTAAGCACTACCTTTTTTTACTTAGCATAAATGACTTTTCCTCATATATAAAACCATCAGTCGGGTCATCAATATATGCTGATGATATTATATTATACTGCCGAGTCACAGCACTAGGCTTTAAATTGCAATAAACAAAATAGACACTTGGTCTAAGCGTGCTGGATTTGTGTTTTCAGCTCCTAAATCCAAAGTAATTCACTTTACCAAAAGGCATAGACCTAATCCATCTTTTGTAACTCTAAACGGACTTCGCTTACAAACAGTTAATTATTTGACACTTCTTGGTATCACCTTTAAAAAAAAGCTTATCTGGAGACAGCATATTCAGTAACTTAAAGGAAACTGTACCCAAAGAATCAATTTACTTTAAATCTCTTGCAAGCTTCTCTTAAGGCGCTGATAAAGAATCTCTCCTTAAAATATATAAAGCGTTAATTCGCTCTAAGCTAGATTATGGCAGTATTATTTATATGGCATCTAGTAGCTCCCTACTAAAGTCTCTAAACACGATTCAAAATACATACCTACGACTATGTCTTGGTGCTTCCAAATCAAGCCTTGCTGAAAGTATTTGCGTTGAATCTTCAGAGCAACCACTCCATTTAAGAAGACAGCAGCTTCTACTTTCATACTTTGTAAGAATATCAGCAAACCCAAGTAACCTAGTAATAAATCTAATCAACCCCATAGAACCTTCAAGACAGCTCCATAGATGCACAATCTGCCAATATTCAATATTGATATGCGGATTAGACAAAACAGAAACCGCAAACTTAATTCTTAGAAAATCCTTCCAAAACATCTTCAACTTAATGAAATTTTATACACCGATGCGTCCTAGAATAAAAAATGTTGTGGCTCCGCTGGGTCCACAGTGACGACGACAGTAATCTCTGTGCGATTGCCTAAAAGTTGTATTTATACCGCAGAACTATGTGGAATACTCCAAGCATTAAAAATTTCAATCTATCCTACTGCAGATAAAAGCATAGAAATCGCCAGACCAAGCCGCTAAAGCAGCATGTTCTTTTAACTTAACCTTCAAAAAGCTCAAAATCCATATGGATATTAAAATATTGATAAAACAAAAAATTCCTCAGCTCATGGGTGGACCTGTGGAGTAAAACAAAAACTAAGCTGCATGACGTTCAACCCAACTTATCTCGCGTCAATATCTCATCTATGAACAGGAAAGAAAAATCAGTTATTCACCGACTACGAATAGGGCATACACGTCTCACGCATGGATACTTTATGGCATCAAAAAAACCCTCCAGTATGCCACTACTGTAATAGCCTCCTTTCCATCAGACACGTGATAGTGGACTGCTGCCAGAATGATTCATCCAAAAACAAGCACTAAAAGGAAATCTAAAAGCCATGCTAGGTGTTCCAAACCGTTTTAACAGTGTTCTTAAAGTTTTAAAAGAAACAAGTTTAATTCAGCTAATATAAATAGTTCATAGTGATAAGGTTTATTGTTGTAACTTTTCCACAAAAAAAAATTTTATGTTGTAAAAAAAAAAATATAATGTTGTAAACTGTACCCGTGTAAATATCTATAAGCTATCGAGACACGCTAATTTCAAATAAAAAAAAATTATTTAGGAGTTAACGTAATCGCAATACATACAGAGTGCCCCAAAAGTCTGGAAACGGCTAATTATCTCGTAAATTACTAGACATAATTGTACAAAATTTGAACGCCTATTTTGGGATACGGAGATTCTATATTTGGTATTTGCAATGTTGCTAGATTTTCAATTTCTCTTATATTACTAGTAACTTTGGTTTTTCAAATGCATCACCATGTATATTCAGTCATTATTGGAATCTCCTATTAAATATGAGTTCAACCATATGTAACTTATGATTTTATGTAGTCTGGAAGGTCTTAAATACATAAAACAGAAGTCTGGCAACGCCTAAATTGTTTCAATACATTTTTTAATACTAACTATTTTCAAATACAATAAAACGTAACAATTGATGGTTTAGAATATTTTTTAACATAATAGTTACGTTATTAAGTGTTTAAAATGTGCTCCATTTGTGAGTTGACAGCACTCTAATCGATGGTAGAATGCGTCTACCACATTTATCCATGATTGTCTAGAAATTATTCGAGATTCATCAATAATTCATTGCCTTAGCTATGCAAGACTTGCTGGTTAAGTTTTGTAAACTGAATTTTTCAAGTATCTCTAATAAAAATAATCTTTAGGATTGAGATCAGGTGAACTTGGAGGCCATTCAATTCTACCTTGTCTACCAATTTATGGTCCGGCAAATATCCCATCTAAAGAACGCCGATCATTTAGATCAACTATCTGACGTTAAATTTCTTTCGATAAAAAATGGCCCAATTAAATAAGTACCTACTATAACTGACCATACATTTAATTTTTGTGGTCTTTGACTATGGTTTTCACACATTCAGTGTGAATTTCACACGAGTTCAGCTATTCAATACGAGTTCAAACATATGTTCACTTGATTTCATGTAGTCTGAAAGATCTTAAATACATAAAACAGTGCAAAATATGTAGATTTTAATAAATTTAAATATTTAAATAGAGAATGCTGTGATTTTGACATTTGTTCACCATTTAAATTATGCACTAAAAGTGACAGTAGTTGTGGTTCAAAAAGTTACGCAATTTAAATTACGTTCTCTAAAATGCCGTTCTCTACACCATTCTCCTATTCATAAGACGACGATACAAAAACCTGTAAGGCGATTTGAGGAATCTGGAGAAGTAAAAGATAGATACCGATCAGGTTGACCGAAACGAGTTATCAATGACAACAAAACTTCAGATATAAGCAAGGTTTTGTTGAAGATCCACATACATCCCCAGTCAGGGTTGCACAAGTCCATGATGTAGGTCATTCTTTAGTCTTACGTTTATTACGCAAAAATAAATTTAAATCATACAAAATTAACTTATTGCAAGAATTAAGTGAAGGTGACTTTGGTCGTAGATTAGAGTTTACTGAGGTAATGATGAATAAAATTGAAAATTATTAAAATTTCGTTAAGAGAATATGTTTTTCCGATGAAGCAACTTTTACACTGCGTTTAAGTGTAAATCGACACAATTTAAGGTACTGGTGTGACGTAAATTCACACTGAAGACTAAATGCTTGAAAACCATACTAAAAAACCACAAAAATTAAATGTATGGTCAGATATAGTAGTTACTTATTCATTTGGGTCATTTTTTGTCAAAAGAAATTTAACGTCAGATAGTTGGTGTAAATGTTCGGCGATATTTAGATGAGATATTTCCTGGACGATAAATTGGTAGACAAGGTAGAATTGAATGGCCTCTACGTTCACCCGGTTTCAATCCTAAAGATTATTTTTATTAGGGATACTTGAAAAATTCAGTTTACGAAACTTAACCAGCAAGTCTTGCAGAGCTAAGACAACGAATTATCAATGAATCTCAAATAATTTCTAGACAATCATGGAGAAATGTGGTAGACGCCTTCTACTATCGATTAGGGTGCTGTCAACTCACAAATTAAGCACAATTTGAACAACTAATAACGTAACTACTATGTTAAAAAATGTTCTAACCTATCAAGTGTTACGTTTTAATGTATTTAAAAATAGTTAGTATTAAAAAATTTATTGAAACAATTTAGGCGTTGCCAGACTTCGGTCTTATGTCTTTATGACCTTCCAGATTACATGAAATCATAATATTGTTCTGAAGCTTATAAATGGTAATTAATGAAATCATTAGTGTTACATTTGGTTGAACTCGTATTGAATAGGAGATTCCAATAATGACCAAAATTCCAATAATGAATATACAGGGTGATGTATTTGAAAAACCAAAGTTACTATTAATATAAGAAAAACGGCAAATCTGGCAACACAATCTGTAAATATCAAATATTGAATCTGCGTATCCCAAAATAGGTGTACCTCAAATTTTGTACAATTATGATTAGCAGTTTACGAGATAATTAGCCGTTTCCTTACTTTTTTGCCACTCTTTATATAAATTTTTAATTATAAATATAAAATACAATTCATAGTGTCTGGTCAGTGGAAGTTACAAATTTTAATGATTTCATGGTAATAATATATATGGCGAAAATTCCGCAACGTTTGTTTATTTAACAGCTTTAAAAAAAACTGACTTCATTTGCGACAAATGCGAAAATTGTGTACTTTTGTACAAAATATCAAAATATCCGGTCGCTACAAGCGTTCTTTCTGGGAAAATGATTCATTTTACAGGCTAAAACAGGAAAAAGGCTAATTAATATTTTTGTTTAAAATTATCTTAGCTACATTTCTCATTTGAAACATTTTTTACGGTGTACAAGTTGGGAAATCGATTTTTTCCATCCCCTCATAACTAATATATGTGGTAATTCTACATAATAATAACTATCTTCTATAAGAGAGTACGCCTATGAGCATACTAACTTTTAAAGAGAAAGAAAACTTTAGTGAAATGGACGATTTTCGTAAAAGTTCTGTTAGTGACACACGTCTCTCGGTAGTATTTAGCTGAACTTTAGCGAATACGGAAAAACATTGAAAGAGAATTATCACTGATTGCTGCTTTTATTAGTATTGGTGCAAAAGTTTTGTTAGCTTGGCATTGTTTTGCGTTTCGTGAAATCCTGATTTATTCAATATGTGGGAATTATATATCCGTTTCTAAAAGTGAAACTCAAACTGAAAAAAAATGTGTGCATTATGTTTTTCATTTATTTCTGTCAAAAGTATCCCAATAAAACAAGATCAATCGCAATTACCATGTATAAAACTCTACCTATCTATTATCGGTCTACAGCAAAGAAAATTTTAAAAATTCAAACCATGTATATGTTACGGTAAATATGATTAAATCAGAATTATTAATAATTACAAGGTTACTATTAATACAAACCAAATAGGTAGGTAAACGTAATAAATATACCAGAAATAATTACATTAACTGGTTATTATTATTAAATCCCGTATTAAAACGGTAAACGTCGTAGCATTTTAAATTTGATTGATTCTTTGAAGTATATTTAAAGTCGCCTCGTATATGAAATCGTCTTAATAAAACGAAGAATGTTTTCTGTTTTTTAGTTCGTATCTTTCGAAAAGTGTTTTCAATCATTCTAACGTCGTAGAGTAATAAATCCATTTAATTGTTGTTTATTTTACTACGGCGATTTCTTTTCAATTTTATGCGTCTCAAAGGATATCTACGTCGTTCGTTGGTTTTGCTATTTCAGCAGTTCGTTGATTTTCAAGTTAAGCGAACAAATTTTTAATTTCGTCACTCTCGGTGAAACCGCTGTCAAGAGCGTTTGTAGTTTTATTGGAGTCCGAATTTTTCTTCAAATTCGTAATGTTTTTTCGTTTTTTTGTCATTTGTCATGGGAAAATGTGTAGTGTGGTAGCAGTTAAGAGCTCGGCTTGTAATCTTCAGAAAGCCGACAGATCCTGTTTCTAGAAAGTTATATGTGTTGTAATATGTCCTAAATGGAAGATTTGTAAGGTGTTACAACGATATAAGAGGCCATCGTATTTTCAATGAAGTTTTGAAAAGCCAAGCTTAGAAGTTTGCAATTTTTTTTTACCCGAAGCCCGATGATCCAGCCGAACTTCAACTTCCTTCGTCTATTTGTTTGTCCCTGGTCATTCCAGACCATTCTGAAGCTTGGAGACGCTTGTGTTATTTTGCAGTGTTTAGAAAACCAGTTCCAGCCCCAAAACTAATATTTGGTGAAGTCAGGTACTTTTTTTGTTAAATTTTTTTAAAGTGAAAAATAGACATTTATCATTAATAATTGCTTTCATGACAAGTTGAAAAATTTGTAATAAGTAAAATTATAATAATTAGGATTTGGCTGTCATAATAATTATTCTTATACACATAACTAACCATAAGTTTTGAATTTGTTTTGTTTTTTTTAAGTTGACCTTAATCTAAACTGCATCGAAAGATCTATATGATTTCAATTTTGTTTTTTGTAATTATCATTTGTTTTGTAACTGTTTGTGGTACACATAATTAAAGGTAAAATTTTGTTGTCTTAACTTTTTGTTTATTTTTTTTTGAGTAACCCTTTTTGAGTTTATTTGAAAAAGATATGTTTTTTATGTTTTGATTTTGTTTTCTAATTATTTCCCTAGTTACAACTAGTGGTTGTAATAGGCATAATTAGGCACCTCAAGTGGCGCCCTATATTAAATTCCTTGAGGTGTTTCTTGTTTATTTTTATTTTGTTTGTCCCAAGAGCCCTTTATGTCTTTTTTTGTAGTTCCCCCATTCCAATGCCCTTATCTTTTACTTATCCACGACCCCAGCTCTCCTACGAAACCCTGAGTGCCGTTCGCACAAGTAACGTATATTTTGCTTGCCCTATCTTCACCCCCAATAGTTTCTCCCCCAATTTTCTGCCCCTTATATTAATGCCCCTGTGGTAGGCAAAATAAAATCGTTACAAAAATGGCGCCCAACGTGGGGCATGTCTTAGATTTTCGCCATTTTTGTATCTGTCGTTACAAAAATGGCGCCCCCAACGTGGGTCCAAGTGCCCAAGGTTTTTGTCCCTTTTCCCGAAGCCACATATCTTTTTCAGTTCGTCCCTGATTTACAGCCATTTATGTGAAACCCCGTCTTCCAGGTAGTGCCCCGCTGTCCCACAAACAGTTTGTTTTTGTATTTGTATTGATATATGTATTTGTATCAACATATGTATTGTTGTTTTGTCTATGTATTGTTTTTGTATTAACATATGTATTATTGTATATCAACAGATGTTTTTGTTGTATATTGACATATGTAATGTTGTTTCTTTTATTTCGTGTACTGTAGAAATTTTTCTATATGTATTTTTGTGTATTGGTAAATGAAAGCAAATATTTTGAGTTTGAATATTTAAACTGAATTTTAAATAATGTTTAGATATTGAGAAGAATTTTAAGTTATTTACAGTAACAAATTAAGTGTACCGTTATTGTGCCATTTATTTTTGATTGATTTGACATTTCTTACAGAAAAAGCGGTTTTTGTAATTTTGTTTTGTCCGGTCATTTTGAGTAAATGTGTTTATTGTTTGAGTGACTTTTCTTTGAGCTGATGAGTATAGTTGTGTTTTGTCCTTTGTCTTTTGTCCTAAGACATTTCATTGTTTCTTCTATGCCCTCTCTGGCGGCGTTTGTGTTATGCCACGGGCTAGTAGGAGATTGTGAATGTGAAGAGAGTTCCCCTGTGTCCCCTGTTGTTCCCTAATTAACCAGCTTTGACGGCGTATGTTATGCCACGGGTTAATAGGAGATTGTGTTCCCCCTGAGTCCCCTTTTGTGTTTCCTGTCTTGTATCTGAATGATGACAAGTGTTATACTCGTGATCGGAGGTGCTGTTTAGTTTTGCCTAGGAGCAGTCTCATTTAGTTTTCAGAACAAGAGCAAGGTTTTTTATGTTGTGTTATTTTGTGTAGCTCACTCAAAAGTCAAGTTTTCAATATTATTAGTATTTTTGTATCACCCTGTGTGTGAAGTTTATCGAATCTGTTGTTTTGTATTTGCTTTCACCCAAACATTGTTTTAGTATTTTTGTCCCGCCCTGTATGTGAAGTTCGTCTGAGTTTGCTTCGAATGGTATTTTCAGTTATATTGTGATTTGCTTTATTCAGTTTTTCGTTAAATCAAGTCTATTCCTGTCCCAAGTTAACTGCTACGATTTCCATTTTCTGTTATGTCCAGTTTTCGTAAAATTATGAGAAATAATTTTCGTCTATTTCCTTGTGAATTAAAAAATACGTATTTGGAATGATGTCATTCCTTATTTGCCGGTATTTAAAATGTGAACGATATCAAGTTTGTTTATTCTTGTTCGTCTTAAGTACCATCCCATGTCTGAGAAAAGAATTTTGTTTACGTCAACGAAATAATTTATTTCGTATGTAGACGCTGTCCTTTCTTTAAGTGTTTATAAGTTATCTATTTCGTCTTCTTATTGAGTGTTTGAGCAATTTATTGCGTTTTCAGAAATCAGCTGTTGTACGAAAAATATAGGTCAAATTTTTTCGTATCTTTATAGTTTAATAGTCCAGGCAATGTGTAAAATTTTTTAAGCCCGGAAAAAGAAAATGTTTCTGATTTTACAGTCCATGTGTTTTCGTGTTGTCTTTTGTTTTATAAGTAGGAGGAAGTAATAATGCGATTTCGCTTGTCCATGGCTAAGGCCGATTTGTTAGAGACAGAGCGAAGTATTGTTATTTGCCTTATGTTTGTTATTTCCGTATTTCCCCGTGTTTTCTTAGTTCCTATTCTGTGTTATAAGTAGAAGGAAATGATGATACGATTCCGTTTGTCCTTGGCTAAGGCCGTTTTGTTAGTGACAAAGCGGAGTATTGTTATTTTTCTTTTGTCTGTTAGTCTTGTGTTTCTCCCTAGTTCTTTTTTGTGTATGAGTAGAAGAGAAAGTGATGATACGACTTCGTGTATTCCTGGCTAAGGCCGATTTGTTGAGAATACATAGCGAAAGTATTCTGATGTTTTTTTCTGTCTGTTAGTTTTGTGTCCTTTGTTTCTTTGTGTGGTCAGATGTTGTAGTGAAGTTATGTTGATGGTCTAAAATGTATTAGTTTGTGAATTGAGTATTGTGTTGTTGAAATATCATATAGGACGTACAGGCATGTGACCTGGATTTGTGTTTCCTTGGATATTTCTGTTGTTGTGTAAGACTGCGTAGCAGCATCCCCTTTCCGTGAATTATTAGAAAGGATAAGCCTTTCTATGTGTTGAAGTAAGACTATTGGCGGCGATAGAGTCTCAATAGCATTCCTTCTTGTTGTAGAGTTTGTGATGAGTATTTATGATTTGGTAGAAGCGGAGGTACAAATACTTGCATTGTCCATTGTGACGTTTTGATTTGCTGAGGTGAAAGTACCTGGCCGCTTATTGTGAAAATATTGTTTATGTCGATTGTGAGACCATGTTAGTAAAACATCTGAAGTTTTTTTAGTACTACCGTTGAATGACCCACTTAGAATTCCCCAGTTTTATGTTGTGACCCTGTTTGAGTTTTGTTGAAGAATAGTGAACGTTTTCTTTCTGATTTGTATGAAGATGTTGTATTCAATTATTATCCGTGAAATGATGAAATTTATTTGTTGATGTTGCCCCTTTATTCCCTTCCCAAACTGTGTCTTTGACCTTATTAGTTGTCATAAGAGGAACGGCTAGGTCGATGAGTTTTGGATTCGTCCGCCAGGTGACCTGTTGAGCTTTTAAGGAAGATAAGTCATTAGTTTTTGCCTTGTGTATATATATTCTTCTTCTTCTGTTCCCTTCTTGCCCTGCTTTTGAGATTTGTGTTCCCAGTTGGAAGTTTTATTGTTGATGACGGACTGTAATGATTTTTTTGTTCTTTTGGAAGATTATAGTGATTCTTATGTTCCCTTGGAGATCTGTAATGATGTTTTTGTTTGTTTTGGAGTGTTGTCGTAACTTTTTGTTTTCTTTGGAAAACTGTTACGATTTTTTTTGTTTCTTTTGGAAGTATTAGTTTGCGACTGAACTGATTGTGTATTGATTATGGCTTGTATGCCATGTGCCCCTGTTCTTTTTTTTTAAGATTGTGTATTAGCGTTTTGGATTTATTTCTTCTTTTGTCCTTTTGGGAGTTTCCTAACTTGGAAATTTTTTTACTGTGTCGATCCCGGAGGATATTTCTATGGAACTATTGGCCATCCTGTTTTCTTATGTTTGTGTAGTTTGATTTTCAACCAGTGGTTGGAAATTCATTGGTTGACTGTCGCAGTCAACTGTGTTATTATTGTTTGATATTGTTTTGGTTATCTATTATGTGGATAACCATAGCGAAGCTTGTCTAAGCTGTGTTGTTGGCCACCCGCCTTTGTTGAGCTGGAGACACCTTTCTTTTCGCTTCCAGAAACTTCAACACTGGTCTGTTCCACGTTTTTGGTTAGGCTAGAGCCATTTTAGTAGAAATCTGCCATTGTGTCGTTGTGCTTAAGAGCCAACGAACTGTACCTGGTGCCGATTCGTCAAATCGAGCATCCAGTTTTATTTTGTATGTTATTATGTTAGAACCATAAACAGTTATGATGTGTAGTTTTGGTTATGATTTTTGTTTGTTGTTTTTTGTTCTGTTTGAGTTATTGAAGTCATTATATGTTGTTGCAGTAGTTAGAAAATGCTACTGTTGTTCCAACCTGATTGTTGTTCGCCCTAAACGAAAACTTTTCCTGTTAGTCCAGTTTTCGCTCTTACGTGGGGGTATTGTAGCATTTTAAATTTGATTGATTCTTTGAAGTATATTTAAAGTCGCCTCGTATATGAAATCGTCTTAATAAAACGAAGAATGTTTTCTGTTTTTTAGTTCGTATCTTTCGAAAAGTGTTTTCAATCATTCTAACGTCGTAGAGTAATAAATCCATTTAATTGTTGTTTATTTTACTACGGCGATTTCTTTTCAATTTTATGCGTCTCAAAGGATATCTACGTCGTTCGTTGGTTTTGCTATTTCAGCAGTTCGTTGATTTTCAAGTTAAGCGAACAAATTTTTAATTTCGTCACTCTCGGTGAAACCGCTGTCAAGAGCGTTTGTAGTTTTATTGGAGTCCGAATTTTTCTTCAAATTCGTAATGTTTTTTCGTTTTTTTTGTCATTTGTCATGGGAAAATGTGTAGTGTGGTAGCAGTTAAGAGCTCGGCTTGTAATCTTCAGAAAGCCGACAGATCCTGTTTCTAGAAAGTTATATGTGTTGTAATATGTCCTAAATGGAAGATTTGTAAGGTGTTACAACGATATAAGAGGCCATCGTATTTTCAATGAAGTTTTGAAAAGCCAAGCTTAGAAGTTTGCAATTTTTTTTTTACCCGAAGCCCGATGATCCAGCCGAACTTCAACTTCCTTCGTCTATTTGTTTGTCCCTGGTCATTCCAGACCATTCTGAAGCTTGGAGACGCTTGTGTTATTTTGCAGTGTTTAGAAAACCAGTTCCAGCCCCAAAACTAATATTTGGTGAAGTCAGGTACTTTTTTTGTTAAATTTTTTTAAAGTGAAAAATAGACATTTATCATTAATAATTGCTTTCATGACAAGTTGAAAAATTTGTAATAAGTAAAATTATAATAATTAGGATTTGGCTGTCATAATAATTATTCTTATACACATAACTAACCATAAGTTTTGAATTTGTTTTGTTTTTTTTAAGTTGACCTTAATCTAAACTGCATCGAAAGATCTATATGATTTCAATTTTGTTTTTTGTAATTATCATTTGTTTTGTAACTGTTTGTGGTACACATAATTAAAGGTAAAATTTTGTTGTCTTAACTTTTTGTTTATTTTTTTTTTGAGTAACCCTTTTTGAGTTTATTTGAAAAAGATATGTTTTTTATGTTTTGATTTTGTTTTCTAATTATTTCCCTAGTTACAACTAGTGGTTGTAATAGGCATAATTAGGCACCTCAAGTGGCGCCCTATATTAAATTCCTTGAGGTGTTTCTTGTTTATTTTTATTTTGTTTGTCCCAAGAGCCCTTTATTTCTTTTTTTGTAGTTCCCCCATTCCAATGCCCTTATCTTTTACTTATCCACGACCCCAGCTCTCCTACGAAACCCTGAGTGCCGTTCGCACAAGTAACGTATATTTTGCTTGCCCTATCTTCACCCCCAATAGTTTCTCCCCCAATTTTCTGCCCCTTATATTAATGCCCCTGTGGTAGGCAAAATATTCTCGTTACAACGTAATAAGTTTCGAGTGTTCTGTGCATACCTACTAACTTATTTTGCAATGAGTGATTTCGAGTCCATGAAAGCACGATTTAGAGATCAAATTGATACGCTTAAATCTGGAAATGGAAACAATCATTAGTTATTTACCAGATGTGAGTATTATGCATTTTTAATAAAAGTTAAAACAACCAAACCAGAGGTTGAAAAAGCAATCAAAAAGTTAAAAAATAGAAAATCTCCTGGCGCAGACCAAATCACTAGAAGTTTTAAAGTAGACTGGAGATGTTGGAGTAAATATTTGTTAAATGATCTGCAAAAGGGTTTAAAAAACCGGACAGTAGCCCAACGACTGGACAACATCAACTTTTATCCCTATATTTAAACAGGGAACTCCGCTAAATTGCAGCAACTATAAAACGTTAACCCTAATATCCCATGCAAGCAAGGTTCTACTTTATGTAATACGTGAAAGACTAAAAGCTATTATATTGCCTTAGATATCATAAAAATAAGCGGGAAAAGGCACAAGAGATCACATCTTTAATGTCAGACAACTAATCGAAAAAAATCGTAAACACAATACTCCAATGCTTATGTGCTTTAAGGATTACACAAAGTCCTTCGATAAAGTCAAATGGCAGCAGCATTTTCCATTATAGCGGAAAATTTTACCACTTGCAATGCAACTAATTATTAGTCTATATGAAGATAATAAGTGCACAGTATAAATAAACAACATCCTTTCCGATCCTTTCAGAACAGAGGCAGGTGTCAGGCAGGGATGCAAAATCTCGACAACTCTGTTTAATATCTACAGCGGATAGAAGAATGGATGGAAGGGTGGAATATCAGTAGGAGGTCAAAAAATCAGTAGCTTAAGATATACTGATAACACTTTAATAATCGTGGCCAATTAAGCAGAAATAGCAGACATAATAAGATGTCTGGAGGAGAACAGCAAAACATATGGACTAAAGCTAAATAGGAGTCCCACAAAGATCATAATAATAAGACAGAGCTCGGAATATTCTTCAACACTTTAAAGAAATTAGGGACTTTAAAGTAGTAAATAATTTCATACGCCTGAGGTCGCTAATAACAAATGACGGAGGGTGTGACAGAGAGATACGTAGAAGGTTGACTATTGCTAGAACAGCTATGATGAAACTGGTAACAATTTGGAAAAATTGTAGCATAACAATACACACAAAACCAATGCTGGTAAGGAGGCCCATTTTTACCATAGCCACATATGAATCTAAAACATGGGCCTTAAAAACAACGGATAAAAATAAACTTTCCTCCTCCTCCTAAGGGCCTTCTCTATTGAGGTTGGCGATTAATATGGCAAATTTCTCTCTGTTCTGGGCTTAATGGATTAAGTCATTTTCTGTTGTGTGAGTCCAATCTCTGATGTTTCGGAGCTAAGATTTCTTCTTTCTTCCTATATCCCTTTTACCCTCGATTTTGCCTTGTAATATTACCTGGAGCTGCTCAAATTCCTTATGGCGCGTTATGTGTCCTAGATATGACGTCTTTCTAATTTTGATTGTATTAACCAGATGAGGTCGTGTGTTCATTATTTCCAGTATTTCTTCATTTGAAGTTTTGCTGGTCCAGCTTATTCTTAGCATTCGGCGGTACATCCACATTTCGAATGAATTCAGTTTGGTGACGTCATACTGTTTTACTGTTAAAATAAACTTTAGCGGTTAAGAATATTCTGGATTGATCATCGCACTAACGTATCGATATTAGGACAACTTAAAGTAAAGGATAGATTGCTTAAACAAATACAACAGAGATATTTGCAGTATTTTGGACACATTTCTAAAACAACAGATACGATGGAAAAGCTGATAGCCGAGGGTAGAGTTAAAGGAAAGAGACCTAGGGGAAGATCTCCAAGCGGTTGGGTAGATCAAACAAAAATATTGATTAACCAAGGGTTACATAAAGCCGAACAACTAGCCCAGGACAGAGAAAGATAAAGGAAAATGGCGAAAAAACTATGAAGACCTGATTGTGTCACCACATACCAAACGGGATTACGACTGAGGAGGAGAAGGAAATGTTTTTTTCCATGTTCCAAGTTTTGTATCAAAGATCATTACTAAAAACCTAATGTCATCAGCGTAATTTATGATTTGACTCGATTCAGCACTTTGATCTGCTAAGTAAAGACTAAAATTCTGTTAATTTCGACTAGTTTTTGAGTTCGTGCGGTGCGGTTTGTAAGTGACGCTAAACTGAGAAGACATTTTTCCCTGAAGATATTCACACCAGATCATCTGCTTCTAATTTGCCACAAACCAAGCTAGAGTTTAATGGTATAATACTGTTTATAGCAATTAAAAACAGCGTCGCACTTATTACAGACCCTCGAGGGTCTCATTTGCTTGATGTTTCATTGAAGATGTGCAGTGGTTAACCCTTACTTGAAAATTGCGTTTAAGAAAATTTTAAATTAAATTAATACTGTTACTTCTAAGATTCCATGTTTTTAGTGATCTAACAATATCATAATGCCAGGCTGTATCAAATCCTTGGTAATATTTATGAACACTGCAGAAAATCCTAAAATTTCAGACTCTGAATCGATGAGGTTATCAGCAGTAGTTCGGTTTTATCTAAATCCACTTTGCTCGTTGACCAGGAGGTGTTTTTGTTTTAACGCCCATAGCAATCTTTTGTTAACTATTATTTTCATGACTTTGCACCTTGCATTGGTGAGTGATATGGGTCTATATGAGGAAATTTTAGTGAGTGCTTTGTTAGGTTTAAGAAATGGTGTAATTATTCAATTGGTTCAGGAAGTTGAAAAGACATTGTTTAACTATATTCAATTAAAAATCTTAAGAAGAACCCATCTAGCGTTATCTGTTCATCATGTCATAATAAATTTGATATTAATTATTATATTCGATAAAATATTCATCATATTAAATAAATGTAAATACAATATAATAATTATAATAATATAAACGCCTCATGAGGTTAGAACATGTTATCAATAACCAAATTTTCTGTCATTTTCGACAGACAAATAGAAACGACTTATATATTAATTCCCCAGGGGTCGGTAACGTGAACTTCAATCAATCTTTCCTGATCAAAGTGACTTGATAGCTGTTCTCAAAAGCCTATCAAACTGTATGCTCTTGAAGTTTACATCGCCCTATCCCATAATGGCTCTCTTTGACAAGCTGATATGTAATTAACAGTTTAAAACTAGCCACGTACTCGGATGACACAATCTGATGCCGAATGACGAAGGCACCTTCGACCAATAACGTCTCGTTCGGTATCTCTTTAAGGGTATATTTATTAATAAATAAATGAATGAATAACTAATTCGTGTAAAATTTAAATATATTTAAATTACGAAATCTTTACGCAAATAAATAATATTAAATTTGTATGTACAATATTGAAAGCAAAAATTATTTTATAATATATAAAAACACCTAGTTGTAAGGTTGACTTATTGCTAAGAAATGAAATCTCAATTTATTCATCTTATGTACACTGTTCCTTATTTCAATAACCAATACTATTGTTTTTGTTGATACAAATTAAACAGTTTTTTTTTAATCTCATATGGTAGAATGGTTTATTTTTACTTTGGAAAAAGTTTTTTATACATAGGAAAATTTTATTTACCCAGCTGTTTTAAAAAATAAAGATTTCTTGTAAAATCTTACAGATTGTTATCAGTTTTTTCTTTAATTGCCGTATTGTCAGATTTCAGTAAGAGCCTAAGCAGGTATTCATTGAATTCAGACAGGCAATGGTGGGGGAAATATTTTTTGGAGATCTACGTCACGAAACAAGACACCCTGGCATCTTTCGGCCAAGTAGGGTACTAGGCCATAAGACCCCAGGGTACTGCCGGATTAACCGTGTTCCGGCTAAAACTTTAACCACTGTTTCAGAGAGGTGGCCTTGCCACAAAAATTTGTAAATAATCATACCTATTACCGTAAATCAGAAAATGTTTTAGACGTTAGGCTATAAAATAATAAATAATATTAACCATAAATTTCAGATCACTGGCTCAATTTCCTCCTCTGTCTTCCTGCTTTTTTTTTCTTCATCACCCCAGAAATCAGACAGTGTACTTCTCTTCATTATTTCTCTCGTCTCAACATTATGTTTACAACGTTTCTTTCCTCTAGCCCAAAATCCATTCGCCTCTCGAAATCTCTCATCTCATTTGCCCATCTATGGCAGACAAAAATGTGGGCGAGAGCATCCAGTATCCCACAAACAGTACAGTCTACCGAGGCAGATTTGTCTATTTTATTTGTGAAGGTGCCAAAATTACCATGTATGGTCAAAAACGGCGTCAGGAAGTAATCTAGTTACCAGAACTTACATTCCCACCAAGGCCTCAAATCGGGACTAAGCTTCTTCGTTTACCTTGCCTTTCCGCCATCATTCGCCTATTCTTGCTGCCACTCTACTATCGTTTTTCTCTATCATTCTCATCTATATTTACATTCATCCTCCTTGCTTAGACCCTCGCTTGCTCTTTGTACAACAAAACGATCGGTATCACCGCTCCAATGACATATAGAGTCTTATATGAAACTGTCCTATATGCGCTAGATGCACAGAGGAGCACTCACCTTTGTGAAGTCTCCATCAGCTTAGCGTATTTCGCAGTGTTTAGTACGCTACACCACATGGGGTCAGCGTAGGTAACCACTGACTGGAAAACTCCATTAAACACCTTTCTTTTGGTTATACCTGGACCTCCAATGTTTGGCATTAGATGTATTAACGCCTCCAGATTTTGATTCGCCTTCTCTACCGTCTTTTGGATATATACTCTGAACCTTAGTCCTTCCTATAACCAGACTCCCAGATACTTAATCGATTTAACCAGTGCAACCTCCACACCTTCCACTATAAAGCAAAGAGAGGATTTTTCCCGGCTTCCCTTGTTATAAGTTTACAAGTTTTTAAAAGGTTTATTATTTACTGATGTCTTGTGTTAAAACTTCTTTCAGATTGTGTTTTATTTTCGCTGACGATCTTGCTGTACACTGGACAGTCTAGCATTATATGTTGCAATGTAAGTTGTATTTGAAAGTTATGGTAAATTGGTTTACGGTCCTTGGAGAGCGGTAGTAAAGCAGAGTTAGCATCTTATTTGATAATTTTTAGATTTCCTTCTGGTTGGCATTATTTTCCTTGTCAGATTTTGTATTTGTGTTTTTGTTAATGTTTTGAAGTACGAAAGTGATATTTTTGACATTATAGGGATTGTCATGTTGATTTTCTATTAGTACTTTCTTTCAGTTGCTTCATTACCCCTATTCCCAATATAGAACCCATAACAGTGTTAAGATTTTTTCACGTGTTTGGGCATTGTACAGCAATACGTTATTTGTGCTAAATTGGCATGAGTAGGATATATTTATATGTTTGACACCATTTAGCAATCAGAGAATCGAATATGATAAGAAAATTTATATTGTTGTTGGCACATTGATTCAGTGAATTCAAGATAGCTTGCAGTTCTCTAGTATATATGCTCCACTTCTTGGCTAAGTGGACGACAAATGTGCTACCTTCCAAAATATCTGCAGTAGCTGCACTACTGCTGCTTTTGAAGCCATAACTAAAAATTAGTTTGAAATTAGTTTGAAATTAGTTTGTTTCAGATTATCTGAAAACGATAGACCTGAATTGTTGTTTTCACTTAAATGATTTAAGAATTTTATTTTGTTAATTGTATTAAGAGTGTGTCAGTTTAATTTTAAACTTAAATGGTATTGTGTTTTTCTATTGTAAATTATTATTACTTAAATATTATTTGGGTTAAAAATCTTAATTCTATATCTAATGATGATCATTCTGATATTTTGTAATATTGATGTAGCTGCTATTAGGCTTTTACTTAGGTCTGTAGGGTAAAGACCATTCTTATGATAATACATACCAAAGCTGCTGAATACGTCTTAAATACTAACCTGTAACAAAAAAAGATGGTAAGTAAGGAATGGATACTTTATATATTTTTACATTTAGTTAAATATTATTGGCTAAATACGTTATATTTTTTTACATTTTTAAAAATCATATAAGAAAATTCTATAGGCTAACGTAATAACTTTAGAGTTTTGCTACTCTATAATGCGGTGATTATGTTTAGTTTTTAGCGTTAGGTTCTGCTTATTCTCCTTAATTCATACAGTAATATACAATCCAAATAAATGACCAACTTCAAAATGTTACTTATTCCATTGATCCCAACGGGATGTGATAAGAAGCTGTAGAAACAAAGAGATAGAGAGATATTGATTGGTAAATAGTAGAGATTTTTTAATTTTAAATAGCAAACTTTTCCGCAAACTATTCACTTGACTTTTGTTCTTTCCTTATGGAGTTAAAATGAAGTTTTGATATGAAATGAAACCAATCCAATGTCAATTGGACTGGTTTTGTAGCTCTGTTATGAATGAGTTGTTTTCAGTGTGTTAATAATCGCGCCGTCTTATTAATAATTTTTAACTTTATTATTGTATTTTGTTTGATGTTTAGGTTTGATTATCTTTTTAAACCTTTTGCCCATATTCTATCTGCTTTGTTTTCTAAAACTATTAATTCTCGCTATGATGTAACAAAATATTTTGCCTACCACATGGGATATTAATATAAGGGGTAGAAAATTAAGGACAGAAGTTATGGGGGTTGAGATAGGGCAAGCAAAATAAACGCTACTTGTGCGAACGGCACTCAGGGTTTGTTAGGAGAGCTGGGCTCGTAGATAAGTAGAATCAAAGGGGTTGGATTGGGGCAGCGACGAAAAAAATGGAACAAAGGGTCATGAATCTCTTGGGACAAATAAAAAACAGGAAACACCTTTAGTAATTTAATGTAGGGAGCCATTTTGAGGTGCCAAATTATACATGGCATAAGTTTACATATAGAATAATATTTACAAAGAAAAAGAATAACAAAAAAACTTATGTGTCCTAGCCGTTTACGAACTCTGTTGCTACGAAACTTACAAAAGTGTATGGAGGTTAACCTTCTTTAAAAATAAAACAAACTAAAATCAAAAAATAATAAAACGAGCCGTCATAAGTTAACAATAAATTAAAAAAAAAAACTAAAAATTGTTTAAAATCCTTTATAAAAGGTATATAAAAAATGCCCCAAACGGGCTACCACAAACACATTGCAGAACGTTTTCGGATTGATAAATCCATCATCAGTGCAAACGGTTGTACATGCTAGTAGCCACCAAAATATATGGGTCAAAACCCTTTAAATGTTTTAAATTTCTAGTTGTTTTACATTATTAATAGTTATAATTTGTGATGTTTAAGTTACCGTTGGATAGGTAACATGGCGGCGTATGACTCTACATAAGTAAAATGGTCCTGAGACGAAGTGTCTACGAGGACCTGTTGATAACAACTTGTTGTTATGGAGTTTTGTCTTGTCTGTGAAGTCCAGTGTCGGTTTTTTTGTATGTTTTTTAAAAATTCTTAACAACTCAGTAATTAAAAAAATCAAAATTTCAACAAATAAGGAAATGAGATCTCTCCATTGTAGTGGTATTTATAAATTGACCATAGCTCCGATGATGGCTTTGTAAAGCCGAAAGCGCTCAGCTAAGAATTATTAAAAAATATACACACTTCAAAAATACTTTTTTGCCTTTTCTTTTGACTTTTTAAGTTCTGCTTTGAGAAGTTAGGGGATCGTTTCAGATTGGTACAGATCGGCGTAGAAATTTCAATTGAGTTTGCAATATCAGATTTACTTTTTTCTAGTTGTCCTTGTTCATTTTTATTGGTTATTAAGTTTTTCTTTCCTAGTTTTGGTTTGGTGCATTTAAGACTTTGGTTTTTCTCTATGATTTGTTTTATACGGTTTTCTTGATGTTTTGTAGTGTTTTATCTATTTTTTATTACTCGATTAAGTTTCTTAATTTCTTCAGTGTCTCTTTCGTTTTGTCTCAGATCTTTACTTTGTTTTAGCATATTTTGTAATTTTTGCTTTAAGTTGCTTTTATATTGTTCTGTATTAGATTTTGGTTAATCTGTTTCTATATTCCAAGTTTCTCTAAATTTATTTCTATTTTTATTATGTCTTATCCCTAATTTGGCTCTAACCATTCGGTGATCGCTCCTTACTGACGCCGTACGTCCTGTATGATATCTGTTTTGTTACACAGTATGTAATCTATTTCGTTTCGAGTTTTAGGTTTTGTTCTTCTCGCCCTTAACCCTTAGTGATTTTGTATGATGTGATATTAAGAAATACTATAGCCCTTAGTTTTGACCCCTGTATTACTAACCCCTATTTTTAATTTGTATATAGCCATATTTGTGTCAAAGAGTTAGTTGCCATACTCCTTCAAAACCACTTAACAGGTTTTGTTAAAATTTTATATTTCTATTCGGTAGGTATAAAAATCAATCGAATAGCCAAGCGGGCTGGGCGGCTGGCTTCTCCTTTGCTTCAATGCGAGAGATGTCAGTTTAAATCTCCAGCTCGGTGTACAGAAAAACAAAAAAAGGCTAACGCAGCAGTTTAAAATTCCTAATGAATCTGCGGCTTAGTCTAGAATATGCTGGTATCTGATCGGCCTATGGTGGAGCAGTACCGCAAGAGATAAGGGCTTGCGTCTCGGTAATACTCCTCCATAGATCCCTACCGGAAGGGTGTGTACCGCCTAAATAACGGGTATATGTATATATATATATATATATATATATATATATATATATATATATATATATATATATATATATATATACATGCAAAATCAATCCAAAGACTAATTACTTTAGCGTGGGCAGCCGTTGAAGAAGTGCGAGGCACACTTAGGGCCAACGTAGCAATTAGCCTCTGGCCAACGTATCAATAAACAGAAGGAAAAAAAGAAGACTTTGGTGTGAGGTCTGAAAGTGGTAAAAGCTATAGTTTTAAAAGGGTGGACAAATTTAAATACTTGGGTGTAGTTTTCGATGAAAGTGGAAAAGAGAAGTCGGAGCTGGAAGCCAAAATAGCAAGAGGGAATAAAAAATTAGGTAGTTTAAGAGCCCTACTGAACTTAAAATACGTTTCTAGACAAGGTAAACTCAGAATATATAAAACAGTAATTCGACCTACAGTAACATATGCCGGTGAAACATGGATATTAAATAAGAAGGAAGAAAATACTCTGGAAATATGGGAAAGGAAAATACTGAGACGCATATTCGGAGGACGGAAGATAGAATATGGTTGGGAGAGAAGAACCAACAATGAATTAATGGCTTTATATAAAGAAACTACCATTACCAAGTTCGTCAAGTCACAAAGAATCAGATGGTTGGGACATGTGGAAAGAATGGAAGCAAACAGAATGCCCAAACTAGTAATAACCAGAAATTAGTTTAAGTGGAGGAAGACCTTAAACACTTGAAGGTGAGAGTGAGTGGAAAAGAAAAGCACAAAATAGAAGCGAATGGAGAAATATTGTCCACCAGGTCCATCAGAGTAGTTAAGAATGTTGTACATACATATTTAAGGTACAGTTTTGTTTAAAATAATTGTAATTAGTTAATATTAGGATTATGTTAAAAAAAAATGCCCTAGGCCTTCACGGCCTGTAGTGCGTAAAAATAAATAAATATGTGACAGTACAGTAATAATGTGAGAATAAGTGTTTTTAAGGTCTTTATGTAGAATTTTTTTTAAATTGTCTTTTACACAAATCTCCTAATAATAACAAATAAAACAAAGAAAGAATTATCTAATTTGGTGCAGTCGTTTTTGAGTGATGCTGATACAAACTATTTCGGCGATTTATTGTTATTAATATAGATTATTTTATCTAAAAGGTTCATACATATCGTATAACTTAATCAAGTCAAATCGAGTTTAGTTACAAACCTTAATTTAGTTTTTATTTAAAATTTACTCCTCTAAATTCCTGTTTCCTCTGCCCTGGAAATGTACTTGTGTCTGATATATATGTGGGTTGACGATAATTTTCTAGAGGTTGATATCTCTGACATAATCTAAATTAGGAGAATTAGGAACGAGAGAGAAGAGGTCTAAAGACCCGAAAAAAATGATAAAAGGTCTTATTAATCTCAAGGGCAAAGAAGTGACTAATGACCGTTTTTTTCTGGTAATTATTTATTTTAAGTATGGTGTCCGTATTTTTGTAAATATCCCAATATAGAATTTTACTCGGAGAACAGAAACTATGAACTAAAATTAAAAGAAAAAGTAAGTTGTTAATATATTGTATAATAAATTGGATTTTTATTTTAGTTTTGTGATTTAATTATATCAATAAAGTATTAGTCGTTATTCTTTTTAAATATCATGTCACTGACGTGTAGGGTAGACCGGGGGAATTTAGACACCTTAAGACAATTTTAATTTTAAAATTTATTCTATATTAATTATTATTTAAATGGAGATAAGCCACAATTAAAGGTAAAAGTCAGTTTATTGACGTTTCAATCTTCACTTCGGAAATCGTTCTCAAAATAAAAACAGTAAATTAAACAAATTTTGTTTTTTGTTATATAGTCAAAAATTATTCTAATAATTAATTTTACCTGACTTATTTATATTGACATTTCAGACATACATTATGCATTTTAAAGTAGACGACTTTAAAATGATATTGACAATATTTTTGAGTTGTGCTCCTGGAACGACTTTACTTATAAGATAGTTCATTCGATTACATGAAATCAACTTTAACTTGAGAATATCCGTCAGAAAAAAATCATAGCATATAATTCGTCTTTAAAAAGACAAACACATAACATGATGACAGAAAAATTCTCCTGTTAGTGATTCCATAGTAAATTATGAGGAAAAAAACAGGAAAAAGACCTCATAATACTATCCCGACATGGTAAGTATTTGTTTACCGTCAGTAAACATCAAAATTCTGATTTTTATATGTTTCGTTATTTAAAAAACATAAATTATGTATCCTCTATATGTTACTGACTTACTCATACTGGTATTTTCTTATTAATAACTTCCTCTTTCAATATTGGTAACCAGATCCTAACTAACTACATTCTGCCGAGGAATTTGCGACACAATTGGCCTCATTTAGCATAATTATAGCCGCTTATTTGATGTTTCTTTTTTTACCATCCGTTTCTTTTAGGACTACATTTGAATTATTCCATTGAATCCTATGTTCATTATCCCATGCGTGTTTACATATTTGAGATCTATCAAATTCTCTATTTTTAATATAATATTGATGTTCACTTATTCTAACATTTAATGGCCTTGATGTTTCACCTAAATAAAACTGATCGTATTCACAAGGTATTTTATAAATGCAATTCTTTGTCCTTTCTTGTTCATTGTTAGGTTTGGTTTTGGATAAAATAGATCTCAACGTATTTGTTGTTTTGAATATTGTTGAAATGTTGAATTTATTTCCTATCCTTTTTTTCTGATAATCCTTTTATGTACGGTATTGTTATTTTCCTCGTATTATTCCTTGTGTATGCTGTAGGATCTCGTTTTAAGTTGTTTTGTTCTATTCGATCGATTGTTGAAAATTCCTTATTTATAAACGATAAAGGATAATCATTTTTTTAATAAAACAGATGTTAACAAATGTTTCTCCTCCAAGAACGAATTTTCGTTAGAACAAGTAATTTTGGCTCTATCGTATAAGAATTTAATTATTCCCTTTTTTACATTAATATTGTGATTTGATTTGAAATTTAAATATCTATATGTGTGTGTTGGTTTTCTATACACCTGACTCTTATATCCAGTATCGTTCTTAGAAATTAAAACATCCAGGAAAGGTAGCGTGTTATTATATTCCTTTTCCATGGTAAATGTTATTGTCTCTTCTTTATCGTTTATATAATTTAGGAATGTGTCCAACAACTCTGATCCATAAGGCCATTCTCAATATGGCAACTAATATTTTTCTCATCCAAACAGATACTTACTTGTTTGATTTCATAGGTTTTGAAGTATCTGGCTTTGGCAATTCAATATGTTTGTTATCCAAACATATAGCTACTTAGCTCTCTGAATAATTTTTAGCAATTTCCTCATCCAACTCAACAATCGTTTGCGCTCTGAGGATTCTATCTGGTAGATGATTCGAATTGCCTTCAGTTTTGTCATCTAATAAATCTGAATCTTTGTCAGTATAAGCTTCATCAGATTTGACAGTAGAAACTATTCCTACAGACCGGATTCTTCTAAAAAAAGTTGATCCATAATTTTCTTCACAAGCTTTTATAATCTCATCACGCTAAACAAGTTATCTTCAGATCCAAAAGAAAAAATAAATCATTCTTGTGCTCAGTGGCAACTAAAGCTGCCACGTGAATTCAGTGTACCATAATTATGTTATAATTCAATAAACAGTTAATTTTCTTAGATTAGAATATATAATAACCCTTTAGTTTAAAGTGAACTGAATATGACTAGACAATTTTATAAATTAACTAAAAAATACTTACATTGTTTAGGACTAAGTTTGGTTGCTGCAAAACTCTGATATTGAAATAACTACTAGCGAGCATCTGACAAGTTTAGAAGCAAGTTTGTAGATTAGAAATATATGTGGACATGCTAAAAATATTATACTACCTAAAAATAGGCCACACAAAATACACATGAGATCTTATGGGTGTTGAAAGTCACTGGCAGTAGCAACCAAAGTTGCGACTGAGCGCTAATGGATTAAGAAACCATTATAAGCCCAGCGTTATTCAAAATTTTTAGAGATGGTATTCTATATTAGATAGGTTTTTTATGAAAATACCTATACTATCATCGGAATTTTTCGCATCCATTAGGTATGTAAAGATTGGTACAACAATATATTTTAAGTATTTAAAAACAATATTTTCCTTAACTTTAGCAAGTGTCAGTATTTCCCCGATCAACGAAGTAAGTTCGACATACGTTTGGAGTAACGCCGAGAGTAGTAAAAATAAGAAAATAATAACAAAAGTGATGATATCGCTTTATACGAAAACATTAAATACTTAAACAAAAACAAGATAAGCAGATACATAACAAGACATATTAAAAATCAAAGGATTTTTCTATAATAAAGAACTTAGTTCATAGAACAGAAGTCACACTGATAGTTTTCAGGGCAATCATACCCACTACACTCAGCGTGAGCCCATTGTGCACAAAACACACATATGTATCATAGTTCAGTTTAAAAAAAAACTCATTACAAACCAAACATATGTCAGTGTTTTCAGATAATAAGTCAAAACTGTCATCAAATTCGTTACATTCACATATTTTTCATTTATCTATTATCTTTTTCGGAAGACTTTTCCTCAAAATAATTTGTCTTCGATACCTATTTCCTTTATTTGCGTCCTTGCATTTTAAGGCGCCCATTTTATTTGGGATTTATTTTTAATTTTTAAATGTTTACTCTTTTCACTCTTCAACATTTTTAGCTTCAAATACGGGTTGACCTTTTGATCTTCTATAACTTTTTCGAGTCTACGCTTGACACTTAAATGACTAATTTCTTTTTTCTTTTTTGTGTCTTCCAAAACCGTTTCCATATGGGTGTCAGTCATAATTACTGAATGTTGTGTTCTGAAATGTTTTAGATTTGGTTTATCATTATTAAATAATTTTGTAAGAAGTGATACTGATTTCAAAATGTCTTTGAAATGATACTAATTCTAAGAGGATTTTGGATAAGAATTTTTACAACATTAGTTTTCGAACTACTAGGTAATGGATTTTCTTATATCCCACTTAAATCAAGTCCCACTGGTTGTTGTGTTGGTTTCAAATTTCCGTACCGTATATTTGGGATTATGTTTTGGAATCTGACAAGTTTTGACGAAAGTCTTGTTAGTACTTGCAATCTCGCCCCTGACATTATGAATGTGTTTGTGAAAAATTGTATGAAGTGGTGGTTCATAAACATTTTTAGAGTCAACGATGACTGGAGCTTGAGTGTCTTGTTCAGTGACAAAGTCTATGTCAATACATTTTTTAGGGCTGTAGGTTAAGATCCCTGAATCACTAAACCCTGAAACTCCTTTATCCATCGTTGCGACTTTCGAGTAAAGTTCATTAAATATAGATGTTATATCATACATAGAAATCTTCGGAAATTAGTTTTCCCTTAAAAACCTTTCACACTGTCTGTTGAATGCTTTCTTTAGGGGGCCATAAAATAATAAATCCAAAAGCTGTAGTTCAGGTAATCTGTAAGGTGGTATTGAGATAGTATGTATATGATTATATCTACAATAATCATAACTATCAAGAGAGATGTGACTACCGTGATTGTCTATTATCAATCAGATGGGATTTTCCTCTGTTGCATGTACGTTGTCTTTAAAATGTGTGAGCCACTGCATGAAGAGGTCTTCATTTGACCAGCCATTATGGGGGAATTTGTAAATGGCTGCAGCTGGTCCACCTTTCTGTAACTGAGATGACATTCTTTGCCTAGGATATATAAACATGGGTGGTATGTATACATCGGAAGTACTTATATTGCGTCATTTTTCTGTGTCTTTCCCAACTTGTGACAGAGCCCACCTAATGTTGGCTCTTAGTAGCTAAAACCTTTCCAGGTTTTTGGACCGTAGATATACTGGTTTGGTCTATACTAAATATTCTAGTGGACTTAAAAGGATGTTTCTTGTAAATAACTGTCCAATTAGAAATAATAAATCTACTTCATATTAGTTAAAGGTAATAACTCGGTTTATACTTGTTGTTGAGGGTTGTCTTAGACTTAAAGTAGCATTTCTCTTACGATATCCGAAAACCCAGTCCTCTCAGTCATTTTCGTACCTTTATGAAAATTATGTTTTCTATTTAATTTTTTAGCAAGACTATACGCAAGTCTCCGCAAGTCTGTCAGTTATGCCATAAAACTGGTTTGATAGTTGTTTGATGGGATCAGCTAATATCAGCTTCTTGTTTTGCTGAAAAGTACGAGTTTCTTCCCAAGGCTTTTTACACTTTTTACGGATCATTCACTTTGAACCAATTCAAATGCCCCTTTTAGTGACTCTTCTTTGAAAAAGCGACTTCTTTGGTACGAAATAACTCTATATTAAATATTAAAATAAATGAAGTAATACCGACACCTGTCGATATTTCCCCCATTGGTATGTCGACATTACACCTGTAGTACAAGATGGCCGTTACGCAATTCGACAGACTTAACTAAATGTTAAAATATAACATTTACGATACATAAATTATCTTTATAAATTACACTTTTGATTTATGCCAGTCTTTTTTGTAATAATATAATTTATTATAGAGTTACCTTCATTTTGTAGAAAAGTCAATATTAAGATTAACAACTAATAGAGTGGTGAAGAAAAGAGATAGTTTAGTGTAATTTTTATTTTCATATTTTATTGTCATTCAAAAAAACTTTTTGTTTATTCTAAGGGACTTTCAGCCCTCGCTAATAATGTAATTTTTCATTCTGCGTTTAAAAATATTTGTTAGTTTTCTCAGGATTCGAACAAAATAAATGCATTTAAAAAGCATTAGCCCGAAATTTTGCAGTAATGTATTAAATAACAACTCAATAAATTAATAAAATCAAATAATAATAATATTAGTTGAAAATAATTAAATTTTGTAGATGTGCAGAAATCGTAGTTTTTGGTGTTTTAGTTAAAAACATGGTACGATTCGCATTATCGACAACTATGTTCTAACTGTAGGCAGGAAAATCCTTTTGACAGGTTATTGTAATCGTGGTAATAATATCCAGAGCATTATTTTCCACAATTTAGTACACAGCTCTCGTAAACGTCTGGTTAGCCGGATTATTTCACGGCTCGAAGTATCGCAATAACTTAATCCACTGCTCATCTCGATAAGTTCATTTGAAATATTGCTCTTGTTCTGAGTGTCAAGAACTAAGAGGATTTATTACAATAATAGACTTTACAAGTTCGAAACCCGAACGCCGAAAATCCATATACAAGCAAAACTAGGGTTTTCTCTCCTGACAACCGTAATTTTAGGTTGAGTTCATTATTATGTTTTACTGCACTAACGTACGTGATTGTAAAGTAATAACTAGCTTGGTACGTTTTTCACTTTTACTCTTATTTCAGGAAAGTTAATTTTTCACAGGACATTGGAATAATCCAGGTATAATATGTAGCAAGTTATTTACAAAGAGAACTTAATGTTGTTTTTAATAATGAGTAATTATTAAGTATTAAAATTGCAATCTTGTTCTAATTTTTATATTTTGTGTAGCTCCTAAAATAAATATGTAACTAAAAAAGTACCATTATTTTGTTAATATATCTTTATAAAGCTGAAACGAGGTCTTTAAACGTCTTTATAAGGCTAAAAAATTAGTGGACCACGTTAATAAACAAAATAGATACAGTAAGATCAATTGAAAAAACTACTACAACTGCATCATTTATAAAATATAAATAGTACATTGTTTACCGGGTAGGAAAAGCTTAACATTCCTGGACGACTGTAGAGATTGCTAAGTCGAGGCGCAAGCCGAGACTTAGCAACACAGAGTCCAGGAATGTGGCTTTTCCTACGAGGTAAACATACTATTTTTCCGCAAATCGTTTAAAATTCGACAGATATTGATTGATTTAAAAAAAAAACGCGATAATTTTATTCCCAAATAAATGGTGCTTTGAAATTCCTAATAAAATTACTTGGGTTACTATGGAAAACGTATTGAGGTTGAATTGTCAAACTTGACGCTTATAAATTTAATAGCTGGTGTTCTTGAAAGTAAAATGATAAGTGATGATGAAATTTCCATTCCTGGGACTCCTCCAGAGCTGGTTGGGGCAGTGAATACTGCTTCATTAGAATTATTGCCAAAGAAATCAAGAGAAAAGTACGAAAATGCATACAGACGTTTTATGGATTATCGCATGAGTAAAAATACGAGTTCTTTCTCAGAAAATGTTGTAATGGCATACTTCCTAGACCTTTGTTTAAAGATGAAATCTTCAACATTATGGGCCAATTATTCAATGCTGAAGTCAACCCTTGCACTTAAACACAATGTAGATATATCTACATACTCAAAACTTTGTTCTTTATTGAAACGGTAAGCTCAAGGTTATAGGGCAAAGAAATCTAAGATTTTAACGAAGGAAGAAATTGAAAAATTTATCCAGGAAGCTCCAGATAAAAAAAATTTAATGATTAAGGTAATTTACAAGGTTTTAATTTCTATTTAGATTATAGCTTTATTTATTTTTTAGGTGGCTGTAATATTTGGTATTTCTGGGGCCTGTAGAATGGATGAGTTAGTCCGAATGACTGTACACGATATAGAAGACTTAGAATCTAAGCTTTTAATCAGCATACCTGATTCGAAAACCAACAAACCAAGATCATTTGTAATTAATCAGATCTACTTGAATGTTTATCGAAAGTATGTTTCGTTAAGACCAGAAAATATGAACAGTGACCGATTTTTCTTTAAATATCAAAGCGGAAAGGGTTGTAGACAAGTGGTAGGAATTCATCAATTTAGAAAAATGCCCAAAATAATTGCTACTTATTTGAACTTGGTAAATCCGACAGAATATACTGGTCACTGCTTTCGTCGGTCTTCTGCAACAATATTGGTTGACTCTGGTGCCGACATAACTAGTTTAAAGAGGCATGGCGGATGGAAGTCATCAAACGTTGCTGAAGGATATATCGAAGAATCGCTTAACAATAAGGTTGAGGTGACAAATAAAATTTTCACAGTACAAAATATTCAACAAAATGACACTTCCACCCTGCATGTTGTCCAAAATGTTTCTCATAGTTCTAAGAGTGTTCCTCCAATGTTCAATAATTGTACTAACTGTCAAATTACTGTAAATATAACAAATTGATCTTAAAAATGTATTCAGCAATGACTTGATGTTTTCAAAATATAAATTAATTTTTTATAAGCAATGTGTTTTCTATCATTTATGTAGAACACTAACAACTGTACGGAAATATCATTTCCTTACAGTAAGGAAATGACATTTCCTTACAGTAAGGAAGTACTGAATTTTTCTTCAAGAAATTTTGACAGGAATGTCAAAATTTCCTGGCGATTTGCGGAAAATGTACGTTTTTTACGATTTCATACCAAAGACTAAGTTTTAATGCATTGTTCTATGTATAACAATAATTAATAATAAAAGATTGCTAAAATATAAGTATTTAATTGTACTATTTCTTTATTAGGTTTAAGTTAATTTTGCTAACAAATATATCCAATGTCATCTATATACAACACACAGAAAAGTCAAATTTTTGTATTGCATATTCTTTTGTCATTCTTTGCTGTAAGTAGCAATGATATAAAAGAACAAAAACCTAAATAGTTCGAAAATATTTGAAACAATACTCTGGGTCTAAGAAGGTTAAAATGACGCAAATTATATTTTAGCTGCTTTTACAAACTAATAAAAATTAAACAAAAAATTTGTCCGCATAGTGAGATTATTATTTCTCCTAATATTTTAAATACTCCAGTCGTCAGAGTCACTGAACCTATAAAAATCATAGTAACGAGCTGAATTTTGCGGGGACACCAAAAATCATGCAAAAAAGTTTACCAATTTTATCAATAAAAAAAAACATTTTAAATAACTGTTTAATAGCTAGTTTATGTATCTTACTTTATTTTATACAAATGATACAAAAACAAAAAGTGTTTGCCCCAGTAATAAATAAATAAAGAAATAAAATAAAATACTATATAATTTAAAATAAAATCCACAAGGAAAACAATTCCTGTAACTGGCTGTATACCACGTATCACAAAAAAGAGGTTAGTTTTCGTAAGTGGGTATATTTATTTAAAAACCCTTAAAAGGGCTACATCAAGAAAACAAACGTTTTCAGACTAAACAGTCCATCATCAGGTTTAAATTTTAAAATTGCTTCATACTTCAAATTTTAGGTTTTTACAAACCGAATTTATTACTACTAAAATAGATTTTGTTCAGGGTGCTAGATGCTGTAAGCATGAAGGACCCCTATTATCTCTAATTGTTGATTAACTCCTTTTCTCGTTTAACCATCCCCTTCTTCTTCAGTCATTTCCTCTACTTTTATTCTCATCAAGTCTCCGAGCTCAGCCTCTTCAATTTTAAATTTAATCACATAGGTTATAACTCTAATTTCTTCACAATGTAGATTTTTAATTTACCAAAATTATTTTTATTAATTTCTTCACCATATTAGCAGTCTTAAATAAAGTCATTTAAATGCGAGGTCTTATATTAGCTTCAAATATTTGCTAATAAATTTTTACCTGTCCTAGATGTGATAAACATAAAAGGATAATTGTCATATATATAAGCTAATCTAACATAAAATACACTTTTAGACAACATTCCATACGACAAAAAGTAACATAGGTTGCCTAATACACAGGTCATCCTCTTAAACATGACTTTAACACCATCAGTAATTTCACATCGATTATAACCCAAATTTTAAATCCCAACACCTAGATTACTGTTATTATTTTTTAAAATCATCAAAATAATTTTTGAATCTTTTAGTTGTAGTAATACTAGGTATAACTAATATAGTTCCATGTTACATTGACATTTTGTTTTTGACACCGTTCATAGGTATATTGTCACTCAGTTTCCAGCTATTCTCCGTGTGTAAAGGTTTCTTCCCGGCTCTGGAACTCACTTCAGCAATGTATGTTACCTGAAGTCATATTTAATTTAATACTGAACATCACAGTTTTTTAACAACAAGATGTATAATCGTTTACAACTATATGTAATTTAAAGGGTTTTTACCCATGTATTTTGGTGGCTCAGGCATTTTAACCTAGTACATAGTCAAAGTTCCTAACCACGTTTGTTTGAACTAAATGGTTTATACTTATTTTAGGCAATTTTAAAATTTAAACCTGATAATGGTCTGTTTAGTCCAAAAACGTTTGTTTTTTTTATGTAGCCCTTTTAAGGGTTTTTAAATAAATATACCCACTTACGAAGACTAACCTCTTTTTTTTTACTATATAATTTATCCAAATGAGGGTGTTTTAGAAAAAATACCACCTATATTATGTTTTTTAAATAAAATTTTAAATTGGTAAAAATCATAAAAATACGCCACAAGAAAATAGTTCCAGACCTACAACAATTACTTGTTCGTCGGAATATTTAAGATAGTAGGTTCTCGTACCCTACTAAAAAGGTAAAATTAATAATATTTATTAAATATTCTACTGTAATATACTTTAAAAATTTTATTAACTATCGTTAATAAAATATATATTATTATAGTTAGGATTAATTAATATAAAATAAGCTATCCAGTTAATTTAAAGTTGGTGAAGGATATAAAGTATATTTATTTTAAATTGGCTATTAAACTGCGTTTAATATAAATACACGTTGTTATTTATGCCCCAAAGTAAAATCCAAATAAACTCGCTATAAATCCCGCTAAAGAGCAGCTAAACTAACACTATATCATATAAATTACATTCCAGGCAAAATTTAATTCAAATATAAATTTCCTCGCATAAAACCCGCTAAAGCATCATAACAGTGTTTTTCTCATTACTTTATAATCTTGGCCGGATAACGCAATTTCTTAGTAGCAGCGTGTAGTACACAAAGTGTGCGATGCCAAGAGGGCTGCGAATTTTCCATATCCCTACGCTTTTCCTCCCCCCACGACAGAAACACACATGCAAAGAACAGAATTAATGGTGGTAAACGAGTAATTTCTCATGAAATATGAACTCCGCAAATTGTATTGCTATTTACGGAAGTTTATGTCCATTCACGCAAATGGGAATTTTGTCAAATTGTTCGAAAATGCAAATGACCGCGTATCTGTGGATTATAGCGCCATATTCCACATCGATAAAATCGACGTTGGGGCTTTTGAAGAAATCACGCGAATTCACGTTCGGAACACAATCAGTTTTTGATTCAACATGAAACCGTCATTATGGTTTTGCCGGTGGGTTTTTAGTATTGGAAATAAAGAAATTTTTCATAGAATATTTTAGTAAGGAGATTATTACACCAGCAATAAACTACCATTTATCGATTCAGCTTTAGAACACGCAGGACTGTTATTTTAACTAATAACCTACATATAAGTTTTTTTATTAGTATTTAACCCTCCATCACTCGCACCGTTAGAAAAAAATCTAACATTTTTAAATATTTCGCCATAATTTTCGAAATACTGCTTCTGTTGTGTTTTGCAACCAGTAATACTCCTATGAAGACTCAATCGTATAAGACTATGTTGAATAATAGTGGGAGTACCTATTATCTTATAGCCAACAGCAGTTGTTGTTAGTTCAAATCTAACAAGTGAGTGTTGGCGTGTGTTGATTTTTAAGAGATCACTTAAAAAAAGTTATAATATTATCATAAAAGGTAAGCTTTTTAGTGAAATACCTGTAGATTGTTGAACATCCATTACTATCAGGGCTATTTTGGTTTATTGCCGATAAATATGGACAAGAAATTGGAAAACCAGTTACTAAAATGGTATGAAGAGATAGACAGCGATGTGGAAGCACTTAATTCTGATAAGGACTTAAGTGATGTTCGTTCTGAACACAGTATCCACAATACAGATTCTGAGCAGTCCACACAGATCTACCCAGTGATCCTGAAGATGCCATGGAAGAAAGCGGCCCAGATAATGATGATCCAAGATTTTGTGGCAAAGATAAAACACTATAGTTGAAACATAAGAAACATATTCCCAAAGGTAGAAACAGAGCTTGTAATATCGTTACGAACTTACCTAGGGTAAAAGCAAAATTAAAATTCAGCATATTAATGCTGGAAATTGTTTTTCTCGGGTGCTATGATGAATAACATTGTAAAATATGCAAATCAAAAACTGGATATGATTAGAGTGTTTCCTACTCGCCCTAGGGATTATCTTGCTGTCTTCTACGGGGAAATGCAAGCATTTATTGGACTTTTGTTCCTTACTGGGGTTAAGAGAGCGCAACATTTAAATACTAATGAACTCTAAAAATTAGATGGCACAGCTCCAAATATGTTTGCAGCTACTGTATCCAAGACAAGATTTCACCAAATAATTCAAGCTGTAAGATTTGACCACGCCACTAGCAGGCCAGAAAATTTAGCAGTTGATAATCTTACACTGTAACGTTTAAAACGTTACATTTTTGTTCTTATTAATTTCAAAGTACTTTCCACTATTTTCTGCTCATACTATTTGATTTTCATTGATAATAAGTTCTTTTTCCTTTGTTTGTATTCCTATATTTTATTTCAATATTTTCCTATTACAAATAAATCCGCTGATTAATTTCTTAAGTCCCGTCGTAGTCCTACCTTCGCTTACTTTATCGTACAAGAAACAGAAACCCCACTCCTAAATAATTTACTTCTATCAATCCGATCCGACTTAATTTCTTTTTAAAATAAACCAGCAAACGAGAAGGTATTATTAAAAAAAATAAGTCCTCGTGGTCAGAAACTTCCAACGGTCTGGGTAAGTTAATACTTTGCTCTTTTTACAACAACATATTTTCATACTTTAATCAAGAACACTTTTAGTTTTTCGTATAATTTTGTGTACGCTAGTACTTAAAAACTGCTTACAATTTTTATTTTTTTTTACCTTTGCTGTAATAATAATAATTCAATATAAATCGTATTTATCGCACAACTTTGTCTTTTTCATTTTTCATTTAATAATTTATCTATTAATTACAATTATTAATTTATGATTTTTGGCAACATCAGAGAATTCTGGATCGGTATACAGGTCTCAGAGAGAAGAGCTTTCCGCTTGCCAGAATTCTTCTGTTGTTGGACAAAACTCGTGCCATGACGAATTTTATAGCGGTTTTTGTTTTTCTAGCCACCTTGGTTTTTATTCGAGAGAATCCACCTTGGTTTTTATTCAAGAGAATTCACCTTGATTTTTATTAAAGAAAATCCACCTTAATTATGATATAAGAAAATTTACGTTGACATGGATTTTTTTGGTCGAAGAATACGAAAATGGAATTGTTTTTTATTTTTGAATAAGAAATCCACCTCGATTTTGAAAATCCGCATGGCTTTGGATTGGAGAGGGATCCACATGGTTTCGGCTTAGCGGCATGGTTTTTGCAGACATTGTATGGTCCGAGTTGAGAAGAAAACAGCAGGAGGATTTCTCATAGAGTAGAGCTAAGTTTCTTTATTTCTTGAGATTTTGTATATATATGCTTAATTCCCTGTTGTTAGAATCTCAATTTAATTGTTATTACATTTTGATTTATTAAAATATAAATAAATAAAAATATGTGTTAAAGAAATTATTTTATTAATAATTCCCGATTTCTCAAATTAAGTTAGTTTATGCCCAACATCATACCTGAGGGGTTTCAATGTGCAATGGGTGAGCTAGCCGTTACAACACCCATTCGAGAAATATATAAAATGTTTGTCACTGTTTATCTGCATACATTCCTTGATTCTATGTGACCATAGATGAAATGTTGGAAGCGTTCCGTGGTCGATGCAAATCTAGGTAGTATATAGCCAATAAGCCAGCAAAATACGGAATCAAGATTTATGCCTTGGTGGAACATTTTTACATAAAATCTCAAAATATACCCCGGCAAACAACCTGAAGGACCATATCAACTACACAAAGATGCATCTAGTGTAGTAAAAAGACTTATAAAATCCATAAGTGGAACCGCTTGAAATGGACCTCAGTATAATTATTTTTTCTCTGTACCCTTAGCTAACTCTTTATTAAACCATCATTTCTTGACAGCGATAGGTACTTTGCCAAAAAACAAAAACCTAATTCCCCCTAAGTTGACAAACGTAAAAGAAAGAGCTTTATATAGTAGCAAGTTTGTATATGATGACGAGGGAAACAAGTGTGTATTTGTTTCATATGTGCTAAAAAAAAATAATAATGTACTACTACTTTCAACACTACACAGCGATGTGTAAAACATTGATCATTGATGAAAACACCAAAGAGCATACCACGAAGACTTGGATTATTACTGATTACAACCTCACAAAAGACGGAGTTTATGTTGTTGATAAAATGAAGGCAGAATACTCGGTGATTCGATTTAGCAATCGCTGGCCGTTTACTGTTTTTTGCAGCATAATAAATATTTCAACTATAAACAGCCAAATAATTAACAACAATAACGTTACTATTGTAACATCTCCAAGAAGCTACATTGCGGAGCTTGGCAAACTTTTAATGTCCCATCTTCAACGACGTTTCAATATCCCAAATCTGCCTTTTCTGTAATGTGTATATATTTTTTTAGTTGTACCTACTAATTTTTTTTGCAGTTTTGTTTTAAAAAATATAAGTTCATCGTTTTTTGTAAGTTAATAGCCAATAAAATTAACCAACAGATACTAATGACTCATTTATTTGACTATATCCATATGTTAGATAAAATCTAACACGCGAGTGACGGCGTATTTTTTTGAGGTGCGAGTGATGAAGGGTTAAGAGTCTGATGACAAATAATGTAATTTAATTTTTATTGGGAACGTACCACAATTTTACTTTAAAATAAGTTTATTCTGACGTTTTAATTTTTACTTCGGATCATCTTCAATGAAATTAAGATATCATGGACCAAGCATGTGACAAACAACGAAGTCATGAGAAGAATCAACAAAAAAATGGAAGTATTGGAAACCGTCAAGACACGAAAGCTGCAATACCTGGGGCATGTTTATAATTGTTTATAATTACATTTGGGTGTCTCAAGCAGTGGCTACAATTTGTCTCATTTGTTGTTGTTTGTACAAATTATGTAGGTTATACAATAATTTTACTAATTTAAAATTGTGTTATTTTGTTTTTTACTGTATTGTTTTTGTTTTATACTTTTTGTATTATTTGACTGATTTATTTTTTAGCTTTGTCCATAAAATTGTTCAATAATTGTCAGTGACAATAAAGCATATTTCTATTCTATTCTATTCTATGTTATGCGTAATGAGAGATATAACCTACTTCAGTTGATTATACAAGGGAAAATCCAGGGCAAGAGAAGTGTAGGAAAAAGAAAAATCTCATGGTTGCGTAACTTGAGGGAATGGTATGGATGCACATCAATTGAACTATTCAAAGCAGCAGCATCTAAGATCAGAATAGCCATGATAATTGCCAACCTCCGTCGCGGAGATGGCACGTGAAGAAGAAGATCATCTTTAATCGTCTCTAAAATGCAATACATTAATAAAGTACACAAATTTTGTTTTTAATACTTGGTAAAAAAATTCATACTGACAATTCAGATATATTTTATATGTGAAACTAGATGACTGTATATATGACAATAATATTGTCTTTATTTTTGAGTAGCTTTCCTGGAATGACTTTATTAAAGGATAGTTCATTTGACCATATAAAATAACTTGTAACTTAAATACTTGTCGGAAAAACCATACCATGTGATTTGTCTTTAAAAAAACCATATGCAATAATGACAGTAAAATTCTGGTTTTAGTGATACTATATTAAATCATCAATCAATTAACTTATGCATTTTTGTGGAAAACATTCACTCAGGGTCTACATGAAATCTAAGCGAGATAAATATGGCATTAAAAATTGGGTATCACATAATTTGACCAATACCTATTGTTGGAATATACAAGTCCGCACAGAAATGACAAATAACATACTAGAAAAAGAGCATCATATAAATAGTGTTAAATGATTATTTTTATCGGTAAACGAGTCGTTTTCAATTTATTATATAGATAAGCCATGTTGCCATTCTGATCTAAATGTGTCTGATAAAGAAACAACCTATAGGCTTCAAACTATTTTTGACTATAAGAACACAAAGGTAGAGTAGGTAAATAGTTTCAATAAAATTTCAACGAATAATCATGCAATCGTAATACAAAGCGGTTTTGCTTTTTTATTGCATTTGCATTTTTTAACTTTATTGACATAGTTGGTATAAATGCATTGACCCCGTGTAAAGATAAATATGAAGACGAGGAAAAAGGGTTATCTTTTTAAAGGATGCTCTTTATTAAAGATCTGGCCCTTATGCTAGTTACACCCTTTAGGGTTTACATATTGGCATTAAAATAAGTATAGATATGGTACTAACGAAATTTTCGAAATATTTTGTAGATGCAGAGCCAATTAAAATCCTAGGAAACGTAGCCGATGAACATGTTCGGTCGATCATCCAACAGAAAATTCAAATCGTAATGCGATAAATGCAAACATTTTGTCTAAAAGTAACATTCCAATATATAAAAAAATTTTTGTTATACCCGTGGTCACGTAAATTAGTCTGTTTTAAAAATTATTTAGTTTTACTCCCACAATGATGTTTCCTATTTTTGTTTAGTTGTAATTAAAAATGTGTTTTACTAATGTGTATTAATCATTTCAGGCGTTTATTTTAGAAACAACAGAAGTCCAAAATTTTTCCATTCGAAATTCGAAATCTATATTTCGAAAAACTTTAAAATTGTACAGTGACGAATATAAGTTAAATAAAGGTTTTATGACTATTACTTCCTAGACCAAATCTCATGATATTAATAAAAAAAACAAAAATCTTGGACTTATGTTGTTTTTAAAAGAAAGAAAATATAAAATAAGAGTAATATTATAAACTTAAGTTTTTATTAAATTTTAAATTACAAAAAATAATTAGAATTCATCACAAACACTACTGTTGTCATCTTCATTGATTTCTAAGGCATCATTGCTCTGCATGCTACTTTACTTCTGACAATAGAGGATCTTCGTGGACCATTGTAGGTATCCTTCAACTTCACTACAGCAGTCTTTGCAGTAATTTCGAACATAAGCACTAGTTTTAGAGAAATTGGCGGTTTAGCTTATTTCAGAAAATATTGATCGGTGGCTACCTTTATGTCAAAAAACTGTGAGGGGTATATTTTGACTAACGAAAATTTGGAGGGTTTACATCGTGCTAACAATATCACTTCGTTATACTCTTCAGGTGTCTCTACTCTTTCCAAATGGCTTTTTTTTATCAGTGCAAAGTCCTGGTCGTTTGGGAGATAGGAATGACCCCAAACCGGAAACAGGTACTTAATTGTGTCAAAAAGTTTAAGTACATGGACAAGAATAAATAAAAAGTGCAACATAACATAATTCTTGTTTTGCCCAGGACATCCATCACTTATTAGTATAAGATTCCTGGTTGTAAAGTTATTATTGTTAATAAAATGTAACAACATGGAGCACACATCGTTGGCACCTTTTTTTGCTCGTCCTTCAGTGTAGGTGTAAATAAATGCCTCATCTGTACCAATATTGTATATACTAAATGCGTGGTACCACAACTGACGTGAATAAAAAACTGGATTTGATGGACTATAGGGAAGAGGTAGATTCTGTATGAAATCAAAGATAATACAATCGATTTCTACAGTCATAGCATGTGTCTTGTATCGTCTTTTCCTTGTACAAAATGCATTAGACTTTCTTAAATGAATCTTCTTTTCCATTGTTATTTGGACTTTTTCTGCATCATTGATTCTTTCGGAAGTAAGTTTTTGTTGGAACAAATCACACTGAACACATGCATCGAATCGTGGGAAGCCAAAATTTATATTAAAGTTGGATATGAATATGTTCCAGTAGATTTTATAAGGGATATTGATCAGGTATTCAGATCAAAATATGGAATGCATGTCTTTTATGGTTAAACCTTCCGGCAGGTAAAAACGAAATAGGTTTTTGCGTCGTTAGTAATGAGATTGCCTTGGTTTAAAATGCCTAATTATGTTCCTTTATTAAATGAATTACGGTATCTGAATAATCATTTGACCTTTTCTTATCTTTTTCTCTTAAATCCTTTGGCGCCATACCTCGTATGACCAAATGGTTTTATATGCGTCTAATTCTACCAACAGTTACACCACTAATGTCCAAAAATGCCTCTTTACAGACTTCTATTTCCTTTCCTTCATATCTTATTTTGAACGCATATCCTGCACCATGTGGTTTTTCAGTACCCACATTTCTATTTTTCGGGCGGCGTCTATTTACTGTTTTTATAGTTATTAGACCAGACAAATGAGAGTCTTGCTTATTTTTATTGTTGATATTATAAAACCACTTTTATTCACCTACTAATATGTTCATCACAGTTGAGCCGTTTACATCTATACCAAAAAATATATTGTAAGAAAAATATTTAATATTTGCGTTAAAGCTATTATTTACCAGCAGTTTCTTCAAAGAGTGCGGTTTTCTACTAGTCTTCTTTTATGATCAATATGTTCTCGCCTTTTACTTTGGCTATTTTTATTCAACTGGCAATGCGTGCCGAAGTTGTTCGTTACTTACCAGTGGGCTGCTCACTCGGCGTAGTTTCTCTTAAAAACAACATTAGTACATGGAGCTATGTAGTTTTTAAAAGAAACGAATAGGACATATGTCGTTTTTATAGAAATACCGATATTTTAGTGCTTCATATCGGGGGATATGTGATGTTTTTGGGAGAAATGAATCTTTGGGTAATAGAGTTCAGTATCTTTTACATGATGATACCGCAATCACGTTTTCGTAAATTTTGAACTTATGTTGTTCTTAAAATAAACGCCTTAGTTAGTAATACAATACCAACATTAAAGTTATGAATACATTATTTTCTTGATTTGTCATCTTAAGGTTGGCGTCGTTTGATCATGTAAAGAGCAAAACAGAAGACAGATAGTCCTGGAAAATATTGGAATGGCTGCTCCAGATAAAAGAAAGGGAAAACGACCATAGAAAAATTTGCATCACGATAATCAAACGTAATAAAGATAAAAATTTTTGAAAGGTAAGAGGTAGGTTACAAAAATATAAAAATTAGAGACGGGGAAGCAATGTTATCCATCTAATTGGAAAATAAGAAAATAATATATAAAGGGTATTAAAAGATAATGATTGTTTAAATTTTTATAGTAGTTTCAAACAAAGCTAAAAAACAAATTTTTATAATCTAAATGCTTCTAAATTAAAAATTAATATTACTATAAAATTTATCTCGTCGTACTATAAGCTCAAACGTTAAAACGGTATAAATTTGGACTATTCCCTTGTTTGTCATCATTTTTAAGCAATCCCCGCTGATTGAAAATAATCCTGAAATTATACCGGAAAAGCAAAAGATAAAATCAGAATCATAAAAGTCAACTTTTTAATTCTGGAAATGAGTTTTCCCGACCAACAATTGTAACCTTACCACGCGACTGTTATCTAGTGTCCGATCTGAAATATAGCTTGGCAGTTTGCCCTGAGAAACTAATCTGGAAAACTCTCACTCACTAAATCAACCGAAAAATCCTAATGGAATTTAAGTTACAAATCGTATGTGTGGCTATAATTTTAATTAAAATGTAAATGGCTAAATACGAAATAGAATGTAAATGGTTTTAAAAACATGTGAGAAAAAGTGGACAAATTGTAACTAATTGACTGTTTAGTCAAAGTTTTTTTTACTTTGTGTGATCATAATATAAAAAGTACTAAATCATATCTACTTCCTTGTTAACTTCTGACCACTGACATGCATAATGACATACTGCGCCGATATATTTTGTTGCAAAACGTGTTTTATAAAAGACTTCTAGATTCCTAGTATTTGTTTAACCTTTGCACTGTCTCTGGGTACGCCTAAACCCAGTAGTAGAATTCAAATCTTTCATCATCAGTTGGCGCTACAGCCCTTTGGGAGTCTTGGCCTGCTTCAAAACATTCTTCCATCCTTCTCTATCGAGTGTCTGTCTTCTCCAGCCCCTCACTCCAATCTCCCTCAGATCTTCCTGCATATCGTCTAGAAATCTAAGTTTAGGTCGCCCCTTCTTCTTCTTCTGACCGGCCTGTTTAGCATAGTTATTTCAGTGGGATCACTCTCATCCATCCGCATAACGTGGCCCACCTACCTTAGGCGGTTTATTTTGATGGTCTTCACAATATCTGCATCACCAAAAAGTATATAGGGTTCAAAGTTATATCGCCTTCTCCACAGATCCTGTTCGTTTATTACCTCAATAAGTCTTTATCTCGGGTCGTTATTGCCCATGTTTCCGATCCGTATGTGAGCACTGGGCGTATTATTGTTTTATAAAGTTTGCACTTTGTTGCTATTGACATACTTCTCCCTCTTAGTTGAGGGCTCAGTCCAAAATAACAGCGGTTAGCCACGCATATTCTTTTTTATATCTCATTGGATGTGTTATTTTTGTAGTCTACTAGTGATCCTAAGTAGCAGAATTCTTTCACCATTTCTATCATTTCGTGTTGCACCTTTAAGTTATTTTGTTTAGTTCTTGATATGGCCGGCATATATTTAGTTTTCTGGATGTTAATCAGAAGTCCGATGTTTTCTGCGGCATTTTTGTTATGTGTGAAAGCCTCCACTGCTTCATTTTGGGTTCTTCCAATTATGACGATATCACCAGCGATACCATTATTTGTATACTACGGGTATATATCGTACCTTTTAAGTTTATTCTCGAATCTCTCATAACTTTTTTTAACGCTAGGCTGAACAGCGTGCACGATAGCGCATCTCCCTGGCGCAGTCCTCTGTTGGTTTTAAATGGTTTTAAAACATTCTCTTGTAGGCGCACTTTACATTTGACTTTCATCATTGTCATTTTAATTAATTCTACCAGATCTTTTGGTATTCCTAATTCGATCATCGCCGAATATAATTGGGACCTGTCAATAGTATCGTACGCTGCCTTAAAGTCTACGAAGATGTAATGGCAGTATATATCGTACTTCGTCGTTTTTTTCAATATTTGTAGTAAACCATGGCTACTTAAATAATTGTCAAAACAAATTACATGATCAGAGGGCACAGCAATAATTTTAAGAAGATCAAGAACTACCCGAGATCCTAAGAATAAATGTAAACTTGAGGATTTGCTTTAGCACCACAATAAGTGTAAAAGGCATAACAATATCACGTAAAACTGCATATTATTCAGTTTTTATATTCAAATCGTACTGGTTTTCCCTTTATATATTGTTTACTGGAATGCCAACCACAAAACTTTACAATGGCTTCGTCGATTGACAGGTTTTCATGTAACACGCCCCACTATTGAAATCTTTGATTTAAAAGTGACAATTTATTTTTAAAAAGTTGCAATTTAGCCATTTTGTCGTTGGTATTCAGATTATCGTTATCTACTAGGTGAATACACCTTTTGATTTCATGGAATGGGTTTCTTGACATAGTATTTGCGACCACAGGCACTCCAAGATCTTCATCAAGACTCCAATAATTATGTTTACTTGGTAGTTTGTGATAGCCTGTTAGAAGTAAAATTGCCACAAAAAGTTTGAGATCAGCTTTTGAAACAAAGAAGTCATGTCTATTTTTTTGCGGTGAATACAAATTTGTTTGATACATCAAATAGTCAAAAATTTTATTATCGAACAATTTTTTAAATACTTCTACTGGACTACAGTTTTCCACTTTACTGTTTAGAATTTCACAACGGTCAGCTCAACCGGAAGTTGCTGGCATACTAGTATCAACAAAATGTTTAGTCCATTTTTGACATATCTTAATTTTTTTGGTCCGTTTTGATTTCAAGTTGTTTAACCTTTCAGACAGTGGTAAGCAGTTTTCGTCTTCACTTTTTTCTTCTTTGAGCACTGTCAACTGCGTCTGTAGGATATATATTGTCGACACATTCTAAATCATTTTTGTTAAAGTCCTCTTCATCGATCTGTGGGTCAGCATCGGGCGGTATAATAACAACGTCTACTTCATGTTCAATATTTGCTGTAGCAACATCTTGTAAATGACGATACTTCCCTCCATAAGAACTGTTCGCTAAATCGCATTGGTGCTAAATGTTTTGGTTCCATAACAAACTGAAATAAAAAAGTTGTATTTTAAAAATAATAACATGTATTTTATATACACGGCTTCCGCCCAGTGTCTCCAAACGAGGATAACTACGATCCTCGAGGATATCGAGGATAACGACCTAACTTGTGTAATACACAATTTCAGCAAATTCCATAAAATTTGTTGAAAACACAATAAATTACACTACACGTTTTGGTATAAAAAACCACTTATACAAATGAAATTTTAATTTTATGTGTCTTATTAAAAGCATGTATACCGCTCTTCCAGACGAAGGCGTGACTTTGCTCGCAAAGTTGTACCTGCTGTTGAGTTGATCGAACCGAGAAACATCAGCGCTACAAGTTAAAAAGAAAACAATGTAAAATAACATTCTGTCGTAGTGAACTCTTGCTAATTTTTAATAGAAGGCGCTGCATTGAAATTTTGTTTGCTGCCCCCAAATGGATCCAGTTGGAGAAAATGGGTTAAAGGAGTTAGAAATTCACCCAACTAGTGCGATAAATCTACTGGACAACAGCTGGGAAGTAAGAAGACTTGGACTTACCAGATAGATTTTCATAAGTAAATTATTTAGAAAAAAAAAATATTTCAAATCCTTTATAAAAGGTATATAATAAAATGCCCAAACGGACTATCACAATTATATTACAGAACGTTTTCGGAATGTTACTTCCATCATCAGTGTAAACGGGGTATACATGCTATAAGCCACCAAAATATATGGGTCAAAACCCCTTAAATGTTACAAATTTATAGTTGTTTTACATTATTTATAATTACAAATTAGGATGTTTAAGTTACCGTTGGAATTGGTAACATGGCATTGGAATTGGTATCAATTCCAACGGTAACTTGAACATCCTAATTTGTAATTAGAAATAATGTAAAACAACTATAAATTTGTAACATTTAACTGGTTTTGACCCATATATTTTGGGGGCTCATGGCATGTATACCCCGATTACACTGATGATGAAATTAAAATTCCGAAAGCGTTCTGAAATGTAATTGTGATAGCTTGTTTGGGCATTTTATTATATACCTTTTATAAAGGAAAAAAAAAGAGGTTAGTCTTTGTAAATGGGTATATTTATTTAAAAAAACCCTTATCAGGGTTACATCAATAAAACAAACGTTTTCGGACCACACAGTCCATCATCAGGTTTTAAAATCGAAAAATGCCTAAAAATAAGTATAAACCATTTAGTTAAAACAAACGAGATTATGAAATTTTGACTATGGTTGAAAAGCAAAAGATGGTTATACTTACTAGGTCACAATGCCTGAGCCACCAAAATACTAGGGTAAAAACCCTTTAAATTACATTTAGTTATAAAAGATTGTACATTGTGTTGTAAAATAACTGTGATGTTCAGTATTAAATTAAATTTGACTAGAGGTAACACATGGCTGAATCGAATTCCAGAGCCGGTGAGAGAGAACCTCTACACGCGGAGAACAGCTGGGAACTGATTGACAAGCTACTTATGAGCGATGTCTAAAACAGAATGTCAATGTAACAAAAACTATATTAGTTGTTCATAGTATTACTACAGCCAAAAGATTCAACAAGTTTTGATGATTTTAAAAATAACAACAATCTAGGTGTTGGGATTTAAAAAAACTTTTTTATTTATTAAGTTAGGGTATAAAAAATGTGAAATAAATGATGGTTTTATCTGTGCCTTAGGCAACTTATGTTGCTTTTTGTCGTATGGAATGTGGTCTAAAAGTGAATTTTATGTTGGATTGGCTAATATATATGAAAATTATCCTTTTATGTTTATCACATCTAGGACAAGGTAAAAATTAAATAACAAATATTTGAAGCTAATATCAGACCTCATATTTAAATGACTTTATTTAAGACTGCTCCTATGGTGAAAAAATTAATAAAATTAAGTTTAGTAAGATGGAAATCTACAGGCTGAAGAAATTAAAGTAATAACCTATGTGATTGAATTTAAAATTGAAGAGGCTGGGTTCCTCAGAGACTTAATGAGAATAAAAGTAAAGGAAATGACTGAAGAAAAAGGGGGGGCAGTTGAAGGAGAAAAGGAGTTAATCAACAATTAGAGATAATAGGGGTCTTTTATACTTAAAGTATCTAGCACCTGAACAAAATCTGTTTTGGTGGTATTAAATTCAGTTTGTAGAAACCTGAAATTTGTTGTATAAGTGTGATACTAAGTTGTTGACCGAGAGAAGGTGGACATAGGTAGATTGGGATTCTTTGTAATATGGTAGATTATGAATTTTAATAAATTGTTAGATAATGTTTGAATGATTACTAAGTTAAAACTATTGGATACATGTTTGATATATGGATTGATCAAGAAATAATGAAAGAAATAATTTTCATATATATTAGCTAATCCAACATAAAATACACTTTTAGACCACATTCCATACGACAAAAAGCAACATAAGTTGCCTAAGGCACAGCTCATTCTACTAATCATGACTATAAACCATCATTTATTTCACATCTTTTATACCCTAACTTAATAAATAAAAAAGTTTTTTTAAATCCCAACACCTAAATTGTTGTTATTTTTAAAATCATCAAAACTTGTTGAATCTTTTGGCTGTAGTAATACTATGTACAACTAATATAGTTTTTGTTACATTGACATTCTATTTTAGACATCGCTCATAAGTATCTTGTCAATCAGTTCCCAGCTGTTCTCCGCGTGTAGAGGTTCTCTCTCACCGGCTCTGGAACTCGATTCAGCCATGTGTTACCTCTAGTCAAATTTAATTTAATACTGAACATCACAGTTATTTTACAACACAATGTACAATCTTTTATAACTAAATGTAATTTAAAGGGTTTTTACCCTAGTATTTTGGTGGCTCAGGCATTGTGACCTAGTAAGTATAACCATCTTTTGCTTTTCAACCATAGTTCAAATTTCATAATCTCGTTTGTTTTAACTAAATGGTTTATACTTATTTTTAGGCATTTTTCGATTTTAAAACCTGATGATGGACTGTGAGGTCCGAAAACGTTTGTTTTATTGATGTAGCCCTTTTAAGGGTTTTTTTTTTAAATAAATATACCCATTTACAAAGACTAACCTCTTTTTTGTGATACGTGGTATACAGCCAGCTACAGGAATTTTTCCTTGTGGATTTTCTTTTATAAAGGATTTGAAATAAAACTTTTTGTGATATATGGTATTCAGCCAGCTACAGGAACTTAGTTTCCTAGTGGATTTTAAATTATTTAGAATAAGAAAAAAATTTTTAATAATATTAATTTAAGTTATATTTAATAAGGAAGACGAAATATTGCAAAACTTTACTTGGAAAATAAAAAAAAAATAGTTTCTCGCTAATTAAATAATATGTTGTATTAAAAAACAAAACTTTCACCTTGTATATAGTTTTTTGTAAGAGCCATATCCCTTGAGTTATGGGCGAAAATATTAGTACAAAAATCTGAAATTTTCAATTTGGTTCAGACTTTGTTAAATGAAAATTTAATCAAAGGTTTTTGATTGGCACATATTGTAACTATTGATACATCTATTAATCTAATTACTATTTATAACTGGGAATAAGCCACAATTAAAGATAAAAATACGGTTATTGACGTTTCAATTTCCAATTCGGAAATCGTTCTCAAAATACAAACAGTAAATTAAACAAATTTTGTTTTTTGTTACATAGTGGCATTTTGGCTCTAATAATTAAATCCTTATACGATAGAGCCAAAATTACATGTTCTAACGAAAATTCGTTCTTGGAGGAGAAACATTTGTTAACATCTGTTTTATTAAAAAATGATTATCCTTTATCGTTTATAAATAAGGAATTTTCAACAATCGATCGAATAGAACAGAACAACTTAGAACGAGATCCTACAGCATACACAAGGAATAATATGAGGAAAATAACAATACCGTACATAAAAGGATTATCAGAAAAACTTAAAAGGATAGGAAATAAATTCAACATTTCAACAACATTCAAAACAACAAACACGTTGAGATCTATTTTGTCCAAAACCAAACCTAACAATGAACAAGAAAGGACAAAGAATTGCATTTATAAAATACCTTGTGAATGCGATCAGTTTTATTTAGGTGAATCATCAAGGCCATTAAATGTTAGAATAAGTGAACATCAATCTTATATTAAAAATAGAGAATTTGATAGATCTCAAATATGTAAACACGCATGGGATAATGAACATAGGATTCAATGGAATAATTCAAATATAGTCCTAAAAGAAACAGATGGTAAAAAAAGAAAAATCAAAGAAGCGGCTCCAATTATGCTAAATGAGGCCAATTGTGTCGCAAATTCCTCGGCAGAATGTAGTAGGATCTGGTTACCAATATTGAAAGAGGAAATTATTAATAAGAAAATACCAGTATTAGTAAGTCAGTAACATATAGAGCATACATCATTTATGTTTTTTAAATAACGTAACATATAAAATCAGAATTTTGATGTTTGTTGAAGGTAAACTAAATTCACGAACAAATACTTACAATGTTGGGATAGTATTATGAGGTTTTTTTTCCTGGTTTTTTCCTCATAATTTACTATGGAATCACTAACAGGAGAATTTTACTGTCATCATGTCATGTGTTTGTCTTTTTAAAGATGAATTACATGCTATGATTTTTTTCTGACGGATATTCTCAAGTTAAAGTTGATTTCATGTAATCGAATGAACTATCTTATAAGTAAAATCGTCCCAGGAGCGCAACTCAACAATATTGGCAATATCATTTTAAAGTCGTCTACTTTAAAATGTATAATGTATGTCTGAATTGTCAATATAAATGAGTCAGATAAAATTAAATAATTAGAAGAATTTTTTTCACTATGTAACAAAAAACAAAATTTGTTTAATTTACTGTTTGTATTTTGAGAACGATTTCCGAATTGGAAATTGAAACGTCAATAAACGTATTTTTATCTTTAATTGTGGCTTATTCCCAGTTATAAATAGTAATTAATTTACAATGCCACAAGAAAATAGCTTCAGAACAATATTAAGAAATCTATTAAACTATCCACAGATCACAACAGATCCCACCTGGACTACATATTTAAGTACCGTTTGCATAAAATTGGAGGATGCAATTTTTTTTTTATTTAGACAAAAATATAAATTCACTAATTTTCTCTGGCTTAATAATTACTCAAGAAAACTTAACAGTTAGAATTTATAATTTTTTTATTTAATTATCCAAAAGTTTTCAAGATTTTACTTACTGTAAAGAGTTATATGCTCTCCAGAATTATCAACCTGAACTAAGTATCCGTAATGCATCCAATTTGCAGCTTTGCAGCAGCTGCATACTAAATTTCAACTTTGATTCGTCGTCGTAACAGGATATATCTAGCTCACAATGAGAGCGCGACGTTAATCCTTGGTTGTTAAAGAGGATCGGATGGGTTGTACTAGCCAAAATAGTTGTGTAAAAAATATACGTAGTTATATAAAATACTTAGTAAGGAATGTAATTTAACAAAAAAATGTGTAAGTGAGTAAAGAAAACAGAATTAAAAAAAAATAAAAAAATAACAAATTAAGAGCCTTTATATAGATAAAGTCACGTTCAGATGGCAGTGTACGGATATAGGATAACAGTGTTGTCAATTCTACTGCCATTGTAAGTTTTGCTACTTTTGTAAAATAAGCAGGGCCAAACTCACGGTAAACTAAGATATGTTTAGGTAAGCTAAAGTTGTTAATAGAAAATTCGTGAATGAAATAAATGGTAATAATTCCTAAAATGCTTTTATACATAATACCGCAGTTAATAGGGAAAAAAATATGAAAAATATTCTACAGGTTTTTTAATGTTCTAAACGGTAGATAAGGGATAACTGATGATAATTCCTTGAAGAATTACAGCCAATTTTGCTTTGTTTATTTTTTAAAGAAAGATGAAGTTTGGAAAAAACATTTTTTTGCCTATTTTGTTCCTCGTGCATTTTAGGGAAAAATGTTTCAAATAAATGTTGCAGATCTTAAAAAGTTTTTTAATTTTTTAGTTTCTAAATTAAAATACATAAACAAATGACTGAGATAATTGCAAAAAAACCCCTAATTGAGGCCCCTAGAACACAAGGGTGTAAGTGCAGTTGCTTATCACTTAGCAACTGATATCTAACAACAGGCACGTACTTTTGGCTTCAAACTTTCTACATTAACAACAATAACACCATCAAAAATTATATGTCATTGAAAACATGCTGAAAACTGAAAAAGTGCTACCTAGGTTTTTAAATTTATATCGAACTTTGAACAAAGATTTTTCAAAACTTTGTTTTTGGCACTTACACCCCTTGTGTTCTAGGGGCCTCAATTGTGCACTAATTTATTAAATGTTCATAACTTTATTTTTTGCATAATGACGTCTAATATAACTACTTGAAATTATGTCGATTAATGAGTTATTTAAGTGTGCTACATTTCAACCAGATCAACTAAATATTTTATTACCTTTACTGAAAAAAGAATACCCCCGAAAAACAATTTAAAATCATCTTCATTTTCATAATCTAGTTTATCTTCAGAGTCATCGTTTAATGAAATTCTAATAGGTTCAATGTCATCTTAAATGTTGTCTACTGTCCAAAAATTATTCTCCAATTTTATAACATGGTTGACGTAATTTTTCCAATGTCCATTGTTCTGTACTTTATCATAACCTTCATAAATCAATGTTTTAACGTCGTTTTGTTTGAAACTTGAATTCTTAGAGGACACGTACCGTTTCACTTCACTCCACACCATTTCTATTGGGTTCAGTTCACAGTGATAAGGCGGAAGTCTTAAGATATGTACATCTACGCGGCATTGTTCGTCACTGTGATTCCTGTATTTTTCACCAATACAATCAATTTTGTATTTGTCATAAATATTTTTGAATACATTAGCAGTTTCCAGAAGTTCATTTTTTAAGTAATCTTCAAAATAAATGTCCTTTTCATAGAGCCACTCCTTAATTTGACGTTTCACCCAATATTGTTTGGGAAAATTTAATTTCCTAGAGTGATAAGATGCATTGTCCAAGATAATGACATTCTTTTTATTTTTTGGGAGATTCGGTATTAACATCTCTTCAAACCATTTTTCAAATAGATCTCCGTCCATCTCTTCATGGTAATCTTCAGCACCTTTTTTGGCAAGAAAAGTGATGTTAGCACCTTCAAAAAATCCGTCTTTGTTTCCTGCATGGACTAAAACAAATCTTGGTCCTTTTTCGGCCGGAGTTTTTAAACCTGTGGTAAGTCCATTTACGAAAGCCTGTCGGCTATTTTTTATTGTTGTACCTTGCCATACTTGCCCATTGGTTATTCCAGTATTAACCCATGATTCGTCCATATAAATGATATTGGCTCCTTCGTTCCTCAGTTTCTTTATTTCCTGGAGATAGTGACGCCTCCAAGCGACTATTTCTTGATTTTCTATTAATATTGAATTTCTACCTTGTTTGCCATATATAAAACCCATGTCGTGCAATAGTCTTCTCAACGTACTTTTAGAAAAATTCGGAAGATGCTCCATTTGCTTAATTTTTTCTAGTACTACGTCAAGGGTTGGAGGAATATTGTCCATAAAAAACCGTGCACTACTTGTCTTATTCTAGACCGAGTTGCTTCATCATATCTATTCTCACGACTATTCAAATAACCGGTTCTTTATTTTCTTATAGGAGTTACGAGTGGACCATTTTTACTTTCACTTCTATATCGGAATATCGTTCGCTCAGAGACTCCAGTCATAGCAGAAACTTCCCGCACTATTGTTGATACACTTGTATCATTATTACTGTTTGATAAATAGTTAAAAACATTTAACACTATTTTTTTGCATTCACTATTTAACAAATTACTGTTTTTGAATTTTATTACACTCGCGGCCATTTTGACACTGACACGACACAAACGTCTGATATCAACTGAAAATTCTTTTAATGACTCTCAAGTATTTACCTGAATTTATAATTGCTGGCGTTAGACAATAATTGTGAATTTATAAATAGGTATATTTTTTTAATTCTAAATTATTTTTTTATGTCTGTAACTGTAAATGCAGGTAGAGAAAGTGTGTCATTAAAAGGACATTAAGATCAAAAGCGGATTATACAAATAAATATTTCATTTCCACGAATTGTAAACAATTTTGAACAGAAGATATAATTCCGAAAAGACCAGATTTCCGAAATATAACTTTCTATTTTTAAAATACCAACAGAAAAATTATATAATTAAAAAAATGTAGTATTTTTCCGTTTCACATTCATAAATATTTCCGAAATTATAATTCTTTTATAGGAGCCGGCCATAACGTACGATTGTAGGTACGATTAAAAACTGACAACAATGTAGTTATTTCTGGCATATAGAAAGTACAGGCCTATCTCTGTAACGCTGCCATCTGAATGTGAATTTATCTATAGTATAGCGGATATTAAGATCAAACATGCGTATCCGTATATAAATATTAATTAGATATTATTTTTTAAGATAATTATACTAATTTCCAGGGGAAAGCTACAAGTTTTTTCATATAGAATGGAGGGGACCCATCGTCTACAATTATACATAAAACATATACAACACACAATACATAAACATTTAATACATAAACACATCATATATAGATACAGAATTTAATGTAATCCTGAGAAAAAAACACCACTCTCAGAATTTAATTAAGAGCATGGCTCTTGGCATAAAAGACCGAGGCGTTTGGCTGAAGCCAAGGCCACGATCTCGGCTGTCACCTATCACCAAGTTTAAAAAAAAATATAATCCTATACAACTCTTGGTCATAAAAACACACCTTCTTTTGTTTAGGCTTGAAATAGTCTTTTTAAAAACGATTTTCTAAGTGAAAATCGAAAAGTCAAACATTATAATATTGCTAGGAATATATTAATTATTCTAAAGCTATGTTGATACCACCTATAAGTTTAAATACTTTTAGTTCCTATAATTGTAGGCTCGTATATAAGCACACCCAACTTTGTAAGAGCTAAAAATGGAGAAATGCTGGCTGCCGAAAACAAAATAATAGAAAGATGGGCTGAATATTTTGAAGAGCTCCTGAATATCCAAAATTTTACTGATGAAAACAATGAAAATGGTGGAAACAACGGAGAGCATGAGTATCAAACCGTTGAATCAGAAATACCCCCACCAAGCATGGAAGAAATTACGCATGCCATAAAAATGCTTAAAAACGATAAATCCCCTGGTCTGGACAATATTGATGCCGAGCTAATTAAAACAGGCGGTCATGAACTCATAAGTAAAATCCAATGAATAGAAATGGCCTGGCAACAAGAAATAATGCCGAAAGAATGGTAGTATTATTGTACCAATACACAAGAAAGAAAAAAAGGAGTCATGCATGAATTACAGAGGAATCTCACTAATTAACAATACATATAAAATATTGGCTTCGATATTATTAAAAAGATTAGTACCATACGCCGAAGAAATAGTTGGTGACTACCAGTGTGGTTCCAGGCCTGACAGATCGACTATTGATCAAATATTTACAATAAGACAAATGCTTGAAAAGTATTGGGAATATAATCACGACGTGCATCAGATTTTTATAGACTTCAAACAGGCCTATGATTCAATTAATCGTGCAACATTATGGAAGGCAATGATTGAGCTCGGCATACCCAAGAAACTAGCTGCGGTAACACAAATGTCTGTAAGTAACTCTTTTGCACAAGTTAGAATAGAAGAAAAATATTAAATGCTTTCCAAATAAAAATATTAAATGCTTTAAAAATATATCCAAAAATCAAACCAGACATAACTGCTCGCGGAGCAAAAATCATACTCGCCTTTGCCGATGACGTAGACGCAGTAGCACAATCAGCATTAAAAATTAAGGATATCTTCTTGAGCTTTGAAGAAGCTGCATTAAACATTGGTCTAAAAATAAATGAAGACAAAACAAAATACATGGTCGTCTCAAAACAAGAACGACGGCGAATAAGGCAAAACATTACCATAAATGATCACAACTTCGAAGTGGTTAAAGAATTTAATTATCTAGGAGGAACAATCACAAATGACAACAAATTAGAGCGAGAAGTTGAAACGAGAACAATTTTAGGAAATAGATCTTTCTTTGCAATGCAACATCTGATAAAGTAGAAACTTCTTTCACGGGGTGCAAAAATCCGGATATATAAGACCATAATACGACCAACAGTCGCGTATGGAAGCGAAACATGTACGATAACAAAAAGAGAAGTAAATAAATTGCTGGTATGACAACGTAAAATTCTTCGAATGATATATGGCCTTTGCAGAGACAGCGTGACAAATGAATGGAGGGGCAGATACAATAACGAGCTAGAGTCTCTATTCGAAAAAGAAAATCTAGTCAGATATGTAAAGGCCAATAGACTCAGATGGGCAGGACATGCAATACGCAGTAGCGACAATCGCCTTATAAACAATGTGTTCTGGAAAAGGCCAGATGGAAGAAGGTCTGCAGGGCGGCCTAGAAAAAGGTGAAAAGATGCAGTCAGAGAAGATCTAGAGAAGATGGGAGTGCGACAATGGGAATTCTGGCACAGGACCGACAAACATTAAAGGCAATAGTAAACGCGGCAAAGAATCACGAAGAGTTGTAGCGCTATTGATGATGATGATGATGATGATGAATTGTAGGCAGAAAAACCTTAACAAAATGTGCTAGGTTGCACATCAAAAGAATTAATGATAGATTTTATGCAATGTTTAAAATGTTAAATGATAGAAAATGTTTTACCTTTAGTAGTAAAAATGTAGAGTCTTTTACAGCAGGCGCCGTCTCAAGCATCTCAAATTCTAGCGTTTTCTACCGAAAAAAATCTTCAGTTTTTAAGTCTTTGGTGATCATTTCATCTTCGACGTCTTCTTTTTATGACCATCTTGGTCTACCTCGTTTTCTTCTAGTGGGCCTAGTCCATTTTTTTATTGTATTTGGCCATATATTTTTAGGCATTTTGTGTAGGTCTCTATATCAGTTTAGAATTTTGGCTTCGGTATGTCTTGACTACGATCTATTATGTCTACGCAATTTTTCATTTCTCTCCTAATGTCTACGTTCCTTACCTTCTTAAGTCCAGTGTTCGGGCAACATCATATCCAATAATTCATTTCCATTGCCTTAGTTTTTGAAATGTTTTTTAAATGATTTCCCAAAGTTCGGCGCCGTGCAACCCAATTTTTTCTTTATTACTGTATTATAACTGTATTATTACTTATTATTTTATTTTTTTGTGTTTTCGTGTGTTTTTTGTTTTTCTTTTGAATCTGCCTATCTTTTAGAGATGTTGGCGATCCCATTGACTCATCTTATTCTATTCACAACAGCTCGAAATAGATCAGTTGACGGAAGACCAGTCCATTTCCTAAGATTTGTCAGCCAGGATACACGTCTACGTCCAAGGCCTCTCTTACCCTCAATTTTGCCCTGTAGAATCAACTATAGAAGTTGGTAGTGATCATTACGCATGATGTGGCCAAAGTAAGCCAATTTTCTGTTTTTCATGGTGTTAATAATTTCATTGTCATTTTTGGCATCTGAAGAATAGTTATGTTACTTCTGTGGTATATATATACGTCGGTAGCACCACATTTTAAATTTCTTAAATCGTTTTATGGTATTTTCTGTAAGGCTTCCGCTTCCTACTCCATAGAGAAGGACACTAAAGACGTAACATCTAAGAATTATTATGCGTATATTAAAAGATAAGTTGCAGAGAATCTTTCTAAGCCTGTTGAAAGAGCTTCTGGTTTTCTAAATACGAGTTTTTATTTCGTAGCTGTGATCCCAAGTATCCCTAATATTGCAGCCCAAATAGTATATTTTTTCCACCCTTTCTAACAGTGTATCGTTACTTGTAATTTGGGCGTTTATGCCGGTGTTCATATTAATGATCATTATTTTTGTCTTTTTGCAATAAAGTCTTAGGCCGTATTTGTTAAATGCTTCTACAAGGTTATCCATCATTCTTTGGAGCCCCTGCGCACTATCTGTCAGCAACACTGTATCGTCTACATATCTAATGTTGTTTATAAGTTGGCCATTTACAGCAATCCCATCTTCTGATTCGTCCAAGGCGTCTTTAAAGATGTTTTTAGAGTATATGTTAAATAATGCCAGAGACAATATGCAACCCTGTCCAACTTCTTTTTCGACTGCGAAGATCTCGGACAGTTCATTTTCTAATCGTACTGTTGCTTTTTGTTGGAGATATAAGTTTGAGATCAGTCTTATATCCTAGCCATCGAGTCCTGATGTTTAAGGATATCGATTAATTTCTAATGTGGGACTTTTCAAAGGCCTTTTTAAAATTAATGAGACATGCATATACATCACAGTTGACATCTCTGGCTCTCTGTATTATAACTTGCAAACTAAAAAGTGCTTCCCTCGTTCCGAGTCTTGCTCTGAATCCAAATTGAACTTCACTCACTTCTAATTTGGTGTATATGCGCGAGTGAATGTTAGTAAGGAGTACATTAAGTTTTTCCGGTACTCTCTGTTTTTAATGTTATTTAGACCCCTACTTAAGTATTTAAAGGTTTCAATTGATTTTATAGTTCCCATTTCAAACACACAATTCAATACCCAAGCATTACTTAGTGTAATCCTTCTCCAGTTTTCTAAACATATATAGTCTATATCGCTTTCGTCTTCAGCTAGAATGTCTTGGTTGTCAGCAAAGTGTATCGTGTACAATCTCTTGTATTCGATTGGAATGCGCATATTGCGGCATTTTTGACCTACACTCTTCAGAATATCGAATTTTTTATCATCTGTAAACTGACAGAACTCTTTCTTGACAATCTTAAACAGCAACAAAATTTTAATGAAAGTAGTTATGTATCTATAAAACAATGTCTACTTAATACATTTTTGGTCCAGACCGTTAGAACGTTAACTATTTTTTTGAACTTTAACTTTTTAATACTTCCAGACTTGAGCACTAACCACATCAATGATCAACCCCACATGTTGGCTACGATATGTTGAAGATACATTCGTCATTTTTTGCCACGGCAATAATGCTTTGTTGTCTTTTTAAACCCATCTGAATGGTATACATCCTAGTATCTAGTTCACGATGGACATGAAAACAACATTCCAAATAAACTACACGGAGTTTATAAAATTCCTTGTGCAGACTGCTTCCGTTCCTATATAGACCAAAAAAATTGTAAAATCCAAAATAGGTTTACTAAACATTCCATTTCTGTTTGCAATTCCGATTCAATTTCAGCGCCACACAGGCCACATCACGATCGACGGTATAAATAAACCGTCCCCTGTTCCCAGTGGTAGCAGTGAAGTGAATATTGATCAGTTTACTAAGGTCTGGAGGCTAGGGGGACTGAGACCTCGAAAGCCCTGAAGAAGGCATCAGAGAGGATGTCGAAAACTCGGCGCAATGAAAATCAACGCGGTTTAACCCAGAAGACTAGTGAGTTTATTTTTAATTTTTATATTAGTAATAATCTTAGCGACGATATCAAAAGAGTCTCAGGACCAAAGTGGGAACGCTTCACCCACAACAGGGATGAAAGTCGAGAAAGGGGAGAGGTCCTTATTCGAATAATCAAATAAAAAAATATATATATACAGTAAAAATTCTTTTAACAGACACCTATAAACTACCGTACATTTACTCTACAAACATATCCTCTCCTGAACGGACAGTTTTTAGGTCACCGAATATTTCATATGTGGATAAATAAGAAGACACCTGCGAACAAAAGAATTCTTTTAACATCCACTTTGGACAAATTTTGCCTTTATTTTTTCTAAACAAAAATATTGTAATTTTACCTGACAACCACGAACAGTCAGGTAAAGGCAAGTAAAAGAAAGTTGGTGCTCCGGAAATCCAAATATATACTTATTTTATTGTAGCTATAAAATTAATTATATAAGTAAGTACTTGTGGTCATTCATTTAAGTACTTTAGGTACATCTAGTTAGAATTGGGGAAAACCCATTTGAGAATTTATGTAGCATTTGTATACATTTCTAATTTAATTGCCATATCTAGGAGTAATAGTGTCTTCAACTAGAAGAACGTTTTAAGTTTGTAAGAAAAAATATCTAGTGTTTGTGTTTTGTCCAAAAATTTTCATATACGAAAAACTCAAGTTAGTGACATTTTAAAGGAACACGCCGATTTGGAAAAAAAATGGTATAGTGACAGTGGAAATGTTCAATAAAAAAAAACAGGATTAAAACTGAAGGTGTTGCCATCGATACTAACTATAGTATAGGATTTATTTTATTAAGTGAGAAGTTAGAACATTATATTATCTGGACCGATAATAAAAGAAGAAGCCTAATTAAAAGAACACAATTTACATTTTAAAGCTTCCAATAGTTGGATTGAGACACATTTTGCTTAAGACATGACAATAAATTTTAAGCAATTTTTGGAAAAGCTGCTAATGTTGTAGCGTTATAACTGCTACATTGCCTGCTTCCTTTCTTATGTTAATATATTTCGTTAATTCTATTCTCCAATTTCCGTATCTTCTGTCATAATTCATATTCTTCTATATCCTCCATTGTATCTCTTATTTTTCTATATATTTTCTAGGATATAGATTGTATCAGAATTATGTCGTTACTTAATTGATTCATTATTCTCTTTTCATTTTTACTGGTATTTGGTATAAAAACCAGTTGGCGTCCAAATCTATCTTCTTTATATATATTTTAGTATCTACCTTTCCTATTTTCTTAATAATCATCATTTTTATCTTTTACTCAAGTTTCTAAAGAGTGAATTTTATTTTCATCTCTATTTCCGTTACTTTGGAACGAGAGGTCCCATCTTTATTCTTTCGACATTTCTCCTTCCCATTCGATACAAAAGTCGATATAAAGACTTCTATTTTCTAAAAATGTCGATTTTCTTCATGACTTCTCTAAGAATAGAATAACCAATTGTTGTGTCGTCTCCAGATTTGGAGTCAACCTCCGGGATACATTTCTCAGGTGCGGGTCAAATTCTATTACCATCCAGAAGACCAACCGGCCTGAGAATGGAACTATTATTCCAATAGGAGAGTTGACTCCGAGACAAGGAAATCCAAAACTACCAACATGGCTTGCTAACAACCAGAGCAGAAAAGACTAGGATAAAACTTAGGATTTGGTGACAAAAATTGTTCTTTCATATACCTAATGTAACACTGTAGCAAGAAGTCGAATAATTTTTATTTAAATTCAATACGATATTTAACATTTATTTTTCTGTTTTTTTTTTATATTTCAATAAACATGTGTTAATTTAACTGTGTATTGTTTCTTCTTTTTACTTGTTTGTGTATGTTGCTCCAGAGTAGGCCATATTCACGTCCTGAGTGAGCTAGCCAGGGAGTGTTTCGTATAACGTCTAATGTAGCAATTTTGTAATTGATGCATTAGGGGTTATGACGGTAAAAATTGGTCCCAACGGGAAACGATTTGTCACTCCAACGTTGTCAGTGATGTTAGTCAGGTTGTAGCAGCAAACTAAGGTTTGCGGTTACAGGTTGACAACAGCAGCTCAACGTTGGGATGTTACAAATTGAGCCTCGAAGGGTTACAAATTGGCACCCAATGAATATTTGTTGGCACGTCATAGATTGACGTCCAATGAATGTTCGTTGTAACGTTACAAATCGGCGCACCAACGTGATATACTCTGAGTAATGCATACATTCTTGTATTTAGTTGAAACAATACTTTTATATTTTCTTGCTATTATTATCTTTAACATTTTTCTTCCTTTTTGGAGTAATAAATTTATTAAATTTCAGTAAAAATATCTATTTTCTATCTTACTTACTTTTTGTACTTAGTTTTTTATCTAATTTTTACTGATAGTTTTTTTTTGATCACCAACCTTTTTTGTCTGCTGGTTATCATTAACCTTGACAAGTTCATGTGTTGTTGGGTAGTGTTAAAACTTAATTAAAAATATAAAATAGTAGCTTTATATTATTTTCTTAAAATTTAATTATCTTTATCTTTAAAGTTAATTTGGTTACTTGGTTTATATAAATTATTGTTTGTTTAAATAATCTTAAAAAATGGCTACCATCAACCCTAAGCATTTGAAAACTGATGAGTTAACTTATGAGTTAATTATTAGAGATCTTGAGGTTCCTTCTACAGTCGATGAGAAAAGAAAAGTCCTTAGTGGAATTTTGTCTCAGGAAGCAGCAGACAGAAGCTTCTCTGAAACAGTTGTCTCTCTTGATTTTGATCAAGACCATAATCAGGCCTTGGCTACTCTTAATGATTTATCAAGTATCATCGATGAATTTTCAGGTAGTAAGTCCGATTATAGGTACAAATGTATTTGTTCTCGTTTAACTCATTTGTCTGGCCGTATATCTCGTCTGAAAACCACTTCTTCGACGCAGGAAAAAATCAAAAGACAGTTACGGAGTAAACTATTGTCAATTGAGGGTGTGCTTGTGGAAAAACTTAATGTTCCTTCAGAATCTACTCCAGTTAGGTTGGAACCACATACTGCATCTTCAGCAGTAAAGTCTGTGCCCATTTATAAATGGGGAATTCAAAAGTTTTCCGGCAAACAGCCTTTGATTCCTTTTCTCGAACAAATTGAGACGCTTAAAATCTCCAGGAATTGTTCTGATGATGACCTGTTTCTTTCTGCAGGAGATCTGTTTGATGGCAATGCTTTCACTTGGTGGCATAATCATCTTCTTAAAAAGACATTTCAGTCATGGTCTGACTTAGTTGCCGCTTTAAAGGAAACTTATCTTCCGGCAGATTATGAGAGGAATTTGTGGGAACAAATTCGTTCTACAAGGCAATCTTTTCGAGAACCTGTATCTACATTTATCTCTAATTTTGAAGCTCTTTTCTTCCGTTTACCTTCTGTCGTTTCAGAGAAAGATAAAGTATCTGAAATTAGACGTGGTCTTTTGCCAGATTACATCAAAGCTTTGGCTTTGCACGATATAGACACTGTATCTGATCTTACTTCTTACTGTAAAAGAATTGAGTCTGCGTTATCTATACCCCACTTTAATAATAATAAGAAGTTTTCATATGAAACAAATTCGCTTGATGAAATTTGTTGGAATTGCAACAAACGAGGTCATGTGTATCCTCAGTGCAGGTACCAGAAAAATAAATTTTGTTATGGTTGCGGTTTTAAGAACGTTATTAAGGCACATTGCCCCAAATGTTCAAAAAACGAAGCGCGAGGTTGTTCCATAGTGGACAGGAATCAACCTCATTGCAGTCAAATGTCTGCATCAAACCTAAAAGGGAAGAACATACCAGGGAAAAATTTGAAGAAAACTTCAAACAAAGGACAAGCAGAGTAACATTTCAACTACCACCTATTATTACAACGCGAGCTGAAACTTCTGATTCTAATTGTGATTTTAATCCTTTACCTGTAGATAAAACTCCCATAGATACAACGCACAAGGTTTCTTTAAATCCTGCGAATATTTCTTTTCCGTTGATTTCAACGTCTGATACTTTATGTAGAACTAATCCTCTTCTCGATATTCGTACACAGGATAATCGACCATATATTTCAATAAATATTGGCAGTGAAACAATATCTGCACTTGTAGACTCTGGTAGTAATGTCTCTATTATTGGCTCTCCAGCTTTATTTCTTCTTAAGAAGCTGAATTTGCATCTTCACTATGATGTTTCAGTACAGCTAACTACTGCTGATGGTAATGTCCAAAATACCTTAGGTTATGTGTTTTTACCTGTTACCTTATCTGATAGCACACAAAAGTTAAAAGTTTTAGTGGTTCCTTCTATCTCACATAAAATGATTTTAGGTATGGATTTTATGAAATTGTTTAAAATTTCTTTGGATTTCTCAAATTTTTCGTATAGTACAGCTAAACAGTCAACTTGTGTTGTTAATACTATAGTAAGTTCAGAGGATTTATCCACCTATCAGCTTTCACAGCTACATTCGGTAGTCAAACTGTTTAAGGAAATAGGCTCAACAGATTCTATTGGTAGAACCCACTTGTATACTCACCATATAGACACTGGTGAGGCGAAACCAATCAGGCAAAGACAATATCCTCTTTCGCCTGCTATGCAGAAAATTCTCAACGAAGGAGTTGATGAGATGCTTAAGTTAAAAGTCATCGAACCATTAACAACCAGTACACCTTGGTTGTCTCCTTTGTGGTTGGTTCCGAAGAAAGATAGTTCCTATAGAGTTTGTTTTGATGGTCGAAAACTTAATTCGATAACAGTTCCTGATAGTTACCCCATGCCTTTAATAGATTCAATTATATCTAAAGTAAGAGATGCTAAATTTATTTCGTCGATCGATTTAAAACAAGCTTTTTATCAGATACCTTTGGATGATCAATCCAAATTAAAGACTGCATTTACAGTTCAAAATAGAGGTTTGTTCTGTTTTAATGTATTACCTTTTGGCTTAAATAATAGTGCACAAGCTATGTGCAGAGTTATGGATTCAGTTATAGGTCCTTTACTGGAGCCTTATGTTTTCTATTATCTTGATGATATTATTGTTGTTACTCCTGACTTTGATTGTCATATCAAAATTCTTAAAATGTTGTTTAAGAGACTTAAAGATGCAAATCTTACAGTCAATTTTGAAAAATGTCAGTTTTGTAGACCTTCTCTTAAATTTCTTGGTTTTGTTGTAGATCAACAAGGGTTAAGAACTGACCCAGCTAAAGTAGAAGCTATTTTGGAATATCCAGTTCCAAAAACTACTACTCAAATTCGTAGACTTATCGGATTGATAGAATATTACCGTCGATTTTTGAATAATTTTGCATCCATTTGTACTCCCATTTCTGATTTACTCAAGGGTAAAAAGAAAGGACAGTCTATTGTTTGGACTCCAGAAGCTAACTTAGCTTTCAGTCAGATTAAACAGGCACTAACATCTGCTCCTGTTCTTGCTAGTCCAGACTTTGACAGACATTTTTATCTTGCTTGTGATGCAAGTGACACTGGTGTTGGAGGTGTATTATTCCAAAAAGAAGATGGTTTAGAGCATCCTATAGCTTTCTTTAGTAAAACTCTTTCTAAAGCTCAACGTAAGTACACTACTACTGAGAAAGAACTGCTGGCTATTTTATTATCTATTGAAAAATTTAGGTGCTATATTGAAGGAAGTAAAAACTTCACTGTGATTACTGATCACTCATCCTTACAGTGGTTATATTCCATGAAAAACCCTTCTCCTAGAATTGCCAGATGGATAATGAAATTATCCTGTCACAAGTTCACTGTCATTCACCGTAGTGGTTCTTTAAATGTTGTGGCAGATTCTCTTTCTAGAATACCTGAACAAAATCCTGAAGTTTCTCTTTTAGATTTATCTAATCTTAAAACAGATTCTTGGTATGATAATATGGTACAAAAAGTACAAAATAATCCAGATCAATTTCCTGCTTTTAAAGTTCATGGTAATGTTCTTTACAAGCATATCTTTTCAAGGAATAAGTTTTCAGATCCTTCCCCAGAATGGAAAATTTTCGTTCCGTCTCCTCACAGAAAAGAGATTTTGAAACTCTTTCATGATGATCCTACTGCTGCTCACCTAGGAGTATATAAAACGCTCTCTAGAATCACGGAATTGTATTACTGGCCTAGAATGAGACTTTATGTCGCAAACTATATCAGTAAGTGCAAAATCTGTGCTGTTAGTAAACCAGGAAATGTACCTCCTGCTGGTTTAATGGGAAAGTACAGGGATATTAATTTTCCATTTCAGTTTTTATCTGCTGACTTATTAGGTCCTTATCCTAGATCTAAAAATGGAAATCGTTTTCTTTTAGTTGTTGTCGACTGGTTCACGAAATTTGTTTTTGTCCATCCAATGGCAAATGCTACCTCTACAGCTATTGTTAAATTTATTGAAAATCAAGTTTTTCTTATCTTTGGGGTACCACAAATTTTCGCAGTTGATAATGGGAAACAGTTCGTTTCCAATGATTTCAAAAATTTAATGAATAAATATAAGGTACAAAAAATTTGGTATAATGCGAGATATTTTCCTCAAATAAATCCTACTGAGAGAGTTAACAAAACTATCGTAACAGCTATTCGTTCTTTTATACATGATAATCATAAAGATTGGGACAAAGAAATCTTTAAGATTGCCCAGGCTATTCGCCTTGCCAAACACGAAGTTACACAATTTAGTCCTTCGTTTCTAACTTTTGCCAGAAATATCCCTTTGGACGGTTCCTTCTTTGGTGCAATAGAAGACAAAGCAAGCAATGTCATTAATATTAATAACAAGCTATTCGATCCAAGACCACTAGAAAATATGTCTTCTATTTTCAAAGAAGTGCAAAAGAGAATACGTCACTCTTATGCGACGAATTCTAGCAGGTATAACCTTCGTAGACGTGATGTCAAATATCACGTGGGTGATAAAGTCTGGAAGAAAAATTTTGTCCTATCAAAAGCTGTCGATGATTTCTCTGCAAAACTAGCACCAAAATTTGTCCCTTGTATTGTCAATAAAGTTTTGTCTAAATTAGTCTACAATTTAAAGGATATAGATGGAAATGATCTTGGAAATTTTCATGTCAGAGATATCAAATTAGATGTCACTGATTCTAGTGACGATGAAAATCAGTAATGCATATTAAAAATATATCTTTTGAGTAAAACTTGCAGTTATACTATTATATCTTACCTTTAAGTGTAATTTAAACTTACATATATCTTGTATTGCATATATTTTAAATTATCTTCTTATCTCTTTTGTTAAGCTTATACATATTTTTTATTACCTACGTTAACAAATATCTTCGTTATTTATGGACTTTTCAATAAAATATTTCGTTTGCTAGAAAATTTATCTACTACCTTTCACAAGTTTGATTGTTATTTACTTTTCTTTATCTTCGTTTAATAACACATTATCTATTATCTTTGCAAGTTAGCTACTTGTATTACCTTTATAGTGTTATTAAAACTATTGCGGTAATAACTTATGTCTAATTTTCATACCTAGTGCAAGTGTCTTGTTTTTCCGTTGAATGGGTTCAAATATGAGATTTGTTCGAGCAAGCACATAAAAATTGCCTAGGATGATTTATCTTCGCGGGACTTGAGGTCACTGCAGGAAAACTATTAACAAGGGCGTTAATATTTTCCATTTACCCATTAGGGGTGTTGCGTTAGGCATAATTCTTTATCTTTTGGAGTGAAAGTAATCTTATGCATATATCTTCTTTTAATAGAAACCTCTGGTGTAAGATTATGAAGCTTTGAAGTTTTTGATTGCATTTGAATTGTCTTTAACATTTTAAATACATACGTCTATATTTATGCAGTTCTAGTTCTATTTCTTTTGTGTAGATCCCTGGATAATGTTTAGTGTTATAGCAATTTTATATGATATTACCACAACTTGTCTTATCTTTGCTTTGTATTTTCCTTTATCATAAGTAAGCCAAATTTTATGCAGTATCTTTAATTTCTTTTGTGTAGAACTTTGACTTACTAGGTATTGTGAAGAATATACTTATCTTTATCTAACAATCAAAATTACTTGTGTTACTTAATTATCTTGATATTTACCTACCTTTAATTTTTGATACTATTTGGTACAAAAATTACTTTATCTTATACTAGCTTAATGTTAATTTGCTGTTTTATTGACTTGCCTTAGTCCATAAATATGCATATGCAATATGCCGAGAATTCATTCTCATTATCTTATCTTTAATAAACAATGTAATTGTTTCCAGACCATACTGTCTATTGAAGTTTAGTCATAATAAGTTTCTCTGATTTAGTTCACAATGATTGCCCTCATCAATGCATAACTATAATGGATTTTCTTTTTCTTGAGTGTTATATTTTAATGAAAATTTTTTTTATTGCATTTGCAAGGTAGATTTAACCTTATGCATACTACTATTTAGAAATCTGGTGTAGGGTTGTGTCTCTTTGAAATGACAATGAAAAGGTTTTGTTTTTTATACCCTCTTGTATAACTTTGCTCTATACAATTTTTCTGTATAGATTACTTTATTATTCCAACAGGTGCATAACGTTTGGATATAAATCAAAGTATATTTATGACTAATTTTTCTTCTTCAGTTCAACTGAGTATAATTTTGCGCAGTTTTCTTTTCATCTTGTGTAAATTTTATACTTAGTAGATGTCTAGATTGGTCTTACTAAATTTTTACTTATTTCTTTTATATTTTGACGTTTACCTTATCTTTCTTAACTGCTTATAATGTTCTACTCATACTATCTCATGCAATATATGCAACTAAAATCTAGATTAGTATTATGATAACTAATATTTGGACTTATATACCTACTGCATTACTGATGATTATGATATCTTATCTTTTATAACTTAATGATTATATGCATATCTAGTGATATTGCTAATATCATAATTACCTATGCTTAAAATTAGCTTCCCTTAAGAACTAACATTCTTGAAAGAATGTCTTTCTAACGATGTTTATCTACATGAATGATAGATACATCGCCCCCATATTAGTTGTTGTTGTATGATATATATGTAATTACATATATATGGGACCGAACTATGGTGGAGATGTACATTTATACCACTGGATCTTCCTTTAATGGTAAGGTTGTCTTTAGAGTATGGCGTCGGGGGGTTCATAGTACACAGGACTGTCGTCTCTGAGGAGCGCTTTCGAGGTTTAACCATGGATTATGGGCTACTGCGTTCATACCAACATGATTTCAATCGACCCAGTGTATAATCGATGTACAGTACCAAAGGTTGCGGATAACCCTTAACGTAGCTTTTCTCCCTCTTGGTCTACGACCAATTTTAGTGTGACGAATACTATAATTCGTTGGGATAAAATATTTCCCTGAGTATTAACTCTAAAGCCTTGTAAGGAATTGCTATAAGATATAGCATAGGATTATTTACCTTACAATTTTAGTGTGACGAATACTATAATTCGTTGGGGATGAAATAATACCCAGAGTTCTCACTCTAAAGTCATTTAGTGTATATAGTATTACAATACTGTAATACATAGTTTATAATTATGTAGTTAAAATTTTAGTTTAACGGATACTATAATTCGTTGGGTGATAGTCATTTATTTTTTGACTTAGGTTAATATAAGTATATTAATTTTTATATCTTATAACAAGTTAACCATTTTCACTTTATTTTGTTTAAATAATAGTATCTAAACTTACAAGTTAATATACCTATATCTAGGTATCTAGATAACTTTATTATTTGGTAAAGATTACCTTTATTATTATTTGGATGATCATAACATATAATGAGTTTAGTGATGAGAAAAATTTCTCAATGTACTTTCGAAATTTTTCTACCGGGTGGTGGAAGTGTGTAGCGTTATAACTGCTACATTGCCTGCTTCCTTTCTTATGTTAATATATTTCGTTAATTCTATTCTCCAATTTCCGTATCTTCTGTCATAATTCATATTCTTCTATATCCTCCATTGTATCTCTTATTTTTCTATATATTTTCTAGGATATAGATTGTATCAGAATTATGTCGTTACTTAATTGATTCATTATTCTCTTTTCATTTTTACTGGTATTTGGTATAAAAACCAGTTGGCGTCCAAATCTATCTTCTTTATATATATTTTAGTATCTACCTTTCCTATTTTCTTAATAATCATCATTTTTATCTTTTACTCAAGTTTCTAAAGAGTGAATTTTATTTTCATCTCTATTTCCGTTACTTTGGAACGAGAGGTCCCATCTTTATTCTTTCGACATTTCTCCTTCCCATTCGATACAAAAGTCGATATAAAGACTTCTATTTTCTAAAAATGTCGATTTTCTTCATGACTTCTCTAAGAATAGAATAACCAATTGTTGTGTCGTCTCCAGATTTGGAGTCAACCTCCGGGATACATTTCTCAGGTGCGGGTCAAATTCTATTACCATCCAGAAGACCAACCGGCCTGAGAATGGAACTATTATTCCAATAGGAGAGTTGACTCCGAGACAAGGAAATCCAAAACTACCAACATGGCTTGCTAACAACCAGAGCAGAAAAGACTAGGATAAAACTTAGGATTTGGTGACAAAAATTGTTCTTTCATATACCTAATGTAACACTGTAGCAAGAAGTCGAATAATTTTTATTTAAATTCAATACGATATTTAACATTTATTTTTCTGTTTTTTTTTATATTTCAATAAACATGTGTTAATTTAACTGTGTATTGTTTCTTCTTTTTACTTGTTTGTGTATGTTGCTCCAGAGTAGGCCATATTCACGTCCTGAGTGAGCTAGCCAGGGAGTGTTTCGTATAACGTCTAATGTAGCAATTTTGTAATTGATGCATTAGGGGTTATGACGGTAAAAATTGGTCCCAACGGGAAACGATTTGTCACTCCAACGTTGTCAGTGATGTTAGTCAGGTTGTAGCAGCAAACTAAGGTTTGCGGTTACAGGTTGACAACAGCAGCTCAACGTTGGGATGTTACAAATTGAGCCTCGAAGGGTTACAAATTGGCACCCAATGAATATTTGTTGGCACGTCATAGATTGACGTCCAATGAATGTTCGTTGTAACGTTACAATGTATACCTTCACGACGTTTCAGATGGCAAATAAAGTTGACAAATTTATTAAGTGGATATTTACCTGAAGATATTTATAACGTTGACAAGACTAATCTACATTATCGAGCCTAACGAAGTAAACCTTTTACACTTGGTAATGAAAAGTGTATAGAAAGCTTTTAATGAGAAGAATGTAATCATCTATAGAATGTTCTTTATCAAAGTCTGAACTAAAAGAGTCCATAACGATTGCTTAACGTATTAATTTGGATTGTGGCAGCATGAAGAGATGTTTCAACCAAAATAATTAAAAAGTTTTTCATTAGAAGCCGTTTTAAAACAACAACGAAAGTTTTTGTAAAGAACGAAAGTAATGAAGAAGAAATTATGGAAAATCTGGCGCTACAAGACCTGGAAGATGATTTGGCATTGTCACCATTTCGCAAAAGTAATGAGGTTTCCCACACCACTGTCCCCGGTCCTCTATTGTCTTCTACTTTCCCTTGTATGACCAGCCGCATCAATTCGTATTTCTCGTTTCTTAGTATGTAACCAAAGTAGCTCATTTTTCTTTTCTTTATAGCGTTGAGTATTTTTTTATCTTTTTTGATTCCGTGTAGCGTTTCCGCATTTTGTTATGTGTTGTGTCTAAGATGTTTTCAACATTCTTCGATAACACCAAATTTCAAAGTTAAAGAGTCTTTTCTTTGTCACCTCTGTAATTGTCCAGGCCTTATAGTTTATTTTTATGAACGAGAGAGTAATTAGCATAATTTTAACTGGTACCTCCGAGCACTACGTGGGCGTGCTCAAGATTAATTGAAAAATTACTTTGAATAATTGTAAAAAATAAATGAATTTATTTCAGTGTTATAAAGTGTTATGTGTATGTAAACAAAAGTGACCTCTTTTATCATACACTATATTAGAACTGACTGGCCTACATTAAAAAGGGTATTAAAAAATTCACATTTTTTTTAATTTTTAAAAATTACAAAAGAGAAAAAGAGTTTTTAAAACTTTTATAACTTTATTTATAACTACAGAGAACACGTAGCATCTGAATACTCTAGTTCTAATTTTAATGTTGTGTTTTTCATTGCATATCATTGCTTTTATCTTATTAAAATCACTTCTAGCTATTTCAATACGCCGTTTTATTTCCGTACTTCTATCATATTCTTCATTTAGTTTGCAACCTAAATACTGATATCTGTGCACCTCGTCTAAAAGTTTTCCTTTAGCATAAACACTGTCTTCCTCAATCTTGTTCTTGCTTACCACCATGATTTTATTTTTTTTTTGTATTCAGTGTCATTACCTTTCGCTGTTTTGGGAAATGCGATCAACCAAGATCTGTAGTCCTTCTCTGAACAGAAACAGAAAAACAATTTTTCTGAATGCGTATTAAAAAGTAAAGGGAAAAGCATACATCCTTGTCTTACTCCACGATTTATAGGTATTTCTTTCGATTTTTGTTGGTTTATTCCGATTATGACTTTCTGATATCGGTAAAGATTAGCAATGATTCTCAGGTCTTCGTCATCTAATCCTGCATTCTGCAGTATTTTTGCCATTCTTTGGTGTTGTACTTTGTCGAAAGTTTTTTCAAAGTCGACTAGACATATAAATACGTCGTAATTGACATTGGCATCTCGACATCGTTTGATTAGTGTTTGAACAGTAAATAATGCTTCTCTAGTGCCAAAGCCTTTTCTGAATTCCAATTGGTTTTCAGCTATTCTATCATATAGCGTTTTATATATACGTTCGTTTTTTGTACTGTTGTTCGTTTTTATTCTTGTGTGCCCTTATTTCCGTCAGCTTTTTTATCTCTTGTATGATCCATTGTTTATTTTTAGGTCATGTGTCTTCTTGAAGTTTTTGTTTTGTGACATTTCTCAAGATCCCCTCTACTTTCCTCCATTTATCTGTTGCTGTCAATTGTTTTGCCTTTCTACTTCCTGAACTTCTTTGTGCACTTGTTCTTTAATTTATTGGTATATATCAGTTTCTTTTAGTTTTCAGAGTGGAAATAGGTCACTATTCCGAGTAATAGTAGAGAAAATGAAGATCATAAAATTAGGCTACGATATTTTACCAAACATGGTGTAAAAACTAGGAAAATAATAAGCTGAACATATGACCGTAGGCATAATTTTGAATATTACATACCAAGTAAATAGAAATTTGAGATATATATTGAGCAATGATACAAACTTTAAGAAAAAAATATTACGATTTAATGTAAAAGACATCTTTTTAGTAACAACCGTAAAAACCAAATAAGAACTACAAAAACGTCATCATAAGAAAAAAAAAATCAATTAATTTGGTTGTTAATTAAAAAACATGCCATTCATAAAAAATCTATAATTTAATAATAGATAAAAGTCTATAAATCTTATATATAAATATTTAACATAAATAACATATGTGTATAAATAGAGTATATTATATCAAACAATATGATGAAAAAGAGGTCATCCATTCATAATTGTATTCGTAACAATTATGATTGAATTGATTGTATTGAAAAATTAAATTATATAAAAAATATAAATGGGAATATAACAATAAAATTAAACCTTATATAGTATAAATTAAATACTAAATTAATTAATTTCTTTTATTATTAATTTGAAAATAAATTCATGTAAAAATTAAACTTTTTAAAATCTACAGAAATCATTAACCCCTGCTGGTGGTTTGAGGCACCTTTTTTAAAAAATCTTTTTTTTGATAATTCTTATTTTTGGCTAATTCTTATTTCATTCTCTTGCCGTAAATTTTTATATTCCACTGAAAATAATGAAAAAAATTTTTTAACCCGTTAAAAACAATTATTTATGAAGTTGTAAAATTGCCCTGCAGCCCCCTATGTACCCTATAAATTTCTAATTTGTAGATTATTGTAGCTGGCTCTGAGACAAAGATTAAAAAAAAAGAGTTCTCCACTACCCATAGGAGCCGAGTTAGTATATATATATATATATATATATATATATATATATATATATATATATATATATATTTTAATGACAGAGGCTTTATTAATAGCAATTAAAACACGAATGTGGCGTCATTCACTACTTAAAAAATCTATATTATCAAGTATTTGTATTCTCCTTAAATTAAAATAATTATTTATTGTTAAAACTGACGAATTAAGTTTACCTTTTTTCAAGCGATGGCAGAGAGGTAGTGGTGGGGATGACTTTGCGCAACAAAAAAAAAAAACTGGATCGGTTTTACAATAATCAGATGCACAATTTGCAATATCTCGGTGAAAAATAAACCGATTTCGATGATTTTTTTAATCTGGGATAGCTCGTCAAAATAATAACATCTGAAATACTTTCGCCCTTAAAAAGCTTTAACCAACTTTAGCAACATCTTTTAACCAAGGCTTTAACCAACCATCATATTTTTTTTTAATATTCAATTTATTTTTCAATTCTTTTACTTTTACAGTACTATTAAACGTAATATACTACCAAATTATTATTAAGAACATTCCCATAAAACATCCCCATTTCTAAAATAATTAATATTATAAAATATAGACTACTAGTATTTCAGTATTTATCTTTTTTTTAAATACTTACTCTGCCTCGATGTGTAATCTTTTATCAGTGAAAAATTATGTTAAGTAAAGTTCAAATAAAAAATTTCTATTTAATAATAATCTATTTTTCAAAAATTTTTATTAAACAATCTTTATAAAAGATATATATTTAAAAAAACCCAACGGGCTAATTATACAAAACGTTTTCGGAATCCATATTCCATCATCAGTGTCTAGGAGTACATGAATTCAGTGTCTAGACACTGATGATATATATATATATATATATATATATATATATATATATATATATATATATATATATATATTATATATATATCCCCTCCTCAACCTATTTCATTAGAGACAATAAATTTGTAAACCCAAGCCAAAAATAGATCACTTGAGAAAGGCTATCAGCCGAAACAGCTGTAGTGATAATAGTTAAAATAAATTTTGTGGAAGTTTGAAAACAAAGTTTTCAGTGTTTTATGGTTACATAAAATGAATTTCCATCAAGTAACGGTCGAATCCATCAATTATAGAAAATATAATATTTTTTTCGTAAAAACTTTTCTATAACACCAAAATAACGGTCACACGGTAGGGAACTGTGCCCTGATTCAGGAAAAGGAAGTTGAATTTTCTCCAAAGACGTGGTTGAATTTTTACTTTGAACTGCAGCATTATCGGAAAAGAGGTACAGTTGTCTGACATTTTTGGAAAGGATATTTTTTATGTCGTGATAAAGAAAAGAAACAACTTCATTCGGTATTTTCTAGAGGTAGTTTTATCGTTAATGTAAAAATGGACTTTTCTGGTTTTGCCCGAATGTATGCAAACATTGTAGACAGATAGTTGACGTTTGTAGAAGGCTTCGCCGACCAGAGTTTTTGACAGAAGAAGATTCTGCTAAAAATCAAACGTTAAAATTTCTATGTCGTTATTTTGTTGGCTTAGCTTTCTCTTTTCTTTTAAGTCTGAAAAAAAACGACTTGCTTTAACCTCATGTATTCTTTTTAAGTTATAAATTTTCCTTTTCAATATCATCAAGAGCTGCATCTTGAAGGCTATTGCATAATATGTCACATATTTTGTGGGTGTCTGAACAAGGCGCCCCAAAACTATAATTAAAATTCGCTTTGAAATACCTAAAATAAAAATCGTAGGTTACTTTAATTTTACAATTTTTATCAACACTTTCCGATTCATTTACTTTCAAATGAAGTTCATGCATTTTTTAACATTGATATCAGGAGACAAATAAAAACGGGACGTTTTCATTTGGATGTAGTGTGACTCACGTCGTAAAAAACTTTTTATTTGATTATCTAGCTGCTGCAATAAATCTTTTAAAATGCAGTTTTTTTTATTTTTATGTTTACCTTGTTTGCTCTTTGAGGGTGTAATGTTGTTCCTGCCCAAAGTTTTAGCAATATTATTGACAGTTTTTTTGGAAATCCCATGTATTGCTCCGAATGCACTCCTACAAACTCAAATACCCATATTTTTCTATACCCAGCATAATATAGTACTTGTGAGCACAACTACGCCTCTTCTCTCACCAGTTTTAGCTCAAGTTCTGGCAACATTGCTTTTTGTTATTAAACTACCCAAGTAGATTGTTTAAATCTGTTTGTCTCCTATTTCATTAAAGATTACTAAAAGTGCCTGCCTCTGTTCTTCGTTCATATTTTCAAAAAATTTAAACCTTCATTAACAATAAGGTCCAGTTTGCCTAGTTCTCTCAATACTACCTTTCTAGTTAACATAACTTTTTCCTTCTGCAATACACTTTTTCTTAATGTTTAGTTTCCACTAAGCTGGATCAACACTATTTTTATTCTTCCCAAACGAAATGCTCTGAACCCCGATTTGAACTGTATTGACTAGACGCTTGTGTTTTTTTACACGCCTTGTTTTCACTGAAGCCCTGCTTTATCAGCATCAGAGCTTTTTTCCGATTCGGATAGATTATACAGATCAGACTTCTACTAAACAAACGAACATTATCAAAATCAGATTCTGTAGCACTCATGACACAAATAAATAATAAAAACACTTAAGAACTAAATAAACAGTTGTATAGAAACACACGTAGTCAACTTTCGTAAAATACACTGCGAGAATACGTTAGACCGTTAAAGCAATGGACTTCAATCGACTGAATCATAGACTGAATACCAAACTTAAACTTCCCTTAATTCGAGGCCAAGTTAACGGTTACCAAGTGATCGATTCATCTGATTTTTTTACATAATATACATCTATAAACTAAAATTTGACCAAACATGGAGCTGCCCCCTTCTTGCAACAAGGTCCTCATATATGTTTTGGTGAAGCAACGTGGACATCGCCTACACTTCCTTTTACTGGTAAATGCACCACATTTGTGTTTCTACTAATATTATTGATGGTTCACATTACATGCCTCTCTTGCAACAACTCCTACATCGACAAAACTTCTCAATTATTGAAATCACGTATCACACTACACAAAAGTATTTTTCGACTTCACCCTGACCGTTGTGCATAAGCCAAACAAATCCATTCCACTGGTTATCTCATAAACTATACTAACAGTACAATTCTCTATCATGAAAACAATAAATCTAAAAGAGAGTTTATTGAAATGTCATATATTTTCCTTAACGATTTCTCCATCAATGTTAAGTGTGACATTAAGAATCTAAGCGATATATACCACTTCTTACTTAAATCCGATACGAAGAACAAAACAACATTACAGAGAACTAAATTGACTGATACATTCATTAACAACTAACCTACTTAAATACACCTACTTAGAAACACCTCAAGAAGATAATATAATAATAATACATGAACAATATAATATAAAAATTTTTAATTAGGAAAAATCTAAAATAATAATATTACTCTAAACTGGGAGTTAACTTTATTTTGTTACACCAATGAAACTTAACGATACTACAAAAACCATAGAAACTAGTTTGACATGTCAGCGCATGCGCTCTGGTAAAACAGAGCCTCACATATGAACTTTCCAACAATCAAAAATTTAGTTATTGCCGACAACTCAAAGAATTAATTCCTTTAAAATGTAGCTGCATTAGGTTTTTTCGGTTAGCCTTTGGTACACCTTTGCGTTTTAAATTCAAAGCTACCATACATTTCCAACGGTAACATTTTTCAAATAGTAAAAACCACTATGTTGTTACTAGCTAAGTTTTTTTTTAACATCCCAACTCTACAACTCTAAGACACGGTAAGACATCCAGTGTTTTTTTAATAGATAATATATGGTAGCTTATTATAATTTCCTGTCATTCAGCCCTGAAAATGCCAAACATATATATATATATATATATATATATATATATATATATATATATATATATATATATATAGTTTTTAAATATTTTATTTGTTTTGTTTATGTTTTCGACCTGTTTAAGAGGAAGTATAAGTCCAATATTTTACATAAGTGAATTGTTTTGCGATGGCTATGGCAACAAGTAGTATGTAATTCAAAGCTGTGAAAGCTTAATACCTAGTTAGAAGAATAATTAATTGTATTATAAAATAAATTAACTGATAAATGAAATACACAAATTGAACAAACATATCGTGCTTGTAAACCAACATTTTATAGAGGTAAGTATTTTTTAGCCAGTTATAATAATAAACCATTTAGCTTAATGACTTTTGTTTCAGAAATACATAGTTTACCTAAAAGCCAAGTCCAACACTGATTACTTTAGCCGCACGAAAAGCAGCTTTTGCCGCCACTCTAACCAGCATTAACTGTGGGCCGGCAGCGGTCCAAACTTTGAATAAAACCACAAAAGACCCGCCATCATCATTGCGAGACAAAGTACCAAATTTAATATCAACTATGATGAAACTCGCAAATCTTATTGTCGGATAAGCATGTTTTTCAATACCCTCCAGGCAAATTTCGTATATGAGTGGATTTCAAAAGTCAGCGCAAAAACACGAAAAAGCTATCGCTGTCTGGTAGATTGTATAGTGTCTAGTGTGTCAGCTCATAATATACTTTGCAAACTTTACAATACTATATTGAGACAACATCAATAGTGAAAGTAGAAGAACAGGTTCAGACGACAGATGGAAATCTATATGAAAATTCACGAAATTTGTGGATAACTGGAGAAAGGTTATTAAAATATAAGATATCTTAAAAAAAGACCTTTATAATACTATGAAAATATTTAAGGCAAAAGACATCTTTAGTAAAGTAACTATTCCTTATAGAATAGGGCGGATGTCTTTTGAGGTGGATGTAGTAGGTGACATTCGGATTTTTGCAGAAATAATTAGGTTAATCCTTAGTAATAATTAACTTATCTTTCCTCTTATATAGATAGGGGACATTAATAAAAAAATTTAACTATTTAAAAATTAATAAAAACAAATGATTTCTTTTATAACTTTAACCACCCGTTGGGCACGTGGTAAACTGAGACACGGTTGGTCTCGCGGTCTACGATCATAGACCATTTTATTTACGCTTCGCACTTTACACAAGACTTTCTAAAAAATTTGTTTAAATTTCAAGTACAAACATGGCAACGCAAGACATAATTCTGTGGTTGCACAGGGAGTTGAGGGGGATTTTTTTATGTCCAGCTGAGACTGAGCTCGCTTCCTCATTTCTCTTGGCAACCGAGGAATTGTTGATCTAACTTCAATTTGTGATCGGATTAATTTCCAAGCAAACTTTTCAAAAAAGTCACTGTGTTTTATTTTCTGTATGCGATGATAGGCCTTATATACGCAGAGTGCGTTTATAACAGAAATATTCAATAAGTTGTAAAACACAAACATTGGCCAACGGCGTAATTTCTTGCGATAATATAGTTCTGACACATTTGATCTACCATATTCACGCCGATTTTGGTGTTGTTAAAATCAGTGATCACTGGCTTCCTATCATCTCCAGTATCTTTATCTATAGCATCATCATTGGGCATGGAGTATATCAATACAACCGACTCACTTTTCTTTGGTACATATGACACCACAATACAATCAGCTTGGAAACTAAAAAGAGATGATTTCATCTCTCGATTATTCTGGGGCAGAAACTCTTGAGGAACTTCTAGTCTGTTTTCTCTTTAGTAAACTGTTGACCAATGATAAACTGCTAAACCAGTTGTCTGCCTTAATATTAAAACTGGTACCTTGGATGAGCTCTACCAACCGAAGAGTTATTTTGTTACTGGTAATAGCAAATTTGTATGGACCTTCTGGCTAAGTTCCTACGTAAGTTTCCAAATTGTATGTATAAAACGTTTTTGAGTCTACCAGAGCAAATGTTTTAATGCCATATTTGGCTGGCTTCGTTGGGATGTATTGCTTAAATGCAAAACGTCAACAAAATACTAATAGTTGTTCATCTACTGTATGATTATTACTTGGAATGAAGTTATTTTGGAAATTCACCAAAAATATTTCTAGAAGTTGTCTCATGGGTGCAAGTTTATCAATTTCTCTTCGCACTGTTCTTGTCTTCACATCATCGAACCGTAGATATCTTATGAGAAATTGAAACCTTTTCTTGCTCATTGCCAGATAGAATGACTCAACTCTGGATATTTGAGAATTATCCCATATTTTATGTAAATTTTTTCCTTTAAATTTTTGTTTTTTTTACTGACTTAAGGTTGTCACTTAAATTTATCATATTCTTTAAATAAACCGCTCTATTGTATTATAACATTTAACATCTCACCTGACAAGACGATGTACGGTGGACGCCTACGCAGAAATTTGGACGCACCTTAAGAAGAAGAATTGTATTATAGTTTGGTATTTCGCCTTGCTATTCTGTCATATTTTGACCTCAAGGCCTCTATCTTTTCACGTTGTTGGCGTATGTAAATACGTGTTGCTTTCATTTCACCGGCAGCAGATTAGAATCTCAGAGTGCTAACTTCATTATACTTTTAAATTACTAAATTTCAATCTTAATCACGTTAATATTGTTACCTAAAGCTCTGGCTTGTTAGAACAGTGAGAGACGCATAACTCACAGTCAGTCGAACGCTGCGCACATTCGTCAAAATTAAAGGAATGGTTCTTTATGATAACGGTTTGTTAGGTTCCGCTGAGCTACGCTCACTGTAGACCGATAGCCGTGGTCACGGATACACGGATCGTACTAAATATTAGTCAATATAAAATTTTTAAGAGTATAATTATTAATCAAAATTTCAAGTAAACTTTAACATCGTTCAATTTTACACGACAAAGATACTCTTGGTAAAACTCTATACTGTGTACCATTTTCGTAATATTTTGATTTGAAAATTCTGAAGTAGTTATTGATGCTGGTAGTAATGAGAAAGTTCTAATAGGTATACCTTTATTTTCTTTAAGTGTGCTATAGAAATCTGACATTTATTGGTTGTTATGTTATGACTATAAATCAACAATAATTAGAGTTTTGAAATCTTGTTATTTGTAAAATCAAATCAAAATGTACTCAAATGTTGAATACACCACAATGTTATTAACCTTAGGCGAATGTTTAGGATGCTCTAGTGCAGCTGTGACACGTTATACAGAAAAGTTTCTCAGAAGAAACTTACCAAGTAAAAAAACATTTAGAGCCGTTTAACGACTTTGTCGGGAAACTGGGAATGTGAGACCAAATAAAATAATTTCTGGTAGACCAAGAACAATAATAAAGAAAATAATATTTTAAATTTACTTGATCAAGATCCAACAGTTAGCGTAAGGAATATAGCAAGACAAACAAATACTTCTTCTTCAAGTACTTGGCGGATACTAAAAGAACAGCAATTACATCCTTATTATTACAAGTTGACAGTGATGAGTCCAAGAGCTCTTGCCAGATGATATAGAGTGCGGTTAGAGTGGATTTTTGTGAAACATTGCACAAAGGACAGCCCACAATCCAAATTTTTTTAAATTCATTCTTTTTACGGACGAGGCCACCTTTACGCGACAAGGTATGTTTAACTTCCATAATGCACACTACTGGTGTGATGAGAATCCACGAGTCAAAAGGGTATCACATTACCAACACTCATTTAAAGTTAATGTTTGGGCAGAAACTTTAGGTAACAAATTAATAGGTTATCATATTCTACCTGGAAATTTAAATGGTGATATCTATTATGATTTTTTAAACATTTCCTTATTCGAGATATCAGAAGATTTAACGCTAAACGAGCGAAGATTTTTATTTTTTATGCACGATGGAGCTTCACTACACTTTGGTACAAGGTGTCGTAATTGGTTACGTAATCATTTTCCGAATCGATGGATTGGTAAAGGTGCAGAAGCTCCAATTCATTGGCCTCTTCGGTCATGCAATTCTGACCCTTTGGACTAGGCATTTTAATCGTATATTAAGAAAAAAGTCTATGCTTCAGAGGTAAATTCACGCCAAGAATTGGAAGAAAGAATTCAACATTAATTTAATGACATCATAGCTGATCCCCTACCGTTTAGAAGGTTAATGGAATCTTTAGAAAAAAGAATAGATTTGTATATTCGCGAAAACCGAGGAAATTTTGAACACTTACTGTAATTGAATTTAATTTCCTTCTTTATGTTCTTAGCCAATAATTTAATTTTCTTCTTGTGAGTTTTGTTTAATTACTAACTATTTTATACCAGCATCAATTATTACTTTATTCTAATAATATTATTTACTTAATTTTTAAATCAAAATATTCCGAAAACGGTCCACAGTATCGAGTTTTACCAAGAGTAACTTTTTCGTGTAAAATTGAATGATGGTTAAGTTTGCTTGAAATTTTGATTAATAATTATACCTCTAAACAAGTTATATTGACTATGAGAATCAGATATAAAAACAAATTAATGGGATGTATAAGCTTCCAAAACATATTCGTATAAAATTTCATTACAATGTTGTCAGTAGTTTCGGCAAAATCGTCAAATGTGCGTAAATTTTTTTTCTTCAACGCCCTGTATCTTGAAAACGGATGGCAATACAAAATTTTTTTACTAAGCAAACCCTAATTATTTTTCAGTTTGTTACCTACCCTAGAGACGGGGTTACCTTTTTTGAAACACCCTGTATATATATATATATATATATATATATATATATATATATATATATATATATATATATATATATGGCAAAAATATCAGAACCTTAATTTCTTTAAAACTCTCCACCTTTATAATGCTTTTTGACTTTTGTCGATAGGACACTAATCAAAATATATCGAATGTTAACCATCGATTTTGATTTAAGTTTTATTTAAGATAGATTTCGCGGCTTAACCACGAATTATCAAGCGATATTTTTGAGATACCTACTGGATATACTACAGTATTGACCAAAATAAACAATATTGAAACTGAAACACAGATGTCTCTTTGTGCGAGCTGCTATATTCAAATTAACAAGTATGTACCTGTTAATTATTAAGGCCTAATTGTTAAAAATGGTGTTAAGTACAGAGGATAAAGTGTTGTGGAGCAAAATTTTGGTCATACGGAATCCGCCGACGTATTAGTGCCAGTCTGCAATAATACGTGTGTGATCAGTTCGCACAACGGTCTAATAAACGTTTTTCAAGTACTACTTTACTTTTGAAGGTTGTTTGAAAAGTTTAGAGATATGGGTAGTGTATTGTGCCAACAAAAAGAAAACTCACGGCGTCCCAGGACAGTTAACAACAACGATAACCATAAACGTGTTTTTGAGCGAATCTTAGAAAATCCGAAAGCCAGCCTTGCATCTTAGCTAAAAACGAACTTTCTTGCAAAGAAACCTGAAAAAGCTGAAGGCATTTTCATATGTGATTCAGGTACATCAACAATTGCATCCCAGGGACTATCACAGTAGAGTTGAATATTGTGCCAGAGTTCTTGGATTACAGTATGAAAATCCTGAATTTTTGAAAAATTTATGGTTTTCGGACGAAGCATATTTTCATTTATCAGGGCATGTACATCGTCGCACAAATTCATTTCTGGGCTTTTCCAGGCCATATAGAGTTTAAGAAGTTCCTTTACATAGCGCAAAAGTGTCTTGTGTGCAGTTTCGGAATACGAACGGAATCATTGGTTCATACTTTATCGTCCATACTTTATCGAAGAAAATGGTAGGTAAGTCACTCTTAATTAATAGAGGTACATACAAATTTCAACACGCTTTATTCCTAATCTTTGTCAATTTTATCGTGCACGTAATTTGGCATTTCGAGACCAATTTTTACAGCAGGATGGGGCACCTTGCCATACTGCTGTCGCAGTTCGTCAATTTCTTCAGGTGGATTTTCCAAACACATTCGTTTTACGATTTACTGACTTCCCCTATCTTGTACATTCTCCAGACTTAACGTCTTCAGACGCATACATTTGGGTCATCGCTAAAACTGTCATTTTTTAATACACATCACAAAAAATCAATGAGTTAAAGGATGCCGTTAGAGCCTTCTTCGCAGACTTAAAACAACCTTTATTCCATAACATTACGAGAAATCTGGGTTATAAAGATTTAATAATATGTATTTTTTAAAACAATAAAATTATTACTGTTCAGTACTGTTTATTTTGGGATATACTATATTTACTTTATAAACAAGTGCTAATGAACATTTTTCGTAAAAAAATTATCTCAGCTAAATTTTTTATTTAAAATATTTTTTTCTACGATGCACAGATTCTTGATAAATAGATATTTTCCCTACGAGGGTAGTGGTTTTAGCGAAAGTTCTAGGATAGCAATATCTTTTTTTGGATATTTTTCGGGATCTAAAATTTAAAATTTTTTGAAAAATTCAGCTTGTTCGTAAGATTGTTTGAGGTTTAGTGGCATTTTTGGTCTCTAACGGCTGAAGTATGAATGAATAAATTTATTTATAATAAAACTTAACTATCTCTGGTATTTAATCATGCAATTTTTAAAAGGATTTACTTGAAAAAATTAAGAAAAATGCTTTATTGAAAGCCGAGAAAATACATTTTTTTACGTATATCGATTTTCATATTTGAAATTTAATTTTCTTCAAACTAATTTTTTTTGTCCTAATTATCAAAGGTATATCAGATCGTGTTGCCTATGTCATACTTAAAATAAGAAGAACATCAATTAAAATTATCCAGGTATATGCCCCCACGACAGCTTATGATGAAGAAAATATCGAACTATTTTATGAAGATATGTCAAAGGCTATGGAAGAACATAAAAATCATCTTACACTAGTAATTGGAGATTTCAATGCCAAACTGGGTAAAAAACTAAACAAAGAAGAAACTAAAATAGGAGATTTCGGGTATGGCCAGAGAAATGATAGAGGTGATACTTTGATGAACTACCTAGAAGAAAAGCATCTATACGCAATGAACTCCTTTTACAAAAAGAAGCCCCAACGAAAGTGGACATGGATCAGCCCTAATGGATCTACAAAAAATGAGAGCGACTACATACTGTCCACGGAACGATATATCATTAAAGATGTAACAGTTTCACAACAGGTAGCGATCACAGGATGGTCAGAGCAAAAATTAGTATTGACGGTTACTATGAGATAAAAAGAAAAATAAGTAGAAACTGGAATCTAGTAGATAGAAACAAACTAGGTCAATATAAAGAGATATACAAAGACCTATTAAAAGAACAACTTACCCAAAGATTAGACAGTGACGATAAAGATATAGACGAAATAGACAACATACTTACAGCAACAATGATTACATCAGGAAAAGAAATAGCAAAGAAGGATCTAAAAAAGAACAACTATATATCAACAGAAACAAAGAAGCTTATGGATAAAAGAAGGAAGCTGAACGAAGAAGGCAAAAGGAAATCTATAGAATATGTAGAAATTAATAAAACAATAAGCAGAATGATAAAAGAAAGTAAGAGAAAAGAACAAGAAATAAAAATATAAGAAGTAATACAAAACAACAAAAATATGAAATGCTTAAGGCTGAAATTAGGTAAGTTTGAAATTAACAAAATAAAAGATGTAAATGGAATAGAAACAAACGTTAAAGATGACATCATAAATATAATCCACCATTTCTACTCAGAATTATATAAAACAAAAAAGGAACCACCAGAAGAAATTAAAAACCAACTTAAGGTCAAAATAAAAAATGTCAACTCAGAGCTGCAGCCCGAAATACGCAAATCAGAAATAAAGAAGGCATTGAAAGAAATGAAAAACAACAAATCGCCTGGAAAAGATGGAGTAACTACAGAGATGCTGAAATATGGTGGAAAAGTGGTAATTAATACTATACATTCCCTTTTTAACAGGATATTAAAAGAAAAAAGAATCCCAAACAACTGGAAGGAATCAGTAACCATTATCCTACACAAGAAAGGGGATAAAGCAGATATAAAAAACTACCGTCCTATAACACTCCTCAATGTAATGTATAAACTTCTAACAAAAATTTTAACCAATAGATTGACGACAAAATTCGATGGATACCAGTCGAAAGAACAAGCTGGTTTTAGAAAGGGATTCAGCACAAGTGACCATTTACTAAGTATGAAAATACTTATAGAACGAGCAAATGAATACCACATTGCTCTATATATGGCGTTCATAGATTTCGAAAAGGCTTTTGACAGTGTCGAACATTGGGCAGTGAAAAGTTCTTTGATTAACAGCCGAATTGACCACAGATATACGGAACTAATAACCAATATATATAAGGAAACCAAAACAAAAATTAAAGTATATGAAGGAACAAAATCATTACAAATAAGTAGAGGCGTGAGACAGGGTGATACAATATCACCGAAACTTTTTAATCAGGCTCTTGAAGATACTTTTAAAAGATTAGAATGGGAAAAAAAAGGTATAAAAATTTGTGGACAACGCTTGAACCATCTAAGGTACGCTGATGACATCGTATTGATAACCGATAAAAAAGATGAATTATTTGAAATGATGAAAGAACTGGACGTAGAAGCTGGAAAAATAGGCCTTAATATGAATTACAGCAAAACCAAAACTATAACAAATACAGATGAAGACATCACAATGAGAATCGGACAAGATGAAATAGAACAAGTTAAGGATTATATATATCTTGGTCAAACTATAAAACTTAACAAAGAGAACCGAACAGCAGAGATCAAGAGACGAGTTAGACTGGCATGGGCGGCATTTGGCGAACTAAGCTACATTCTTAAAAACAAAAGATATCCACAGGATCTTAAGACCAAAGTATATAATCAATGCGTACTCCCTGCTCTTACGTATGGCTCCCAAACGTGGACATTTACAAAAGCAAACATGGACAAAATCATAAAAACCCAAAGAGCAATGAAAAGACAAATGTTGCACATAAGACTAATGGATAAGAAGAGAAACGAGTGGATAAGAGAGAAAACAAAAGTGAGGGATGTTAGACAAGAAGTTGCAAAATTGAAATGGAGATTTTCCGGACACAATATAAGACAAAAAGAAGACCGATGGAACAAAATTCTTATAAGTTGGAGACCGTGGGAATATAAACAAAGCAGAGGAAGGCCCCAAATGAGATGGGTAGATGATATCAAGAAGCACATGGGCTCTAGATGGATGACTGTTGCGACAGACAGAGAAGAATGAAAAAGGATTGGGGAGGCCTATGTCCAAAGATGGACCGAAGAAGGCTAATTAGATAGAATTTTTTTTGTATTTTTTACATGACAACCCAATGTTTTTATTATTATAATATGGTATGAATATTTTAAATATATAAAATTTTTTATTAAGAAAAAGCTTTGAAAGAACAAGGTAATGGTTTAAATACTATTATCTACAACTTCGTCGAAAATGCCTGTCAAATTTGACCAGCTTTATCTGAGGAACTACTACCCGTAGTTTTTTTAATATTTTTTTCTTTGATAGAAAAAGTCCTTGCCAAGTCTTTTTCCACAGTTCCTTAAATTTAATTTGTTCTAATAGTTATCAAAATAGTCTATTTGTTTATAAGCTAGAAAATTGTTTATAATTTTACAACAGTCCTATGGCCGTAGAATAATTTGATTTTAGTTCTTTAAAGTACATTAAATAGGTTAAGTGTGTTTTTATTAGTGAAAATATTGGCAAACTTCTATATAATCTAGCTTTTGCTGTGCAATTAAAAAAAATATATTTTTTAGATGAGTCAATTACGATTACTAAAGTTATCACATATCTGAGCGTATTTCTGCAAAAATCCAAATGCCACCTCTCACATCCAAAGTTAGTCATTTTTTCACAAATCCGCCCTTGTCTATTAAGAAACAGAATTAAGCAATTACACAGCCATTAATAGTAACGCAATATTTGTATTAATAAAATTTCTTAAACCAAAACCAATGTTAGAGGGGTCGATGTTTAACCAGCAAGCGGGAAAAACGTGTTTTAGGCCTTTATTTATCGTGCTAATTAAATAGTAATTATTGAAGTAAATTCGAAAGCAATTAAGTATAAAACTAAATGAAAGTTTTTTCTGCTAAACATTGGAATCGTGGGTAGATAAAATATACTTTTTTTATCTATTTAAATTTAGATACTTAAGTAAATAACAGCAAAAGTTATGAGTATTACCCAATTTCCATAAACTGGTATCAAAGCGAGAGCTTGAAAACATCCCCGGTTTTAGTCTTTAAGTTCTTTTAAAAAATTAAGTTCTTTCAGTCAGATACCACAAAAAACATCATACTCAAAAGCAGTTAGTCAACCATGTAGTATAATAATCCCAAACAGAAATCAAGTTTCTCCATTTAACACTCCAGAGAATTGTACAATTATTGACTACTTTAAAGGATTAAATCAGCAAATAGAACCAAAAAATATAGTTTTTGCATCCCATATATCAAACGGTAGAATATGCATACATCTATTATCTAAAAGCCTAGTAGATAAATTCATAGTAGAAAGAAAGAAGATAATAGTAAGTGGAAATATGCTAGAAGCGAGAAGATTAATACCTCCATCAGTCTGCTTAATTCTGTCCAATGCATGTCCAAGCATAACTTCTAACTTATTAATGGACGAATTAATAAAATTACGAATAGGAGCAGCCAGTCCTGCTTTCAGTCATCAGGCAGCTTCCGAAGACAAATTTTTACCTTCTTCAGGCAACTTTGTACTACCTGAATATTTTATCATCGAATCGGAACAAACATTATACCGCATATGTATAGGTCGAAACAAAACATGTTTCAAATGCAAATTAACTGGACACCAGACAGCTAATTGTCCAAATAATTCACCTTCTAACCATCCTCACAATGATAGTGCAATGCAAACAAAAATGAGACAAAATTCATCAATAAATCATACTCAACAAGATAACCTACAAAATACTCAGACAATCTTAAATACCACTCCCTTCACACTTACGACGTCTTCTCAAACCAAAATACAAACAGTAGCAATCCCAAATTTATCAATAAACCAAACCCAACAATGCTTACTACAATATACATCTATACACTTGACCATTTCTTTAGTTTACACTACAATCGCAACACCTACATCGGCTGAGTCATCCTCTAATACCCAAAAACATAAATCAACCTCACCCGAAATAATTCAACACTTACCTAAAAATAAAAATACACATATGAATTCTCACGAACCCCAGATAACTTTGAACAATGCAACCGGAAAAAGAACCCTAGAAGATACAATCACACCACCCGCCGAAGTAAATTTGAAAAACCCAAACTTCAATTAAAGAAAAAAACCAAAACTGATGACAAACACTTAAGAGATGAGATACCAAATCTTACAACATTACAAGAACCAGTTAGAGAATATGTAGAAAGGGACAAGCAATTGTTAAGCTTCGATCAAGTAGTGGATCTATTCGAAAATATGCAAGTATCAAAACACATAATGAGTGTAACAAAATTGTAGTCAAAGGTCTCTTATGCACTCATAAAGTTTCTAACGGAAATACACCCATACTACATCGACAATAGAATGGAAACCAAAAGCACCAAACTAATACGAAAAATTGGCAAACACTGGGTTTACTCATCGGTAAATAATTATCTAAAGAATAATAAGATCACTGTTGACTTCATGTTTGTTTAATCACATTCAAGTATACCAGGAAATAAGCAGATAAACTAGCCTGCTTAGCATCCTTTAGCCAGATCACCATTCTTATTAATGAGGTTTCGTCTCATGACTTTAAGTAAGAAATAAAATATAAACTGTTAAGTGCGTGGCGAAATAAGTGGAGTGCATCGCAAGGCAAACTAAAGGAAATCGAATATTTAGTGAAACCGTGACACCAACCCACAGCGACTAGACATAACCAAGTCAGAATAGCGCGTTTAAGGCTGGGACACAGTGATTTGACACATAAACGCCTCTTTGCGCGGACTGTGCAGCCAATGTGTGAAAATTGTCACGTAACACTCTCCGTGAAGCATATACTTACTCAGTGCAAAACATATAAAGCAGCAAAAGGGAAGCACACTATCCCAAATAATATAAAGGAAGTATAAGAAAAAAACATGAATATTAAAAAATACAAAGTCATTGTATCAATTATTGTTTTTTTTCTAACTTTACCTGTCTTATATTTATGGGTCGCCAATAACCATCGTGGTTGCAGCATAAATAAATAGAACAAAAAAAATGTTATTTTTTTTAGTTTAAATAAATCATCACCTATTTTTTACAAAGTTTCTTCATAGGTATTTAATTTAGTTTCCGTTATTTTATAAAGATATATAGAGGCTCTCTTTCTCTTCAACGAGTAAATATCTAATTAATTATAAAAGATTACATCTTCGATTTTGTAAACTAAGTATCAAAATACTGTTCTCTTTTATATAATTATACCCAATGCAATTCAAGGGCCTCCAGATGCGCGGTAAGATGCTCCCTAAGGAAGTGTCCCACGCCTTAATAGGAAGCACAAAGATGTAAGTGACGAGCCAGATAATCTCCTCCCATGTCTTGTATTTCGCATTTTGAAACTCTCTGTTGTTCTACTTATTCATTCCGTCATTGCACTTAATGAAATAAGATAGTCATTTGTCATTTGTCGGGTATTCTCTGTATTAATGCTTAGACTAGATCAGAGCAGAGAATAATAGACAAATGTACTAATTATTACAAGTACGAGGATCACAGCCAGAAATGAGTCATTATAGGGGGCTTTTGTGTTTACCGGGTGGATAGCGAAAACATCGATTGCATATAAATTTTACTCAATGTAATAATATGATAAGAAAAACTTAAATAATATGTAAGATTGTAAAATAAAGATATTATCATGTTTTATGCATCAATTCCGAGGTGATGATTTTTGTCGAATACTTTTGTCGAGATCGTACCTGTTATAACATCTATTTAGTTTGTCGTATAACATCTTATACACAGTAGAAGAATTATTTCGCGCAGCAGCCGACAGAGAAAGGTTTCAGGAAATTGTAAGCATGATGACGGCCAACGTCTGAATACGGACACGGCATCCAAAGAAGAAGAAGATAACATCTTATAAAGCTAATATAATAGTTTAGATTAACACTAATAGTATACTGTTTTTTTTTTATTAAGTAAACCGCGTCAACCATGAAAGGTTATTAGGAAAGAGTTTTACATAAAATGAGATGTTTGCTTATAACTACCATTTACAATTGATAACTTAAGTCTATTTTTATATTCGATTGTACAATTTAGTTAGTTTTAGAAACTTAGTCACTTTATCACAGTTACTATAGTTCAGAGCACTTTTCAGACCACTTGGTAAATCATTTTGAAGTCATTCAAGATGATAGGGTGAAATAATGTACTCGATTGTCAGAGGAATATCACAAACATAGCACAGTTTTTGTTGGTCTTTCTTCATTAGGTACTGGTGGTTTAACCTGGTATGTCCTATTCTCAAGCGATGTTGTATCACTTGATCTTGTGGTTTTTGTGGCATTATCCTTTTTGGTGACAAATTTGGGTTGATGCATTGTAGTTTGTTGTCGTTAAGTTTTTTTCCATCTTTCGAGCCATATTCTTATTGAAAATTCTTTGATGGTGTTTTGTATGTCAAAATGAGGAATTTTTAGGAGCTCTTTATCTGGTCTATTCGTGTAGCAGGGTTCTTTAGCTTCCCGATCAGCTTTTTCCTTACCTATTATGCCTACATGAGATGGAATACAAACAAATTCTACCCTTTTGTTCTTACTGTAAAGTTCTTCTGGATCAATTTTAATTTAGCATAGTATTGGGTGGTTTTGGTAAACCCTTAATATTCCTTGTAGTGCACTTAAAGAATCTGTGAAAATGACTGCTTCTAATTTGGGCTGGTTTGATATATGTTGTAGGGCTTTAGATATGGCATACAATTCGGCCTAATATATGGAGTACTCCTTAGGTAACTGGAACTGATGTTTAATTGTTTCGTCAACGAAAGCTGCATCTACCGTTTCCATTTCAGAAGTTTTTGACGCATCTGTATATATTTGGTAATATGTTTTGTACTTGTCTTTAATCGCTTAAAACCGTTGTAGAATTATATGTGATGAAGTATCAGATTTAGGATACAGTAGAAGATTTGTATTACATGTGGGGAGTTTTATGGTCCAAGAAAGAGGGTAGTTTATTTTATCGGAAATAACTTTCGGAAAATTGAAACCTGTGATTCTTTTACTAAATGATGCAGAAAGAAAGGGTTTTTGTTCAAAAATTAAATAAAAATTGTCAGAAAATGTGTAGGATTAAGCAGGGTTATTACAGTTTGGTCCAATTTTAGCTGCATATTGTAGGCTTAGTCTGTGTCTTCTAATTGAAAGAGGTGCGTCATCAACTTCTACATAAAGACTTTCTACTGGACTGGTTCTGTAGGCTGCAAGTGCAAGCCTTAATGCGGTATTTTGTATGATGTCCAATTGCTTTAATAAACTATATTTAGCTGAACTGTAGACTATTGATTCATAATCTAGCTGTAACAATAAAACACTGAAAACTTTGTTTTTAAACTTCCACTTAAAACTAAGTGGAAAAACCAAATCCAAAATAAACCAAAATCCAAACTAAAAAATAGCTTAAGGCCTTTATTTTGAATGTGAAGAATTTTAAATTTGTCAATTAAAGAATTATTATGATCTAGAAGGTGAAGTGCGTATGTCGAATCTGTTTTTCTATTCTTGAAAGCCCTTTTATGTTCTGCTATTCGTTTATCAAAGTTTCTACCAGTTTGACCGATATAAGTTTTTGGACAGTTTTTAAGCGAAACAAAAAAAGGTCAAGGAGAGAAAATTATAGGGAAATATACACACATATGAAGGCGTAAGGCCTTTATGAAACTTAGATCTATTCTGAGCAATTCTCAGCTGAATTTACAGCTGAGTATTAAGTTCCTAAAATATTATGTGTATCCTGTATTACTGTATGAATGTGAAACCTGAATTATGAAGGTTAACATTATGAACAAATTAGAAGCCTTCGAGATGTGGTCATATCGTAGAATGCTTAGAATATCATGGGTTCAACATATTTTAAACACAGAAGTTTTGAACAGAGAAGGTCAAGGTGAAGTTGACTTAATAATCATGATAAACAGAAAACTCGAATATCTGGGGCATATAAAGAGAGGAAGCAGATACAGGATAATGCAGTTGATAATCAACGGAAAGATCGACGTAAGAAGAGGAATTAGCAGAAAGAAATACAAAGAAGAAGAAGTGATGCCAATGATTAACTTCATTGCAGCATTTGGTGTTGTTTCCAGGCACCTGTTATATTTATGCAAGCCATCCGCTGAATATGGTTTAGTTTGTTTATCGCTGATGCCTGTAGCACTTTTCGTATCCAGGCAATAGCTCCATAAGTTAGCATTGGCATAATGACAGCAGTGTAGACCCAGGCGATCAACTGGGTGAAAGGCCCCAGATGCGTCCAAATATTCGTTGACACTGCTCATAGGAAAAATATGCTCTTTTAGCTCTACCATCTAAGTGTGAGTTTCATGTTAACTTCCATGTCAAGGGCAATTCCACGGTACTTCACCTTATCAGAAAAATTTAGGCTGTAGTTTAGAATCCTTAAGGGGAATTAAGCCCGTGATTCTTCTTTTCCTGATATAGAGGATTATCTCTGTTTTCTTAGGATTTAAAGGTGCTTCTCTTATACAGATACTAAAAGAAGAATTATCAAAAATATCACTTCAAATTTTTATTTGAATTTTCTTTATTAAGGATGTCCAAGCATATTTAACATTAATACCGGATATCCTTAAGCAATTAATCTAATTCATTGCGACTCTGAACTCACACCTTGAGTGTTTTAGGAAGCTTTATAGTACAGTCATGGCAGCAACTACCATCCAATAATAAAAAAAATACTCTATGGCTCTGATCTATGAGTTAATACCCAGATGGAAAACTGAACCCGTTAATTGGTTAAAATTTGAAAATTATATCGACAACTCAATACCGAACTGTAAAATGGCTAACAGTATTGATGAATTCTCAAATATGAATCTTTAATGATTCTCAATAATGAATCTCCAAAATGCGAAACATGCAATATAGTAGACAGTATAAAGCATTCCTTGATATGCAAATCAAAGACAATCTTAAATATGCAAATCAAAGACAATCTTACAATTTTTCAAATATCCTGAAAGAATTATGTACTCGATAAAAACTATGTTCTGGATAATTTACTAGGTGACGTAAAATGTATAAACGTGTTACACAAAATTTAACTTAAATTTGATTTAAATTAATTTAAATTTAATTAATTGTTACAAATTTTTAATGGTTTACAAATTTTAATTAATTGTCACACATTTTTAATTCTTTACAAATTTTAATTAATTGTTACAAATGTTTAATTTAATATTATTATAAATGTTACATATTGTGTTGCTAATAATTCTCGGGAAAACGCTCTTTTTAATTAAAAAAAAAAATAACACAGTATCTTTACCTTAAAAATATCTACCACCAAAAAATAAAATTAATGCTGTAATTTGTGCATATTTTTATAAGTGGAAATGCGATAAAAGCAAATTATGAATATTTTGTGGTTTACTTCCATTAGGCTCTTATCTACAGTTCTCTAACGATGATGTTCTCAACGGTTTGTTTGAAGAGCACCGTAAAGAATAATTTATTATTAAAATGTGTTTAATACAGACAAACCACCAGATTTATAATATTTTGTGCTCTGTTAATATACAAACAAACAAATGTACCAACAAACATACATTTGATAAATGTACCGATAGTAACGGTTGAAAAATACAAATACCTATATATGTTTACTCTTTATTGCATAAAAACTACCTTACCAAATATAGACATTAAATACAGTCGGAATAATGAAAGATTACCCATGCATCATTGATAATATTCGTACGAATCAAATCAAAACTTTCTATAGACAAATTCACGAGAGGATTTCAGTACAGTGCTTATGAGAAGCGACGTTGCCGCTTAGGCCGCTAGGCACGTTCATAATATAGTCTGCAGGTGTGATACAGGACCGCGTTGGCCCTCCTGTACTATAATATTAAATCATGCAATCCTATTAAAAGTAAATGTTAAATTATTTACTTCTAGTAGGACTTCTAATAAAACTTCACATTAGATTCACAGAAGATTTTGCACATTACACAAAATTTAATAAAACGGTTTTGCTTGAAATCTTTTTTACTAAATTATACAGGGTGTAACAATAGAACGGAGTCTACTAGCGAAGCTGCTACAAAAAAAAATCGTAGCTTCGTAGTGGCTACAAATTTAAATTGTTAATTTATATACCGGCATGATATATACCAACTTGGATCAATTACTACTATTAACAGTCTCAACAATTAATACAAAGAAAAGTATGTATACACCAAAGAATCAAATTACGCTAATAAGAGAATAAAAATTTATGTAGCCTAAACGCTACCTAATGAATAAAGATAAGACTTACAATAACAGTGTCTGGTCTCTACTCCATTTCGGAAAAATCTTCCTAACTGGAACTGCCGGTGTTAACTGCAATAATCACCGGTATAATATCTTCTTGTAGGTTGTCAGTTATCCACATCTCTTTTTCAATTCTGATGACGGGCTGTATACAATTTTGCCACTGTTCAGCAGAGACATTGGCAAACGCTTTACAGATGGGTTGTTGCACACGATCTTTTTTAAAGTCCGTGTTTCGGGCTGCAACGTAATGTTTAACTTGGCTCCAAACCATCTCTATTGGATTAAGCTCACAGTGATAGGGAGACAATCGTAATACTTCTACGCCGTATTTCTCGACCAAAGTTTCGATGTTACACTTGTCGTAGATATCTGCATAACTGTTTGCTACATACAATAGTTCTGACTTTAAATAATCTTCTTTATAAAATATATACTTCTCGCGTAACCATTTTTGAATTTGTTGTTTGTTTTAGGAGCTTCTTGGGAAATTTTGTTTGCATGAATGATATGGAGCATTATTCATTACTACCAAATTTTTTTTCTCCTTTGGCGAGGTTTGCGATTAGATTATTTTCAAACCAGTCTTCCAAAGACTCGCAGTTTATTTCGTCAGGTAGTCGCCTGAATCTTATTTTGCTAAAAAGACACAATCTGAATTTGGTAAAAAACCTCTATCAGATCCAACATGTAACAAGACAAATCTCGGACCTTCTTTGTTTTGGATCATTTAGACCAGTAGTGAAGCATTTTGAAATGCATCCTCATAACTGGTTATGGTTAAATCCATCCATACCGTATTTACTGTATGTCCGATATTTACCCAACTTTCATCCAAATATAAATAATATAGCCTTGATTTCGATAATTCTGTATTTTTCTAAGAAATTTATGCCTCCAATTTATTATGTCAGGACGTTCCATTATTACTGTTTTCTGTCCTACTTTTTCATAAACAAACCCCATCTCACGCAATAGTCGATATGTAGTACTTTTGGAAAATTTAGGCAAATGTTCGTGTAAATTAATGGCATCCTGGGTAGCTTTGATTGTGAGAGGTATGTTCTTTAAGAAAAATTCCATGTAAACAAGTCTTCTCAATTGACTCCTGATATTCTCATGGTAGGTAAACTCCCGATTGGTTTCTTTTTTGGTCCGTTTACATGGGTTTTTCAGAATTTTGGGTGAGTCTCCAGTACGATCCAATCCTTCCTGACGAATTTTACAGACTGTCCTATCGCTGACACCCAGCGCTCTACTTGTTGTAGAAACACTTTGTGTTAGAGTCAGATCGGAATTTGTTTTTGTTGTATATATCAACATATTCAAAATAATTTGTTGCGCATATAAATCTAAGATTTGTCTTTCTTTGAAACTTTTCACCTCTAAATGCTCCATGCTTTTGAGACAGTACATAAAAAAGTTTAAAAATAAATTGCACTTATTTTTTGACAAGTTAACGTACCTTCTCGAATGCACACAAAAAAAAAACAGTTGAACCGTTTCTACGAACTGCAAAACTGCTATAGATACACGCATTCGTATAACAATTAGTAGATACTATTACAGGAAAATTTTAAATGGGTATTTAATTACAACAATACCAAAATTTCTACACGGTTAAACCATTTCTTCAAAAGTCCATTAGTAAGTAAGCTATACTACAAATTCTTCGACTTCGACTAGTAAAAAAAATCTTCTAATAATTAAATTTAATCTGACTCATTCATATCAGCAAATCAGACATATTAAACATTTTAAAGTAGAAGACATCAAAAGGATATTGCCAATATTTATGAGTTGCAAGGATTTTATTGAAAGATAGTTCATTCAATTATGTGAAACCAACTTTAGCTTAAAAATATTAGTAACAAAAAGCATAGCATTTCATTAGTGTTTTAGGTTAAATCTTCGTATTTTGTGCTAAGGTATCTCTAGTTACTATATAGATAACTGTTAGTGAAACACCCTGTATAAATAATACTAAAATATAAATGATGTATCCTCGATATATTTTTGACATATCTACTAATCGTGGCATTTTCTTTATATTCATTTCAATTCTATTCAAAATATCTCCAAACATCCATTTCCATAATTATGACAAGAGATGTAAGAAATTTTCTATTCGTCAAATACAACAGTGCTCAACAATTGATAAGGATCGAAGTAATATTTTACTCCAGAAATAGCCGAAGTGTGTCAAAATTTAATATAGTTAAAGTAATATTAATACCCCGACTTTATTATCACAATTTTATACAAAATAAAATAAATTTTGCCATTATGGCCATTAGGATCGACAAAAAGTTAAATATTAAAGACGTCTATTTTCATTTATTCCATTCAAGTCGTTATACTAGGATCTCAACAAACTTTTAAAATATTTGAAATCATAATTATGATCTTTATCAATTATTGAGCATTACATTACGACGACGTCCAAATATTCTCTGCAACAGTTATTAGGGCAAATCAGTGAATGTTAGTACAAAATTGCAAGTGCTCCGTGTGTAATGGATTGTTAAGTTCGAAGCCAACTCTGCCACGTTGAGGCTGACGATAATATAGCAACGCTGCAGCGTTTTATTCCATTTGATTAACATTGTCCGTAAGAGCCAACGCTGAGATCTACTGGTAAATCCGTGTTTAATCGAAACAACGTCTAATATCTACCTTAAGTTAATACTGAAAATAAACTGTTGTGACTACTACTCCAGCGTACGATTTTTTGCTACGTAAGAATTTACCAAGCAATTTTTGAGATTTTATTCTTGTTTTAGCCTTCATCGGAGTGGCTATTTTGACCCCAGGTCACAATTTTTGGCTGTTAATTTATAGATTTTAATTATTAATTAAATATTGATAAAAAATTATGCGTACAAGAACATTTAACAGTTAGATTAAATTTAAACTTTAATTTTATAGACTGGGATCTCCTAATAATACTGCCAGCCTTTTATGTCATATAAAATAAATTCTAATAAAGTTGTAATAATGTGGGAATCCCATAGATTTTAAGAATTAGTACCGACTAATAGTGTACCATCATTTTATGTAAGTGTTTTACATGTTTAAGTGGGTAATACCTCGAAACAAGACAATTGTAATTTTATAAATACACATCCGGACAAAAAATATATTAATATTACATATTCCACAGTTATTGGCCTTGTGGTTTAGTGATTGGCGGTAGGCCAACCACTGGTTATTACTTGATTAATGTGGTGTGATATAACTTGAAAAAATGATTAATATATCTTATCTTGGACCAAAATAGGCTAAAAAAGTCTAAATTATAATAAATATTTTAATTTGAAGTAGGTACAGTAATTGGCCGGTAGGCCAATCGTTATAACACGGACATATTTAACATACATTGCTTGGCCACTCAAATTTACCGCCAAAAATGCGTAACTTAACTATTAAAACCACTAATAATGTAAGATGTACCCCACTAAATCGCCATAAAGCATTAATATACCCAGATACATAATACTATCAGCCAAAATAACTCACCTCGTGAATAGCCTTCCTTAATAAATTCTTTAAAAAACTCTTAAAACTGGATGCACCTGTTACGCTTCAAACAACAGACGCCGTAACAACTAGATAATATTAACTGAGAGAGATGATAGCTAGACTAAATATACAGCAATGTCGCCAATTTTAAATGCAAATAATTTTTTTTCGTTATAGTTTCTGATAATCGTAATAATTCGGATTTTTGTGAAAGTCGCCAATCACTAACTGTACCCGTTACCCTACTGTGGTAAGAAGCATTATCTATTACTAGTAGTGATGGCTCCTCTAAATTAAGGGTTTTGTGTAGTAATCCACTGTGTAAAGGTAAGACCATTTATTTTTCCATGATAGTCCATCGACAAAAAATTTGAAGAAAACATTAAACTTGCTTCCTGAACAAAGTCTTTGGAAGAATCTGCATGCGCAATAATAAAATATTTGCCATCATAGCCTTATTGATTGCATATATTTTGGTTCCTTTGGCATATATCCATGTTTTATCTAAATAAATTACTTCCATCGGGGAGGCACTATGACAATTATTCATATACTTACGAAGAAAACATGTCATTTGACTTGCAATTTTGGTACGTTCCATTAATAATAATTCTTTCAATACCTGATTCAATGGTGGATTGTTTATAAAAATAATTTCTTTATTTTTTAATTCAATATTTAAACTTGTGACGGTAACATGCTTTTATAAAAAATAAACTTGTGATAAATACTTTATAAAAAGGAAATTCAAATCAAATAGTCCATAAATATTTATAAATTGCTTTGCATATTGGAATTATAAATATTATTTGGCTACAAAAAGAAGTATTAATGTTTTAAAATTGATTTCATTATGCATTTGGTTCCATTAGCAATAAATTATTTATTTAATAGGAAACTATTTTACAAAAAAATGTTAAAAATAATGTATTTATTTGATAGGAAAATAAAAAGCTTTTTCAACCTGGAAAAAACAGACGAATTCTGCTTTTTCCAGGTGAACAAATTACTGAATATTTTTTTCTTTTTTAATTTAATAATGGATTTTCTAGATAATTTAAGGGAAGTGGCTACTCTCTAAAATAAAAGATACCTTTGTAATCTTACAAATTTCAATTTTGTTTAATGTGTTACTTCTTGAACAGATGAAAAAGGTTTTATAGGGTCTCCATTTATTTTTTTTATCCTAAAATATTCACACAAACTTAAAACCAATAATTGTGATTGCGAGTTTGGCGGTTTTCCAGCCATTATCTGTAAATAAATATATATTCGTAACAATATACTAACATGTAATTTCATACATTATGATCATGATACTATAACAAGACAAGATAAGTCAACGCGCATGTTCGTGTGACGTAAGCCCGAGACAACTTTAATGACGGCAAGTTAAATGCTCACACGTGTTCATGTTAATTATGTTGATGTGTTTATAGAGTTTTCTATCCTGTGTTTTTCAAAACGTAGTAAATTATATTTTTATTTATTCATTGATGTAGTAAAGACTTTGTATATTATATAAATTTTTTGGTGAAAACATTCAGTTTCTTTGTTAATATCACCTAATTTGTTTATCGTACGCAACTTCCTCTCGACTACCTATAGTTACTTTATAAAGAAGACTAATTATTTGTCTGCCATAATGTATTGTGCAGTGGTGGATTATTTAAAAAATGTTAATGAAAAAAGTAAAACTTTTTCGACATGTCATTTTTTGTGTTTCCTAGAGACAAACAAATGCGTAAAGTATGGGTCTGCACGTGTTTTTAGTGAGACAAAATTCTTCCTCTCAAAACATTTTACAAAAGCTGATTATTGTTTAAAAGAAAATTTATTGGGATTGCCTGACAAATAGTAGAAGTTCAGAAATGATGCAGTATTTTCTTTTCATTTAATAAAATCCTCAAGCGCTAAAACATCGCCTGAAAATAGACGCAAAAGAAGAATGGAGAAAAGAAATGTATTAAAAAACATGTAAGTATTTTGGTTTTAGATACACTTTGACAGCAGAGCAAATGTTTCTATAGATAATAATATATACTAATGCCCATTTTAATAGAACTCGAAGTAATACTTTATTTTTGATAGGTCTTTAATAAATATTACTTGGATGTATGTATTTATTTAGCGTATGGCTACATCACAGGTTCATATATATACATATAATATAAATTATATAAATTACAAACAACAGTAAATACAAAAATATTATTCTACAAACAAACATTTAGATTATAAATATATTCGATTGACTCTTTTGTAGCAGCCAGGAAATCTGAAGGGTTGCCGTTATAGGATCTAATCAGGCATTCCTCTACCATGTGTTTTACTGTTTGCCTTTCGGCGCCGCAGTCGCAATTTGCTGATTGTATTTTTCCCCATCTAAAAAGTGAATCGGAACATCTGCCACAGTTCGTCCTTATTCTATTGAGTGTGGTCCAAATTCGTCTCGGTTGGTTGAAGCCCTCAGGTTTGCTTGTAATACATGGCATGTTCCAGTTAGCAGTGTTATTCTCCCATTGTTCTCTCCACCGTTCAGTTACATTAAAGTTTTGATCTACTAGTCTTTGTGGTGTTTTTATAGGCGGGTGTCTTGAACGGAGCCTATTTATGTCTCTGGCGGAAGTTCCGACATGGGAGCGGAGCTCAGGATCAGTATTAATTTTTGTAAATTCTCTGACAAGGGCATGTTCCCGGCGGATGGGTGGTGGAGCTATATGACTCAAAGCTGGTAACCAGTAAGTGGGCGTGGCCTTGATTGTGCCCAATATAGTTCGCATGGCTTGGTTGAGTTGGACATCAACACGGTGAGTATGTTTATCCATACTGGAGCACAGTATTCCGCTACGGGGTATACCAATCCTAATGCTGTCAATCTAAGTGTGGGTGCTGAGGAGCCCCATGTAGTGCCGCGAGCTTTTGCACAATGTTGTTACGAGTTTTGCAGCAGTCTTAGTAAGATGCTCTTTAAAGTTCAGCGTTCAGTCAAGTGTAATACCTAAGTATTTTGGGTGTTTATTATATTTAAGGAGTCTATCCCCAAAATTAATTTGAGGTTGATAGTTGGCCATCTTGTTGTACAAATGGAAGCAGGACACTTCTGTCTTAGTTGGATTGGGTTGCAATCTCCATTTGCGGAAATAATTCCCTAGGGCATTTAAATTGTTTGTTAGAATGCGTTTAGTGACCTCGAATTCTTTATGACTTGCGGCAAGCGTCTAGTCGTCCTTCGTATCCAAACTTTTTTGATGTGCTTTCTGGCATGTTTGCTATGTAGAGGCTGAAAAGCATGGGAGCCAGCACGGATCCTTGTGGAAGTCCATTATTCAGTTTTCTTTGGGTGCTAGTCTCATCTCCCAATATAACTTTATAGCATCTGTTGGATAGCATGGCGTTAATAACCTCGGTGGTCTTTCTGCATGGGATTATTCGCATTAATTTATATATTGCCCCTTATCGCCACACAGTGTCATAAGCAGCAGATAGATCGATGAAGACAGCGGTTGTTTTTGATTGCTTTTGAAATTTTGATTCCACATAATTGATCAGGGCAGAGTATCTGGTCTGTGCAGCTGCGGTTTGGCCGAAATCCTGCCTGTTCCACTGGTAAGTGTTGGAATATGATTTTGCTGATTCTATTATACAACAGTCTTTCGAACAATTTGTACACCATACTTAAGAGTGCGGTGGGGCTCTTTTGGATTTGGATGTATGTAGTAAGTAGTGAACTGGAACATATTTTTCGTAGTTACAATGGCAACACATTAAAAATATTAAAAAATTATTACAAAAACTTAATAGAAGCTACAAAATATGTCAATCTTAGCGAAGATGTAAAACTACTTTTTTTAGATGTAAAATGTATTTTAAAATACGAATTCTAAATAAAAATATTAAAGATAATTACAATATCCGCAAGAAAAAAAATGACAAAGATTTAAAATAAATGTCTAAATGATATTCATATGTCATGATCATATGTCTCAAGTGTATGACCCGCTTTTCCTATATGGCCAAATTCTTTACATTTCACCGGCCTTTTATATTTAATTTTTATTTTGTAGCAATATTTATTTTGTTTTTAATACACACAGTCAAATCGTAGATGCATAGATTTTTTTAATTAATTTTACAAATTACTTATTTATTTTCAAACCACGTTTTCACAGAAAGTAAACAAGTTAGGACTTCTTAGTGCAAGATAACATTTTAAGTTTCGAAGTTGTTCATTACAGTACTGGAACAACGTTGCCATATGATGCATCGTTAAAATATGATGTACACAAGTTCCGTGGCTTTGCCTCGCTATGACGTCATGCGCAAAGTCGATCAAAATTAGAACAGCAAGTGAGTATATATTTTCTTTTGTTATGGTACCATGCATTATGATTAAAAAGTCAGAGTAATATGTACACGTTTGGCGAACTAGTAGACATAAGTTAACCAAATTGATAGGTGATTACCATTGAGTTAGAATCTATGGATAAGCTATGAGCATACTAACGTGTGTATTAAAAACGGCGTAGGTAGGTGTGGCTAACGATAATACCAATATGGCGGTGGGATCATGGCCGGACTCAATAATATTAAAACTAATATAAAAATATGACTAGCTTTTTAGAAGATTTAATCATATTCTAAAAAAGTGCAATACATTTTTAATAAACAATGATTTATTTATCTTGCTGTAAACACTAAAAACACGATATATTATACATAACTATACATTAATACAGTCAAATACTATTAATTTATTTCTCTGAAGTACGGGCCATTACTTTGTTTACATATTTGTATACTAACCTGTACAACGTTATTCCTGAAGATATTTTATTAGCATTGCTTCTGCTACTGCAACTACGTTGAGAACAAGAAACCATTATTATGCACTATCGCAATATATTATTACAGTTTCTATAAAAGTATTATAAAACTAAAAATATTCGAAAAACAACAAACCTAAATAAACTTATACGATTTGTCAAAAGTGTTAAAACAATATTAAGAATAGTAATAACAATATGGCCGAAGTGAGGTCGTTTTTAGTCACGTGATGCCCTCTCCATAGATTTTAACTCGATGGTGATTTCTAACAAATTTAATTAACGTATTTGAATTAAATAAATAGTTGCCAACCAAAAATAGAATATAATATCAAAATAGATTTTTAAAGATTTGAGTTTATTTAAGTTACTACGACTGAATAATAAAATTTCATCGAGCAAAAAGAGAAAAGAGGAAATCTAATCCTTATGAAAAGGAGACCTAAAAAGTGGCCCCTGATGGCGTACATATCTGGAAATTTAAAGGCGCTAAATTTAAATCATCCTACACTTCTTAACAATAGCTATAAAATATTTTTCAGACGAGAAAGTTTTAATTAAATGTTAACGATAATAGTCTAAAATATGACACAATTGGTAAAAAAACTTTATTATAAATAAAATTTCATGTGACAGTTGGGACAAACAATAACATAATCAAACTAAATTTGATTTCTTAAACAAGGAAAGAGACTGTCATTCCTTGTTTAAAGTGGCCTCTCAAGATGGCACTTTCTGTCTAACAATATTTTTGTCCCCACTACCTTTACATTCCCTCTTTTGTCTTTTTGCTGGATGTAAAATTTATAAACTCTACTGAATCTAACCTAACACAAACGTAAACAAACCAATTTACTTTGACAGTGGAACTAGTTATAATGATAATTTTTCGACTGTTCTAACAACCATTCAAATTTCGTTATTTTGTGTCAATGTGGAACAATTTCACCCAATCATGTCAACATTAGACTGATAATTGCATTCAGTGCAATTTTCAATCCCTATGACAACACGATCGAATTTAACAACTTCATCCAAATAAATCTAATGTTAACTTAAATTTTAATAATTGTACTTTCACTAACTGTACTTTTAATAAATAAATGTTTCGTTATGTTGAATTAGGATTTTTTATACAAAACAAAGAACAGGTAAACAGGGTCACTCTCTTCTCGCCTAGATGTCCATCAAGGTTTTTTTTTAAGACATACAACACTAGGCCACGGTAAGGGGAAATTTGACAATTGGGTTAGAAACAAATGTTAGGTACGTTATTAACTAATGCATAATTATTTACATGGTTATTTTACTATCCTTTAAAAACATAACTAAGGAATCATACACTGCTCTCGAGTCTAGTGATAATAAGTACTGAAGGTTCCAAGGGGCTAATATATTGTATTTATGTAAGTTATTTATTAATCTGGCTGAAATTATAGTATTTCTGGGGCAACTGAAAAATATATGATCTAGATTTCCTTCTTCTGTACAAAATTCACATCGATCATTATCTAAAACCTTGAGTTTAAATAAATGTTTGGGGTAACAAGCATGTCCAAATCTTAGTCTAATAATCGTGGTAACATATTTTCTGGGTACATTAAAAGACTTATACCAAGGTGTTTTAAGAATATCTGTTTGAAGAGAAGTGTATCTATTTGGGCTAACAATGGAATATTCTTTCCATATATTATCCCACCTTTGGTATAATCTTAATTTTAAGGATTAAGGAAGCCAGAAAGTCGCAAGCCGTGATTTATACGAAGTTTCTCTACCAGATAAAATACTTTCCTTTGCTAATTGGTCCACATGTTCATTATTTTCCAAACCTATATGTGCTTTAATATTTAATTAATAAAAAAAATGCTCTCGGATTAGAAAGCCAGGATATTGTTGGGTTTATTTATATTGTTCTAATTTATTTGTCTTTATTCTAATTTATTGTCTATAATCTAATTTATTAAAACTCACGATAGCTAATTACTAATTTATTAAATAACTTTACAAATGTATTTATTTCACGTTTCGTACAAGTAAACCGCGTTTACCGATCTTCTTATGACTGCCTGCCAAATAAAAATCTTTCATTTATATACACAACTGTGTCATCCAGAGAATTCGGCGGACTTCTTGAATAGTCTCGTATTTTGGTGAAGGCGCTCGACTCGTTTTTCAACCTCGAGACGTGGATGATTCACCAAAATTAGTGTCTAGAGATTTCTGGTAAACAACTGGTAGCTAAGCTCAGGTATATTTTGACCTACAAATTACGAGAATCAATAAAAAGAATTAGTCATAAAATATTTACAGTTCTATATGCCATAACACTTAAAATCGTAACATTGCCCCCCTCTTAAAAGATGGTTCCTCCTGGAACCTTGTCGGGACTGGAACTGGAACGACATGCTGATATCGGCAACTGGACCCTCTTTTACAACTTCCAGTTGTATAGAAATGACAAGGGACGGTTTTCTCTCCGCAGCAGTAACTATGCGGATTGCAACAGACTAACACCTGGACTTCGGTGTCTTTAAAGACTTCCTCCACCATGTTTCGTATAACCCTCCAATCTAATTGGCGGCACTCCAACTTTGGCATGGCTAACTTTTGCACGTCGGACTCTAGTACGTGCTCTCTCAACTGAAGTAAGGCTTCCCATACATCTCGGTAGGTAGGTTGGTCACGGGCAGTGTCTTTTGTTACCAGGTAGAAAAGGTAACGTGATGCATCTTGAAGTTTCAAGGTTTTACCAGGAGCTGGCACTTGGCATTGAAGTTCTGCAACTCGACCAAACTTCCTTCGAAAGACGGATGCCAACCCTGGTGCATCTTTGATACTGGCCGGGATGGTAAGGGCCAGTGAGTAGTCATCGGGAAGCGCGAGTAGATCTTGCCTTTCTTCAGTGGTAACACCATGTCTTGCTTTACCGGTACCTCCATAGGCACCCATGAATTCCTCAAACGTGAGGTCAGACACATCTTGGACTTGGTTTACTTCCACTTCTTCATCTACGTCGTGGTCACCCTCGAAAGACGCCAGCCGGTTATGATGTACTATCATCGGCTTTCCTCTCGGAATCTTGCTTATTCGGTAAATAACATCATTGATCTTCTCCATAATGAGGTATGGACCTTCCCAAAACTGCTGCAATTTGGGAGAACAACCTTTTCGCTTTTTGGGGTTATAAAGCCAGACTTTATCGTTCTTCTTAAAACACCCCTTTTCGGCTTGCGTATCGTACCGTTTCTTCATTCGGTCACTAGCGATCTGGAGATGGGAACGGACCAACTCGTGTACATCGTCCATTCTTCTTCGTAATTCGATCACATAATCTTCACCTGCTACATCTTCTCCAGGTCGACACCCAAACTCTAGATCACAAGGTAGTCGCATCTCGCGTCCGAATAGGACTTTGGCTGGTGTCTGGCCTGTTGATTCATTAACAGCAGATCTGTAGGCCATTGTGAAGAACGGGAGATATTGGTCCCAGTCTCGCTGATGATCGGACACCATCTTTGTCAAATACTTGCCAACTGTTCTATTCATTCGTTCTACCATACCATCCGATTGCGGATGATAAGCCGTAGTCCTTGTTTTCTTCATACCTAGTCTATCACATATTCCTTGGAATAAATCGCTTTCGAAGTTCCTGCCTTGGTCACTATGGATCTCCAAAGGCACTCCAAATCGGCTGATATATTCTTTAATCAACTTATCTGCAACGGTGGCCGCCTTCTGGTCTGGAAGTGCGTAAATCTCGACCCACTTAGTGAAGTAATCCATTACTACCAACATGTACTTGCCTCCATTATCACTTTCTGGAAACGGCCCAGCAATGTCCAAAGCTATTCTTTCAAACGGGCTTCCAACGTTATATTGTCTCATAGGAGCTCTCCTTTTTCGATAAGGCCCGTTACTCGTAGCACAAATAGTACATTTCTTACACCAGTCTTTTACATCGTCGGAACTGTTCATCCAATAAAACCGTTCCCGAATTCGCTGAAGGGTCTTCTTCACACCAAAATGCCCTCCTGATGGACTGTCGTGTAACTGACGAAGTACTTCGGCTATTCTGCTCTTTGGAATCACCAACTGTCTTCTCTTCTCTGAACCGTCATCATTTTCCAGGACTCGTTTGAGCAAGCCATCTTCCATGATAAACGAGTCCCACTGGGCCCAATACGTCTTAACTATTGAGCCTAGGTTCGATATTTCTTGCCAAGGTGGTCGACGGTTTTCCTCTTTCCATTTTCGGATTTTCTGTATAACTGGATCTCTCTCTTGTTCTTCCCTGATCTTGGTAGGCGTCCAGTCGTCGTGGACCACCGTCGTTCTTAGCACTGCTGCTTCCTTGGATTCCGTTTTGTTGCAGTGAGAACACTCTGCTGGGCATGGCCTTCTGGAAAGAGAATCGGCGTTTCGGTGGCTAACTCCGGCCCGGTGCTCAATCTTAAAATCATATTCTTGGAGTCGTTCGATCCACCTGGCTATCTGACCCTCTGGATTCTTAAACTGCATCAACCACTTAAGGGCGGCATGGTCGGTTCGGATTAAAAACTTCCTTCCATAGAGGTATTGATAGAAGTGCTCTACTGATTTCACTACTGCCAGAAGTTCTCTCCTCGTGACGCAATAATTTCGCTCAGGTTTTGAGAGAACTTTACTAAAATATCCAAGGACTCTTTCCTGTCCTCCTTGAATCTGAGACAGCACTCCTCCCATTCCCACATTACTTGCATCTGTATCTAAGATGAACTCTCCTTCTGGCAGTGGATACCCTAAAATTGGTGCTGTGATTAAATGCTTTTTTAAGGTCTCAAAGGCATTCTGGCAGTCTACATCCCAGCGGTATTCTCTTGCTTCCTCTGTAAGTCGCGTTAATGGTTTAGCGATATCTGCAAACTTCTTAATAAACCTCCGGTAGTAAGTACATAGTCCCAGAAAACTTCTCACTTGGTGTTTGTCAGTTGGTTTTGGCCATTCCTTAATGGAATCAATTTTTCCCTTATCCACAGCCACTCCTTCTTTACTGACTATATGACCCAGATAATTGACTTTACCTTGAAATAGCTGGCACTTCTTGGGGTTTAACATCAATTGGGCAGCTTTAAGTCGATTAAAAACGTTCTCTAAATTCTTCAGATGGTCTTCAAATGTCTTCCCCAAGACGATTATGTCGTCTAGATAAACTAGGCATGTTTTCCAAGATAACCCTCTCAACACATTTTCCATAAGCCTCTCAAATGTCGCAGGAGCGTTACAAAGTCCAAATGGCATAACGTTGAATTGCCATAATCCAGATCCTGTGGTGAAGGCTGTCTTTTCTTTATCTACCGGGTCCATTTCTACCTGCCAGTATCCAGACTTCAAATCCAAAGTAGAAAATAATTTACTTCCAGCCAATGTGTCTAATGTGTCATCAATCCGAGGCAGAGGATAACTATCTTTCTTGGTAACGTTGTTCAGCAAACGGTAATCCACACAGAACCTCGTTGTTCCGTCTTTCTTCTTAACCAGGACCACCGGAGAGACCCATGGGCTCGTAGAAGGTTCTATCACCCCGTCTTTCTTCATTTCCTGAACAATCGTTTCAGCTTCCTCTCTTTTCGCCTGTGGTAATCGTCGAGCTGTTTGACGAATTGGCTTAGCATTACCAGTATCAATTTTATGCTTAACAACGGTAGTTCTTCCCGTCTTTCCTCCTTTCGGTACGAAAATATCACGATACTGCCAAAGAAATTCCCTTAATTTCCTTTTCTCAATCTGATTCAGAGACTGTCCAGCAACCGCAACCATTTGATCAAATTTATCGTTGGAATTATCAGACGTTGTCGTCTGACGGATTATGGATGTGACAGGTACACAAGTTCCTACTTTTGTCTCTTTCTTGATGATCACTGGGTAGTCATTGACATTAATAAGTCTCACAGGAATTTCTTTAGCCGAAGTCACTAATTCTTTTCCAATTATGATTCCACGGCCAACTTCGTCGTCATGATTCCAAGGCTCCATCATAACAGGTGTTCCTTCGTCCACAATTCCCTGTAGCCGCGCTACTATTATCGTTTCACTTCTCGCAGGCACGACTGTATCTTCTTTAACGGCTGCTTGCATAGTGTTGTCATCATGTGGATGGAGAAATACCTCCTCGCTACCAACTTTGATTACCTTATTCTTAAAATCCAATTGGAATCCATGCGTATTCATTACGTCCATTCCTAATATAACATCCTCTTCGATGTCAGCAACTACAACAGTATGGACGAACTTTTCTGTTCCAATTCCTAATTGTACCTGGATTTCTCCATGAATGTTGGCATTTTCACCTGTAGCGGTCCGCAGTCGCAACCTCGTTGGTAACAGTTTCTTACGGCTGTTTATAACTGTCGGGCGAATAATGGTTCTTGTCGCTCCGGTATCCACCAACAACGTATGCTTTTTACCATTTATTTCTCCATCTACATATACACTATCTTCACGACATTTCAAAGAAGCTATTAGTATGAGAGGGTCTTTGGAAAAGTTCTGGGTCGAAGCTGCCCCCCTGAGGCCGACCCGTTCTAGTTTTCCTGATGGTGAGTTTCTTGATTTGTGTCGTACCTAGGATGCTTACATGAACTTCGTACGTGTCCTATTTCGCCACAATTCCAGCATTTTATGGTCTTCGTTTTCTTGTATGTCATGCTTTTCATCATATTAACGAGCTGGTCAAGTTTATCTTCATCTTCTTCCTCTTTTACAGTCCTAACTTTACTGTAACCGCCAGAGGCCTGCGTAGCTGACTCGTATTCGAGGGCGGCGGATAAGACATCAACCAGCGTCTTGTGACGAGCTAATCGTAGTGTTCTTTGCATCTCATGATCACGAAGACCATCAATAAACGTTTGAACGGCCAACTTTTCCATCATGTCTTCGGGAGCTGTTGGATAAGCATATCGCACTAATCTGGCGATATCTACTTCATATTCTTGAAGAGCTTCATCTTTCTTTTGTCTTCGATTTTTGAGCTGCGACTGATATACATGCTCCAAGTGTTCGTGGCCATATCGCATATTTAACCTCTTCTTCAGTTGTTCGAAATCATCCGTCTCCTCTACGGCTATGGTCTGGAGCACATCTAAGGCATCTCCTCGAAGAGCTATAGTCAGGTTTACAGCCTTTTCTTTTTCTGACCATCCATTTGCTCTTGCAGCTGATTCGAACTGTTTCATGTAGTTGTTCCATGATGATTTTCCGTCGAAAGTTGGGACTTTGACATGAACGGAACTTCCACTTCCTTCAAATTTCGGCCGTGTTTCCAACTTACATTTTGTCTCGTCTTCTTTTATCTCTACCGGATCTAAAGCTACCGTATTAATTGGTGGCAGCACTCTCGTGTTAGTTATCATGGTCTCTAACTGTTTGATTTTCTTTTCAACTTTATCAAATGTTTTAGAGACTTCTTCAAATTTCTCATTATTCTTTTTAGAAGTTTCTTCCATCATTTGAGAAACATTTTCAAATTTCTCGTCGAATCTTCTAGACACATTTTCGAGTTTCTCGTCGTTTTGTCTACCTACTTCTTTAATAATTTGAGACGTTTCATCCAATCTTTTGGAAACGTTCTCGAATTTATCATCATTTTTTTTAGAAGATTCTTCAATCATTTGTGACGTTTCATCGAATCTTTTGGAAACAGTCTCGAATTTTCCATCAATTATTTTCGTTAAAACGGCTTCTTCTGCTGACTGGAACTGGAATGTCTCTGGGTCGTCTCCATTCTTGTTGAGAACAGTCTTCAGTCGTTCTTGGAGGATCTTCTTGGACCCGCTGCAGTCTTCATCGCGTTCTTCTAGTTGCTCACGCAACTGTTTCACTGAAAGTTCTACTAGCAGCATCTTTGGTCAGGCACACACGTACTTTTTAAATGTTCTTTCGTACAACGATCACTACTGAACTACGCGGATGTTCCCGACGAACAATACCTTTCAAAAGTTCAAAAGTCTTTTTCAAAAATCAAATTAAATTTATCTACCATCCCACTTCTGCACCACTGTTGGGTTTATTTATATTGTTCTAATTTATTTGTCTTTATTCTAATTTATTGTCTATAATCTAATTTATTAAAACTCACGATAGCTAATTACTAATTTATTAAATAACTTTACAAATGTATTTATTTCACGTTTCGTACAAGTAAACCGCGTTTACCGATCTTCTTATGACTGCCTGCCAAATAAAAATCTTTCATTTATATACACAACTGTGTCATCCAGAGAATTCGGCGGACTTCTTGAATAGTCTCGTATTTTGGTGAAGGCGCTCGACTCGTTTTTCAACCTCGAGACGTGGATGATTCACCAAAATTAGTGTCTAGAGATTTCTGGTAAACAACTGGTAGCTAAGCTCAGGTATATTTTGACCTACAAATTACGAGAATCAATAAAAAGAATTAGTCATAAAATATTTACAGTTCTATATGCCATAACATTTAAAATCGTAACAATATTCTTTTTCATCATAGGGACCTTTTTTATTTTACCTTGCAAAATGCATTGGAATAGCTCATACCTGCCTTGATATCTCATTATATGTCCTAAGTACTGCAGCTTACGGTCCTTAACGATGTTGACCAACTCCGCAATTGTGTTTCTACGCAATCCTTTGCTACTGTACTATTGTATCACCTGTATACCGCAGGTTATTGAGCTTGACTCTATTTATTGAGATGCCTTTATTAATATCTTTTAGAGCCGCCTCTTTAAACATGTGCCTAGAGTACAGATTGAATTTGACCTGATATATCTGAATACAGAAAATTTTGACGTCATCTGTATATTTTCCATCGATTCGGAGCACCGCTGATTAATTCCAATACAGGTTAGCTATTATTTTTAGCTTTCTTCGGTCAATCCCTGTCCTTTTCAGCAATCAATCAGGCATGCAAATACATTACAGTTGGCATCTACACATTTTTGACACAATATCTGCACGCTAAATAAAGCTTCCTTCATACCAACGCCATTCACAAATCCAAACTGGTTGGGCGCAATTTGTTCCACGCATTTTCGGTAAATAAAGTGTGGATGAGGTTTAAAAAAACAGCTTTAGCAGATAGCTGATTAGCCTTTTGGTACTACAGTTTTCACAAACTTTTGCTCCCTATTTATTGAGCAATGGTACGAACTTTGAGTTACTCTACTGGATTTTTCCTTGTTTGTTTCATTAAATAATTCAGTGGTTATTTTATTTGTTCTATTTCTAAGAGCTTTAGCAGTTCTACAGGAATTTCATCAGGACCCGGTGCCTTTTCATCCTTTATTTGTCTGACGACTGCCGTTATTTATTTTGGTAGGATTTCGGGACCCAAATTTTCTTTAATGATGTCTCTTGTACTGTTCTTAGGTCGTTGAAAAGATTTTTTAATTATTCTTAACATATTTTCTTTTTTTTTTTGTGTGGTTATGGTAAGATTGCCTTCATCATCTATTATTTTTCTGCTGTTCTGCCTTTTTGGAACTTTACAGCTATTTCCTTCACCTTTCCATTGACATTGAAGTTATCAGATCGACTCTGATACTCCTCTTTTTCTTGACTTTTTTTTTGTTTTTTTTTTGCTTTTCTTATCTTTCTTTTGGTGATGGTGTGTATTCTCTTATATTCTTGGAAAATATCTTAGTTTTTTTATCTCTGATTCATAAGTTCAAGTATTTCATCGGTCATCCACGATTTCCGTTTTTCTGTATCTGTCTTCAGGTGTTGTTTTTTTATTTTTTTTTACTGTTTCTTGTATGATGGTCAGATTTTTCTTGACAGTTCCTGCATTTCTGCATTTTAGCACCTTCTTTCACCTAACGAACCTCTTTAAGGTAAGGTTTTCACTCACCTTCACTTGAACATTGGGATTTTTCAGTTTTGTAACCTCATACTTCTTCATTCACTTAGTTGTTGCTTTTTTCATTCTGACTTTGAAATTTCCTAAAACTGGTACAAGATTAGAATTTATGTCTGCCCCCGGGTATCTTTTGAGTGATGTAAGCTGTTCCCATACCTCTTATTTAGTAGCATGTAACTAATCGGATTTCTTACAATCCTTTTTACTGAATCCTGTGGAGATTTCCAGGTATACACTGTCCTTGGGTGTAGCTTAAACCAGGTGTTCATTATTACTAATTTATTTGCTTCCGCAAAAATCTCTGATGTGTCTCCCCGATGGTTCCGGTATCCCAGTCCAAATGGTTACTGCAGATAAAGTTTTACTGGCCCCAACTTTGGCGTTAAGTTCACCCATGACAATAGTTAGGTCTTGCTTTTTCAACCTATTCACGACTTTATTAATGCTATGGTGTAGTTCCTCTACCTCTTCTCTAACTGATCCTATTTATGTTCCGTTAAAGACTTAGTGATTTATTAATTGGATTTTATAGGTTAAGAGAAAGTGTATTTCGTGTAAAGTTTTCGTTTATTATTTATTCTGTTAATTTTTGTATTTTTATTTTTAATATGAACGTATAAACAAATAAATAAAACGAATATATAAGTGTAAGGATTTCATTTAGTTTTGATGGTTTATTACAATTTTGTGAAATATATTCAGGACTTTTGCAATTTAAGAGATTATTAAAGTTCACATATATTTTAGAAAAATTAAAAATAAAATGTGACTTCGATTTGCTTTTTAATACAATTATGAGCTTTGGATGTATAATCCAGAGTAGCTTTACTTTTTTCTTTTTAAGTTTTATTTCTTAAGAAGTTGGAAAAGTTTGAGTCAAAAGATCGTTATTAGTTATTTTAAGAGACCAAGATGGTTGGTTTTTATTTGTTGTTTTTTGATACATTCAACCATCTTGATAATTAAATTATCTTTCAAGATGAGTTATTTCGGGAATACGTATCTGTAATTTGTAAAGTGGACATTACATAAATAGGTCAGTTGAATTAGTTTCAGATGTTAGTGTAGTGGGTTTAAAATAAAACTTATAAACGATAACCTTAACACAATAGTGTATTAACTATTGTTTTTATGACGAGGTAAGACGCAACGAAAAACTAAATACCCAACTATGAATTAAAAATTGTTTGCAAATGTTTTGTTGCTGTAAAGAAAATCATATTTTTATGAAATGAGAGTCAAAACAGAATGTCTCACATTCCTCACAGCGTTGGATGAATCAATTTTATATATCTGTGTGTCGGAGGTAAACTACACAATGTCGTTTTAGTGTAATATTGGGAGCTTAACATAGTGTTATGTATTTTACATTCTATTTCTAACGGTATAATCCACTATGTCCTAGCTCTAATATAAAAGTATTATTCTGATAGGTATATTACTCTCCGTAAAGGTATATATCACCAACGGTACTTGGTGATGTTTTGTTGTTAAGGTTGTCACATTTCCTTTACACTATCTGGACATATTGTAGTCTTCCTCTAGGTATAACATGAGATTCATTGTGTCATAAAGGCTATAGAGGTAAACATTCTTAACTATGGTAAACCATATTTTATTTTATTTACTCCTGCAGGAGCTCCAGTAAATAATTTGATGGTATCACCATATAGTCAGCAGTCCCGACATTCTTCATTTAGCAGCAGTAGAGATGATTCTCTTTTCTTGATGAAACATATGATCCTAGTAGTATGATCCTTAATATTGTGTATATAATATATATATATATATATATATATATATATATATATATATATATATATATATATATATATATATATATATATCTGTGTCACTTGTGAAAAGTGGGTTAAGTGCAAATTTGTGAATTTTGAGATAAGAACATCACCAGAAAGCTAATTTTTTTCTCTTTCTTTGCGTCTAATGGGCTAAGTGATATCTCTATTACTACGGTCAATATTCCACTGTGAATCATGGGTTGAAACTTCAAAATACAACTTTTACCTGTGAAAAGCGAGTCAAATGTTCTTATCCCACTTAGCACAAATTGTCCGTCACCTAAATATTTGTGGAATGTGAGTTATGTACATATTTTTGTGCTTAGCACATTTTTCACAAGCGAGTAATCCATTTCAGGTTAATATTCATTTACTTCAAACTCTATTGTCACTAAAACAAATTCTGTATTTTTCCACTAAATTCGATACGATGACGACGGCGACTGTAGGTCCATTCTCAGAATGTTAGCGGTTCATTAGTTTCTTATGGGCACCGATACGGTCAAGATGTCTAAACGAACGCAATGTATTATGCAAATGGCGAAGGCCACATTTTCGTCAAATGATTTAAATTATGATTCGTCTGGTAAGTTTATTTGAAATAGTATCTAAATAAATTTTAAAACTGTGTTTAAAATTTGGATAAATGTCTAAACTCCTACTGTATTTTTTAGCATCCAGTCCTGCGCTCTCAATTCCTGAGGAATACAGAAAAATTTTCGAATCCGATGATTCAGATCAAGATCCTAATTACATACCTATAGAAAAAACAGACAGACAGACTAATCTTTGAAGTAAAGTTGGCTCAAGATGAGCACAAAACGGTGATACAGGAGAAACTGCACTTACATCAATCTGATGCTGACTTTGCTTATGACCAAAAACGGAACGACAAAGAAATTTCGCAAAATGATGCATCAAAGAAAACATTAACATTTGACTTGCAACAATGCCTTGCAACTCCATTATTAAAAAATTCAATTTCTTTTGATAAAAGGACACTATGGACCTTTAATTTAACAATTTTCGATTGCAACAAAAATCAAACTTATTGTTATGTGTGGCACGAAGCAATTGCCGGACGTGGAGCAAACGAAATTGGATCATGTTTGTACCACTATTTTACCAATATTCTTGAGCTGACGGTAACATCTGTAACAATGTACTCCGATTCATGCCCTGGCCAAAACAAGAATAGCCATATTGCGGTTATGTGCTGGGTAGCTCTTCAAAATTCTAGTACCCTACAAGAGATAAGTCACAAATTTCTTATTTCCGGCCATACTCATATGGAGTGCGATAGCTCTCATGCTCTCATAGAGAAAAAACAAAAAAAAATCAATGGACCAATTGAACACCCTCATGACTGGGCGCAATTAATGCGTGACACTGGAAAAAAATAAATTTCATGTTATAGAGTTAGAAAGAATCCACTTTTATAATATTTCTATGTTATTAAAATCATCGTTAATTAACAGAAAAAAAGATAACGATAATGGCGTGATGCATTGGGGTCAGGTTAGATGGCTAAATTACCGTAAAGATAAATCTGGAATTCTTTTTTATAAATTAACGCTCGGCAATGAAGAGTTTAAAACTGTTTCTTTCCAGAAACAAGGAAAGGTTGGAAAACTTTTGCCACATCTTAGATATCAGCAATCACGCATGATACAAAAGGAAAAAAAAAGGATTTCTTGGATTTGCTTCCTTACATAGGCCCAACATACAGGGGATTTTATGAGAACCTTAATGCGGGCAATGCATCAGACGTATACTCTGATGCCCAAGATGAAGAACTCGAAATTTTATGATCGAAAGCAATATTTTTTTAACATTTTTTACTATAATATGCATTATTATTAACACTATCTATTAATTTAGTATTCATTTTACTTGTGTTGTTCTTAATTGCATTTCATTTTTCTTTCTTTTGTACTTATACGTTTTTTATATTGCAATAAAAAATTATGTTACATACGATGTATTATTGTTTACCTATGTGTTTTGTTCCAATAAAGACATTTATGAAAAAAGTATAATTTATTGTTTACATTATAATTTTTTAAGTTCTAACAGGGCAAATATAGCATAAAATTGCCAACATTTTGAGAAACTGTTAAACACTTTACACATTGTACACTAATGGAATTAGTGTAAAACGCACTAAGTACAGACAATTTAAAACAATTTGTAAAAATAGAGGTTATAATTAATAACAAAAACGACGAAAACATTTCAATAATAAAGAAAAATGTAGTGCCAAAATGTTAAGGCTTTAAAACTGGCATTTTATCAATATATAGATTCTGGAAAAATTGTGAAACATTCAATTGCGTTTTCTCGAAAATGCGATTTTGGCACATAACACACTTTTCACAAGTGACACAGATATATATATATATATATATATATATAATATGATATAATATTAATGTACCTATAATATTATATAATCCCTATAAAACGTCTTCCGATGTCCATTTTTCTTTCAATTAGGTTGTTCCATTGTACTTTAAGTTCTTTCGAGCTCATCGAGTTTCTTATTTCTTTCATCCGTGTTTTCTAATGTAGTCCTCTCTTCTAAATTCCTAGGTGTTTATACAGGTACTTGTTTCGGGAGTCTACTGTCTTTCATTTATTGGACATATCCGTACCATTTGAGCTGCCTTCGTTGTATGCCATCTATGACTGTACCTTCTATTCTCATACTTTATTGCATCCAGTTTGGCGACATATCTTTCTTTGATGTCTCTGTTAGTCGTCTCGTTTCACAACCATGTAAATAAAAACATGCTCTTTACCACAGTTTCATGGGTTGTAGTGCTAGAGAGAGCATGTCAGCTGAGCCAAAATTGCTTCTTATTGCTTCCACTGGAATAAGTTTGACCTTTTAAATTCCTCCTTCTAATTCATTAAACTCCTATTTTGAAATTAATAATACTCATTATTTTGTCTAATTACCTATTTAATTAACACAACAGATACATGTTACCTAAATTAGTGAAAGTGGTTCAATTTAGAAATTATATAGGAAATAATAAATATTTGAAAACTGATGCACATATTCCTCCCGCGATTTGGGCTTCAAATACTTATTTTATAAATCGCACCACTAATAGACATAAATCCTTTCATTTTAATTTCATAAATGTTATACTCGTATATACTGGTTATACTATGTTATACTGGTATACTCGTATTATTCTAATTATCCCATAACCGCACTGAATACAAGACCGCCGCTCGCTTTATTGTATAGACCCAAGAATTTTCACTACAGGGAGTGGGTGTCCAGTTGTAAGTAGGTAAAAAGCTAAACTTTAGTACAAGATGACATTTAGAGTATTCTTTGTAAATGGATTTTGTTTTCGTAAAGAAAGACATTTTTGAAATAGATATCGCACTTAATTTAATCGTTAGGATTTTCGATGATAAGCCTTAAAATATGTAAAAGATGGCTGGAGTTATGATACGTAAAAAAGATCAACATATAAAAAACGAAAAAAAAAAAAGTAGTTAAAGAAAGGTTTTGGAGGTTAGGTATCGACATGTATTCAAACTATATGTATACCATACGACATATTTTTAAAATATTTATTACTTATATTTATTCTTTAAAATTATTCTTATTAATTTAACTAACAGCTGCGACTATTTTCTATTTAATTTTTTTTTACAATTTTCTTTTTAGTATTAAAAATAAACATCTAATTTTCTTATCCTCTAACGTAAATCCTAATGATTTTTAATTTATGAGATCCTTAGAGGATCAAAAACAGTCTCTATATAAATCATTCTAATGATGATAGAGTCAGGAGGACGGTGATGTTTGTGAAAATTGTATCGTAAAGTTGATTCCGCGCAATAATCAGGGCTTCAGGCACAGCTGCTGCTACACTGTGCCATTAATTCCCTTTGCAAACCGCAACCCATTTCAAAATTATCAGAGTAACATTGCAGTTACCATAAATTATTTCAATTTTCACCAGGAATGATATTCCGTATTATATTAAAATTATAAGTAACAACGTTTAAATATGTAATGGGTTTGTAAACCACCAGTGAATATATAAAAGGTTATAAATGTTCGCTCGTCCTCTTGGGAAATTGCGTTTTTTTCAAAATTTATATAGCTCGCGATTGCTGGCGCGGAAAGGTAAAAATGTAAAATACATCCCACAAAAATCATTGCATTACCATTATATTTGTATACATTTTTTAAGTTTTTATTGGATAATTTATTCTTCTGCTATCATGCAGTGCCGTAAATTTACAAAAATGAAAATCTTTGTTTAGTGCTGCTTATAATTATTATTTTAATTATTTTAACTCAGATATGCCTGACGTACAATTAATTGTACACCAGAAATATCTTTTTACTTGATTATCTATAAGGATCATATTTTTTGATAACCGCCTAAATACTTTCAATATGTAGTAATCAACCATAGAATGTAGTTGTGAATTGCTGATATCACAAATTGTTGATAGCACGAAATATGCCTCAAAATCATCAAACGGTCGTAAAATTTGTATCATCATAGGCGTTCCTGAGGTGTTTATTCATTAAAATTAATATTAATATTAATAATGTTTTAGTACTGATATATTTAGTAAAAAACAATTAAAACTTTCACGGCTAATGTTGGTTATTATATTATATTATATTAATAAAAATAATAATTTAACCATTAACAATTTTGTAAATAAGAATACCTTATCTCTTTGGATATTTCAATACTAATCTTCACGTTT